>OZ023247.1:5597340-5886331 GCA_964006365.1 Trididemnum miniatum | reverse complement strand
GAATAAAAATGCGAATAAGCAAAATTTTATATCTGTTCACAAGGTGTAAATGATTTTGAATATCTTTATTTTTTAATAAATGAATTTAAAATTAAAAAATAATTGGATCCAACTCTGTATGGGCCTCCATTTTTAAGTCCTACGCGCACTTTCGCACACACTATATTTTTTATAACATTATTACGCAGTTTATGACGTTATTTAAAAGAAACCAATAGCGAAGAATTTGAAAATTGAACAATAGAATATGAGCGCAACAAAAACATTCAACGCAATTCGCAAAGCAAAATTTCGTTTTTGAATTGATGCAACTTTGCGTCCGTTAAGGCCTTTTGGGCAGCGTACCTTCCTCGATTGGGGGGTTTAGGAGGCGGCTGCTACGGCTTTTAGTCTAGCATCCACCCATGAGTTTACCGTATATGCTCGTTTCACCGCCCGATCTTGATTAAAGACCCGTTTGAAAAGCCGCCCGTGTGAACAGAACATAAAAATAAATAAAGGCCCGTGCTTAAATAAGGGCCTAAATAAAATAAGGGCCCGCCCGAGGTAAAAATGCTGATTTTTCAGCATTTACCCTGTTATATTTCATATATATAGACTTACATCGGCTCCTCTTCATTCATTACTTGTAAAATCAGGCCTGCCATTGCCGATACATGCCAACTAGGCTAACTGCTCAATGCTAAGCCTGCAGTTACAGGGGCTTGAGTATGTATAGCTGAAAATTGCATTGAAAACGCTGTAAGCTCGGTGGCCGAGTGGTTGGAGAGGTAACGCTCTCAATCACAAGGTCCTGGGTTCAAAACCTGAGTCTACCTGATGAGCGGTCAAACCGCGAAACTAGTCGTAGAATTGGTTCTTACAGCGTTTATTTAGTAAGTCTTCAAGGCCATTTACCCTGTTATATTTCATATATATAGACTTACATCGGCTCCTCTTCATTCATTACTTGTAAAATCAGGCCTGCCATTGCCGATACATGCCAACTAGGCTAACTGCTCAATGCTAAGCCTGCAGTTACAGGGGCTTGAGTATGTATAGCTGAAAATTGCACTGAAAACGCTGTAAGCTCGGTGGCCGAGTGGTTGGAGAGGTAACGCTCTCAATCACAAGGTCCTGGGTTCAAAACCTGAGTCTACCTGATGAGCGGTCAAACCGCGAAACTAGTCGTAGAATTGGTTCTTACAGCGTTTATTTAGTAAGTCTTCAAGGCCATTTACCCTGTTATATTTCATATATATAGACTTACATCGGCTCCTCTTCATTCATTACTTGTAAAATCAGGCCTGCCATTGCCGATACATGCCAACTAGGCTAACTGCTCAATGCTAAGCCTGCAGTTACAGGGGCTTGAGTATGTATAGCTGAAAATTGCATTGAAAACGCTGTAAGCTCGGTGGCCGAGTGGTTGGAGAGGTAACGCTCTCAATCACAAGGTCCTGGGTTCAAAACCTGAGTCTACCTGATGAGCGGTCAAACCGCGAAACTAGTCGTAGAATTGGTTCTTACAGCGTTTATTTAGTAAGTCTTCAAGGCCATTTACCCTGTTATATTTCATATATATAGACTTACATCGGCTCCTCTTCATTCATTACTTGTAAAATCAGGCCTGCCATTGCCGATACATGCCAACTAGGCTAACTGCTCAATGCTAAGCCTGCAGTTACAGGGGCTTGAGTATGTATAGCTGAAAATTGCATTGAAAACGCTGTAAGCTCGGTGGCCGAGTGGTTGGAGAGGTAACGCTCTCAATCACAAGGTCCTGGGTTCAAAACCTGAGTCTACCTGATGAGCGGTCAAACCGCGAAACTAGTCGTAGAATTGGTTCTTACAGCGTTTATTTAGTAAGTCTTCAAGGCCATTTACCCTGTTATATTTCATATATATAGACTTACATCGGCTCCTCTTCATTCATTACTTGTAAAATCAGGCCTGCCATTGCCGATACATGCCAACTAGGCTAACTGCTCAATGCTAAGCCTGCAGTTACAGGGGCTTGAGTATGTATAGCTGAAAATTGCATTGAAAACGCTGTAAGCTCGGTGGCCGAGTGGTTGGAGAGGTAACGCTCTCAATCACAAGGTCCTGGGTTCAAAACCTGAGTCTACCTGATGAGCGGTCAAACCGCGAAACTAGTCGTAGAATTGGTTCTTACAGCGTTTATTTAGTAAGTCTTCAAGGCCATTTACCCTGTTATATTAAATATTGATTGTAAGACATTCGCTCACCTTCAGCAAATCCAGAAGAAGATTAGTGAAAAGAAAGTGTCCAATATGATTAACACCCATTTGGATCTCGTAACCTTCTTTTGTCTTCCCATATGGGCAAAGCATAATGCCTAAAGAGTTTTTTAGATATTTTTGTCAGTGGACGACTGTGCATCACTTATACAAGTCATTCAAGGGAAGAAAATGAAACGAGGAGGCCTTCACTCACGTTTTTGGTAAACTTTGATAAGGATGAATTAATGGCAATAATGAATTCTAAAACTTTTATTACTCCTTTGTCCCTTTTTCACTTCAGACATTACAAAATCAATATTTAACTCGCGGTTTTGCTGCAGTTTAAGCTTCTAAAAAAGACTTATTCAAGTGATGATGAAAATCACTTCATATGGTCGGATACAGAAATAAAAATATGTATTTAAATGTTCACCTGCACCGGCCGGTTAACATTGCTATAGGTGCGATAGGTGATAGGTCTGAGGTTCGAATCTCAGGTCGGTCAAATCGGACGTAGTGTCGCCATCGGCTCGACACCGCCGAGACGTTTCTTCGGAGGTGCGTTGCCCAGGCGCTAAGTCGCGGAGATGGGCCCCGCCACTCGTTACACGCTTCAGCGTAACACCGTAAGTATAATGAAGATTTGATTTGATTTTTTGTTGGAGGGTTAATGAAGACGTCACTAATTTAATATTTAGCTTGAAGTTTAACTGCAGTTTGAACTTCTAAAGACTTGTTTAAGAGATGATCACGTAATGAAAATCATTTCATGCAGATTGCAGTCAGACGCGGGAATTAAAAATATGCGTTAAAATGCTCACCTGCATTGTTGACTAGTATATCCAGTCTAGATTCAGTTTCATTCACATCTTTAGCGCATTCTCTCACTGATTCTAACGAAGACAAATCCAGTTTCTTAATCACAAGATCAGCTCCTGGAACTTCTTTGAGCACCTAATACATATATTAAGTTTGTCAAGTTGCTGAGAAAGTTTGCGTTGCAAAAGCAGGGTGTCCCTGTATTGAAATCAAGCACAACATCTCTGATTGTCAGCGAGTTATAGGTTTGTCTGCGACATGGGCATGACCTAGCGGTACCGCGCAGGTGACAGATCCTACGTGACGGGTTCAATTCGCGGCTGAAACCGATCGTGTTTTACATATCTACCGGGAGGCTGCTGACTCGAAGAGCGCAAGCTCACTTCGCAATCTCCCTCAATTACCGTGCTGTCGAATTTTCAGTTCAATACAATTTGAAAATACCCCCAGTTATTTAGGCCTATTGCGCAATCGAAGCTGACTGTTTTACGCTTGTTTTATGCACATTTTAAGCACCAAGCAAATCCATCTCTTTCTGCTGTTAATTGCTTCCTGAGATAGGTGAGTAAGCCTGTTGCTCTGTGGAGATAACAAAGTAAGATTGGTGTCGAAAAATCTGACTTAACAAACTGAGAGTCTAAAATAAAAATGGTGTAGATGGGCCTTCAGGTTTAAGCATAATTGGGTCGGTGGATTGTACCCTACCTCAGCTTTTGCTTCTTCAGCTTTTTCAACATTCCTACAGGCCATAATCACTCTAGCTCCTCTTCGGGCAAAGTCAATTGCAGTTATCAAGCCTATCCCAGTGTTACATCCGGTGATGATAGTTGTTTTTCCGGTCAGTTTCACATCACTCTGCACCATTCCTTTTACAATTGTGGTTGGATCTTCAAAAATAAAAAAACGTTGGATATTTGCGAGGGTAAGATAAACTAAATAAAATAATCAAATCTTTATTATGCTGGCGGTATAACGCCAAAGCGTGTATCACGTTGCGGGGTCATCTCCGCGGCTTATCGCCTCGGCAGCACAGCTTCGAATTCTGAAGAAACGTTGCTGCGGTGGCAAGCTTCTGGCGATACTGTGTTTGATTTGAGGGGTCCAGAAGTCACCCGAGGGGCCAGGGCATAGAGCATAGTTGTCAATCGGGCTCGGGCTTTTCGGATCGGGTTTGGGCCGGACTTGGGCTTGGATTTTGAAAAGTTTTCGGGCTGCAATTGGGCCGGACGTGGGAACAAAATCGAGATTTTCAGTGAGTGATAGGGCTTTTGAGATTGCTAGAATAAAGCAAAGAGAACACCTGGGATAACTATTGCTGTTCGTAACTGGTGAGACTGCGGATGGGCAAACTCATTTCTTTTTTTATCAAAATTTCTTCAAAATTTAAAGTGATGTTTTTGATTTCGGATTTAAATCGGGCTTAGACTGCTAAATCAGAATTAGAATTTGCTGCTAAATCAGAATTCGGGCTCGGGTCGGGTTCGGATTTGAAAAATCGGGTTCGGGTCGAGTCGGGCTCAACATCTTCGGCCCGTTGACAACTCTGCCCCAGACCTCTCCCACCGATATCGATGTCGTTATACCAGTGCGCCAGCAAACCAGTTAAACATTTATTTAGATCTGTGTAAAACTGATTTGAAACCACAACTGCATCGAATTTTGTAATTTTGTTGTTGGCATTGGCAGCTTGAATTATCGAAAGACGAATAGCTGAAGAAACAGCGCTTATACCTTGGATAATGATTAACCCATTTTGCGAAAGGCGTGTTTAATTTCAGACATAACTGTGTGTATCTACTTAACTGCTTGTTTGTCTTGACATTCCGTCAAGAAAGCAGGCTTCACTGCGCAAAGAACGAATAGGGGGATTATAAGTACTCCCCCAATCAATCCGCTGAAGTACCATAGATCTCATTAGGTGAGTAAACAGAGTCGTAGCGATCAAAAATTTAGAGGGGCCCAGGGCCAGATTAACACAATGGAAGGCCCCTATTTAATTCGCTCTAAAGGTGACCTACGTATTAAGGCTTCAGGGGGTAGGAGGCTTGCGACTAATGTTTCGGAAAGCCTCATGATTTTTGCAGGGCAGCCCAAATAACCTCTCTCCCTTTACTCCAGCTTTTTCATTGGTGATCGATCTCAAAAAAGACTTTTATTCGTCAAAAAAGGGGGTTATTTCCCCGGTGGGCCTCTCAGGCTACGCTTCCTGAGAGTAAAACAAACAAAACATCAAAAATTAAAATTGTGTTTCTTGACTGTTGAAAATTATGCCTCATCTAACATTTAGCTGTTCCCACAAGCCGAACTTCCATCTCCTAACAGGAATTCTCTGCTGTTATTTGTAAAGTGTAAATGCCAACGAGGTTTGAAATACACGCTTGCGATTGGGCTGCATTGTAACCTACAACATTAATACACTTTCAACACGCTACTGTAGGCTATTGGTCTTTCAGCCGGAAATCCATTACTTTTTGGCAATTCCACAAATAAAAAGTAAGCTCCTGATAAGAAAACAGCTCCTGATAAAAAGTCAAAACTTTCCGTGTATGATCGAATTGAATTTGTAAATTCAATTTGACCAAAACTTGTAAACACGTTTAAAGCATCAGTATACTAAAGCAGCCTCATTTAACATAAGTCAAGGCTATTACTCACTACTACTGCTTGCCATTTTCTTTGCCAAATTGCGAGACGCAGCAACGAAAAACTGGTAGGCCTAAATCTTTTTAAGTGAACACTGAAATTACACAAAATAAAAGTTAGATAAGCGCTATGTAATTCGGTTTCGTTCCTCGACAAAAACTTGACATAAAAAAATGGTTTATTTACTATCCATTTGCTTAAATTGTCTTGGTTCTGGACTCGACATTCTTTATTCGAGAGAATCGACTATTTTCTCAAACCCGGTCACGACTTTAGGGTTGGGTTGGATTTGAATTTTGATTTTGAATCCGCTCACCAGTGGTTGATAAATTTAAATTTGAATTTCGTTTTATCAAAGTCAATGAATTTGAATGTTTTTATCAAGCATTCGATGAATTTGGAGTTTTTCGATTTAAATCTTACAAAGCAAAAGTAGCAATTTGTAATTGTAACTGGTTCACATCAGTTAATGCTGCAATTTGCAAACGTTTCATAAAATTTTATCAAGCGAACAGAAAGTTTGTGATGGCAACTATGACGCCGCAAGTCGCTTTAAAGTTGTTTTCGGCCCCATTAACTTCCGTGGTGCACATGTTAGATTGGAGTGGGAAACCGATAAAGCACAGCGGGCCATAATCGATTGCATAATATTTTAAGCGGGCCACATTAACTTTAATTCTTAAATTTCGCTTCAAAAATACGCAATTTTACGTCGAAAATTTATCAGCCATTCATTGTGAGTTATTCTTTACGGTGAAATTAAAGACTTTTGCGCGGTTTTTGCGTCACTAATGCAGCATGTTGTTGAAATGCTAAGAAGTTTTAAAGAAAGATTAACATTTTCTAATCTGCCGGTTTGTTGTACACTAAACAAAGTAATGGCGCGGGCCACATTCAAAAGCTATGCGGGCCGCAGGCTCCCCACCCCTGTGCTAGAGAATGGACTTTACCCTCGATTGATCGGACTTCATGTCTTTAAAGGTTTTCATAGCAGTTTAAATTGAAATGAAGTTGCCAAGAATGAAATTCGTCTTTATATCAGTTATTTGCCAAATGAGATCAGTAAAACTTATTTATTTCACCAACAGGCAAGCGAAAGAAAAGAAAGTTTTAACTTCAAACTGCTTTGGAAAGCAAATGATAAGTGCCGTAGGCCTATAAAAGCGATTTACAGTCGGTTATGAAAAGGTCGGTTAGCCGATAAGCAACGATCTTGAATGGAAATTGTTGCGTTTGATCAACGGTTTTATTTGTGGTAGATTAGTAGTACCTGTTGATTAAAGGGTTGGATTGAATTTGAATTTTGAATGTGAATCCGCTCACGAGTTATTGAGGAATTTGAATTTCAATTTCGCTTTTTCAAAGTTAATGAATTAATTTGAATTTACCTTTTTTAAAGCCAATGAATTTGAATTTAATTTTTTCAAAGTCAATAACTTTGAATTACAAAATTAGAAAAAAAAATTGAATGGATCCAACCCTACTCACGACTCGGCATTATTGGCAATGCCAGTACTAAAATTTTTGGTAAAAAAAAAAGTGAAGAATGTGGCCTCGGTACTGATAAAATACTTGATTTGATGACATCTTCTTATGCGGTAAAAGTAGAAAGGATTGCATTATCATGTTATATATACCTGTACTGTTTTATGTTAGCACCAGACAACATAAAAAAAAGGCTGATTTTGATACAAATAAAAAACAAAAAATAAAACGGCGCGCTAACTCAAGTTGAATCTGGTTGCAAATTAGCTAAAGTCGTTCACACAACACTTCTCTCTAAACTCAAAATATGCTAGATTTTATTTTCAATATTGTTGTTAAATTTGCTCAAAACGGAAAAGGTTCAAGTTTTTCTGCTTCGTTCTGTAATCAGTTACTATATTGTTCTTGAAAACAAAACTCCGAACAAACAATTTTTGCGTGGTCTGCAAATACCTGCAATGCTGCTCAAGATTTTAATAGTGCACTAGGCCTAGGAGAACGCTACTGCCTAAGGTATATTGAAAGTTACGGTGATCACTTGAGCTTATATTATACCACACCAGTGGCGTACGCAGGATTTTTCAATGGGGGGGGTTCAGTGACGTCACATCGTGATGACGTAAAGATACTACATTACAATTACAGTAGTTTAGAAATATTAAAGTGCATCGTATTGTAATGTTTCCAGCCTAAATTGCAGTTAACCATGATTAAGCTATATAATGCCATAACTAAGGAAACAGCAAAGATATTTCATTCACACTTTCGCTGAATGCTTTGCGTTTCATTTAAGGAAAGAAAAGGTTTCACAGGAACTCAAGCTGTCAGGCCGTGGTTAAAAATTTTCTGAAAAAAGTTTAGTTTACCTCATTTTTGGGCCATAGGAAGGTTAATTGACTAAAGTATAGGCTGGCTAGCTGTCGCAACGTCACAAACAGGGTGCACCCAGGGGGTAAAACAAGCAATTCCTTCTCTCCAAAAAAACATTTTTCAAGAACCAACATTAATACAAACAACGCATATAGGCTAAACTTTGTTATAAACAGTCAATATACGGTATACTCATTATGAAGGGGGTAGTTTCTCGCTTAAAATTTGAAAAGTGAAGAATATTGGAGCATAAGAAAAAACTGCCCTCCCTACCAAAACCTTTTTAAACTAAAATAAACTATGCGCGAGAGGAATCCCTAATCATCCGATTAAAGTCAAAAACAGCGTCGATATTATCTAAGCATTTTTCTGCCAAATCACAGCGTCGATATCAGATGCTTTCAAACACGTAATCGGGGTGTCTATGGGAAACGAAGAACTCCAGCTCCTGAGATAGGCAGCTCACGGTACGAAAAAACAATGTTGTTTCTCCCCTCGTTCCGCCCCTAGGCCTCTTCAGATCTTTCGTTGATCTATGGTCGTCTTTGGCAGTATTTTTATCTTACTTTTGGCACTTAGAGCAGTGTTTATTTAGTTTTTTATATTTTAATAAAATTTCTTAAAAAACCGGGCGACAAAATTTCTCAAAAATTTCGCTATCGATGCGGAAGGTTTGGGACTCAATTCCCAGGCCGGTCAAGTCGGACACAGTGTAGCCAACGGCTGGCAACCGCTGCGACGTTTCTTTGGAGCTTCGTTGCCCAGGCGCTAAGCCACTGGGTCGGGCCCTGCCACTCGCTACCACCTGTGCGCTTAACAACTGAACTAACGGCCGGTACCGGCCCAAAAATCGAACCCAAAACCTCCCGCGCCGATAGCGATGTGTTTAACCACTACGCCAACTGGCCGGTTTGGCTCAAAATTGTGACATCGCAAGCGGAATATCTGCATGCGTTGCAACCGTTCTCTTCCAAGAATGCCTTCTGCGCTGAAACGTTGTCTTGTCCAGCCATAGCCGTTGAGAATAATGTCTTTATGACAATCACAACACGACTCCAGCTTTAGTGCCCATTGACCTAGTCCAGGCTTGCATTTTGAGCCAGCCATTGGTTCAAGCGCTACACACCAAAAAGTTTGACTACCGGTATTACTGCATCACAGTGAAAGTTTCTCGAGATTATATAGGCAATTTGTTACAGCGCAGAAAAACACAATCTCTGTATGAAAAAACGCTAATCGGTCCAAAAAAAGCGGTTTTAAATTTTTTCCAATCGTCAATGGGGGGGTTTTGACCCCCGAACCCCCCCCCCCCCCCGTGCGTACGCCACTGTACCAGACTCTCTACGTACGCTGGCTGTGCGTGACTTTGCCTTCAACGTAGCGCAGCAGCACACATATTTGCCGAATTTGCCAGACAAACAACTCGCACGTCACAACTTTATCAGGCTTCATAACACGTGATCAGAATGAGTCGGCAAATCAAAATAGAAATACACGACTTTGCTCTAGCGATAGAATTTGCAACAATCATCAGAAGATCAAATTAAAGAAGGATTTGCCTTCAAATTCTTACTAGTTTTTAATTTACCGCTAAGCACAGAAACAGAAGAGAACATTGATTTAATCTTCTTTTTAAATAGTGTATTATTTTCTATTACCGATACAAGTAGTTTTAGCGAAAGCTCAAGTATGAAAGCTCTCAGAGCTGATTTTGCTGACATTTGAAATGCTCAGAATGAACACTTCAGAGAACTTACATACATCGGTGTGGTGTTCCTTTCCATTCGCCCCTTTCCAAATTTGTGAAATTTAAAATCTCTGGGTGTGTGATTGAAGAGCCTTTTCTGAGGCTATAGACTCGGGCTTGATTCCGAGTTGAGTCAAACCATTGACTTTAAAACTGGTATTGATAGTTACAGCGCTTTGGTCGCTTTCTCGTGAGAAGAAGATAATTATGCAGTCAAATTGCATAACTAGTTTTGGTCAACCAAGGTGATTACTGATCACATAATTGAAAATTCCACTATCTGTTAGCCGTGGGTACACTCAGGGGCGGATCCAGGGGGGATGGGGGGTGTATCCCCCCCACCAGACATTTTCGACAATATTTTGGATGAATCAAATTTTTCCACAACTTCGAACCTCTTCATAACAATATGTCTGAGTCGCCTTAAGCACGCATCAACGAAACTGTGCGAACAAAATGCATCATATTGGTGAAGCACTCAAAATTAGCGGTGCACGACAACTGACCGCCGCAAACTGGCTTCGAGACAACTGACCGCCGTAAAGTGGCCGCCATGCAAACTGACCGCGAAGCAAACTCGCTACCGCGACAACTGACCGCCAAAGCACGAGGCTCGAAAAAACACTTCGCACCTTACCGCTTCGCGACAATTGTTTACTGACCGCGTGAATTTGGTAGTAACTTCGCACCTTATCGCTTTTCAAATATACGTATCGTTGTTTACTTAACCCTATTCGGACTGGGCTTTTTTGAAGCGTCAGAAGTTTGGGGGGGGGACCATGTCTACCGCTCTTTTTGATGGCTAGTATCTCCGTACATACTTGTGCTAAAGCAACGGTGAAAGTTTCTAACGGTCAATTATTTTATAGTAATTTGTCGTGTATACTTTTTTTTACAAAAAGTGGATTAATTTATGTGTTAATGGCATTTTTTTAGGACCCACATTTTTTGGTCGTTTTTACTTGAAATGCGAGAAAAAATCACGCAAGCGCGACAGTTTCGCTCGGCTGAGCAGAACATTCGACGTAAAATTTTTGCGGTTACAAAGATTAACGAGCTTTTTGGGAGTGAGAACAACAACCTAATGGCAATTTTCTTCTAATTCTAATTTGAACAATTCTCAAACTTCAAAATATTGAACAGTCTGCGAGTTTGGTCCAATTTCCTAAGTGAACATACAATGCTTCTATTTCTACGGCTAAAAGCCTTACGCACGCTTATTATCTAGAAGAGATCGAAAATCCAGCATTGTCGTAGACAAACTTTTAGTTTCATAAAAACTTTCAATTTTCTAATCAGCAAAACGGAAATTTTTTAGTGTTGAAAATAATGCAAGCAACCTACCACACTAGGCAATACCGAAAATTAAAGTGATCGTTAGCAAAATTGCCAGGCGGTACCACACGTAGATTATCCATCCAACTTGATGGGTTCGATTTTCGGTCGGAGCCGATCGCGTTTGACATATATTTCGGATGGCTCCTGACTCGAAGAGCGCAAGCTCACTTCGCGGTCTCCCTCAAATACTGTTGAATTTTCAGTTCAATAATTTGAAGTTAGCCTCAGTTTATTTTTTATTTATTTTGAAATGAATTCTAGTTCGGACCTGAAAACGTGCAATCGTGCATACTGGAGCAACCCATCATACGAACAACAGCGTTGTTCAAAATTTTACGTTATTTATTGACAATTATAATCTCCAGTTACAGAAAATTTACGCTAAACACTCTAAAACTCATCCCTACTAACACCCTTACGCTATCAAAAACATATTTGAAGATTTTAATAAACAACGATATTTCAAGCCGATCACAGCGCTCCTTTTTACATTCTATTTGAAATTAAAAATTTTCATGAATTTGTTGATAATTTTCATAAAGTGACAACTTCGCTCCTAAAAAATAGTTTCTTTTTCTATGAACGAGTGAGACACAGCATGTCTGCAAAAGTTATGACGTCACACTTGCTTGAAAAAAATGAATGAGTGGCGTTCCTCGAGCAAAAAATTACCACCTTCTCGACACCTATATTGATTGCTAAATGTCGCTTTCTTCCATTAGTTTTGGTCTTTATTTTCAATTTCCATTATTCAGGAAAGACCACGAAGCTCCTGTATTTTTGTTACTTCTCACATAAAAAGCGTAACTTCAATTTACGTTTCATTCATACCAAGCTTGATTTATTGTCGCGTCGCGTTGTTTGACCAATAAATACTTCTCACTAATCGCAAAATTTTAGTTTTACAGTATTCGCTTCACAAAATAATTGATTTTCTCTAAAAAGCTGCAAAAAAGCAAACAACCATACCGGTACAAAAAAGCAGATAAACGAAAACAAATATCAACGCAAAATCATATCGTTAAAACTATGCTAAAGTCAGATGCCGGTGAGCAAAAATTACAGTAATATCAACTTAAAGTTACAGAGTGGTGATTAATTGTTCCTTAGAAATTGATATAAATCTATAAGCAAAAATTGATATAATTTATTCAACACAAGCAGTGTAAAAACTCGACAGGCTTTATCCTTTTTGAGACCATTAGTGATACCTGGTTACAAGAGATAAACAGGTTACAGGCAATGAGGGAGACCGTATTGCTTACTGCATAAACCGTGTAAAAACCATCAGGAAACTTATGCACCAATACAGATTAATCTGCTCTTTTAGTGGCAGTTTGTACAAAATTGAAAGCGATGACGTTGACACACAGTTTTTCCACAACTTTGACATTGACCACTCTGTTTTGCTAATTTGTCTTTCTGTTTTTTCATTCCGGGGCCCCTTATTTCGGCTTTACACATTTCACAGCGACGTGGCCTCCCCGACTTGGGTGGATATGGCGTAAGTAAAGCAGTTGCACATACGGCAACGTCTTGCTCCCCCAAAACTAATTTGATTTTTCTTACAATGTCACTAGTCAATCCATTTCTCGATCGCTGTTCAATAAATGGTCGAACAAGCTCAAGCACCAGGTCAAAGCCAAAATTAAACGAATTTAGCTTGCGAGGATCTTTGCCATTATTTAGTGCCATAATTGTGGACGCGTTGACTCGACACGTATCCATAAGATAAGAAAACGCAACAATTGTCCATTTTCGAGATTTGGGTTTACACGAATAAAAGCTAATTTTTTGGTCTACAATGTCAGTACCCCCTTTTGTATAATCATAAAGCTTGTACAATGCTGGTTTTGGTTTTACGTCTTTGGAAATTCCCAAGATTGGATGGATTGTTGATAACATCAGCACGTTTCGCTTACCACTGGATTTGGTATTTACGACATAAGAATTTAAATTGATTCTTTTTTCCGGTTCATTCCAAAAAATTTCATAAGAACCCACGTCTCGGTTGCTCACATTTTTGATTTCGGGGGGTATACCCTTTCGATGAGCTTTAATAGTTCCAATACACGTAATATCGCGTTCTAAAAGCCATTTTGCCAAAGCAATGGAGGTATAGAGTCTGTCATAGGAAATATTTCTTCCCGATAGATCTACGCGCTTTTCTAGTTGTAAAACTAAGGTTTTTACAACTTCTTCAGTTCCACGAACATGAAAACGACACATGTCTGGGTCTGAAACGTAATTTCTCGGCTGACCTGCATAAACTGACGTAGAGAAGGTGTAAGAATAACGACAAGAGTTGATGGATCGAAAAAGCATGCCATATTTTGCTGGCTTCGAAGGATTGAACTGCTTGAAGGAAATATTGCTGCGCATTGGGTAAAGAGTCTCGTCCAAAGCCAAGTAAGCACCAGGTATCATAATTCTCGCGCAGTTTTCATTGAATAATTCAAATATTTCCCGAAACGCGGCAAATCTGTCAAATAACCACCGCCTCGGCCGAGTTGCAATATCATCAAAAGAAATATGGCTGAGTAAAAATTTAAATCGGTTTTTACTCATAGTGGCACCAAATATTGGGCTTCCTGTCAAGTTATGAAACAAAACATCTATAGAATGGTTAGCAAGTCCCAGCAAGCCTCGTAAGTACATCAAACCAACAAGGGCTAGCATTTCCGGTGTAGAAGTATCGTATAAAAATGAATATTTGCTTTCGTTCAAAATTTGCTGCGAAAGTCCATTTCTCACAACACCAATTTTTTTGTTTGTTAGCTCGACAATTATGGCTAAAATGTCCAGCGTGAAAAATAATTCCCAAGTAGCTTTCGGTGAGATATAATCTTTAAACTCTTGACGTACACCAATAGTTCCTTGAATAACATCGCTTCTTGCTTGCCGGCCACGCATTGCAGGTGGTGTGTTACTACAAGTAATGACTGCACCTCTCTGGTTTTTGTTTGCTTTTTGTAATTCCACTCTGTATGATTTTTCTTCATTTAAAGTTAGATCAAGAGGATGATAATGCTCTTCTTGCAAAGCTGTGCTAATGTCGGTAATGTGCTTTTCGTGAGGAGCAAAGCGACGTCTTTTACGTTGAACTCATTGATTTTTTCAAAGACATGAAAGTAGCATAATACTACACTGTGTATCAAAACTATCGTACTATACAAGATTAAGCTACTTTTTCCAATATTCTTCGCAATGTTAGCATTTGCGATTCAGTATAGCTCATTTTTTTAATAGGCTATTATTATTATTATCAATACACTTATTCGATGACAATTTTGTAGAAAAGGTTGAAGCATGACACGGAGTCATATATTTCTCCATTTTCTTGCGCTAGTTAGACAGGCGATTGATTGGAATTGGAAAATTCCTAGTTTGAAGGTAAAAGTTGGGAGCACAAAGCCCATAAACATTTTTGCGGGATCCGAAAAACATTTTACGTGAGAGCATCATGGCCGAAGAATTTGGAAATTTTGATTTGATAATTTGTTACATTATCAAATGGTTACAATTTAAAAATTAACCAGTAAATGCTAAAAATCCAAACGTTACTTTTTGTAATTTTAAAATTTTTATCTCGACCTCGGCTAAACCAAGGTAATTTTCAATCGTATTCAACTTTCAACTTCAGAACAGTAGAAGCGACAAATTCCACAAATTTATGTTGAGTCATATTTTTGTTAGCGAATTATGACGTAAATACAAATACAGTGTATTTCTATGCAGATGTACTTCACTACAAAACGAGCGTCAAAAATTACATCAAGGTTCAAAAGTTGAAATGGCATTTTATTTCTCAATGCCTTGAAAAAGAAAACAACTTTCAAACCTCTGAAAGCGTAAATTCATTGTACTGTAGCTGGAATGTAACTTTTAGTTATTATGTGGTCATTTTTGGTAATGAATAACAACGAAACTCACTCCCTTGAGGCCTTGAGTATAGCGGCAGTAAAATTCTATGAGTAATTCAGTAATCGTTTGATCTCGGCCGTTTTGTCTGTTCGAGTAGCGTATAGCTAATGAACCGTGCACTGCGTACAGAACGTCCAGTGACGCATGAAGTAACGCTTTCTTGAAGATTGACAATTTCAATCAAAATTTGCAATAACTGCACAATCATTGCATCGATTCGAGAAAATTATTGTTCACATCACAATAATGAGGATTTTAGGAAAAGTCATAAAATTTGAAAGCGATGCTGTAAGTAGTTTTAGCACACTAAGCATTCAAAAATTTAGCGTGCATTTTTAGCCCCCCCCCAGGCGAAATAGGGTTAATGACCTTTAATTATCTTACTAACGCACAGCATTCCTGCTGTGAGCCTTGACCACCGCGACATCACAGCCATTTCCCAGAGGTTTGAAAAACGCTTTGCATTGACCGCAAATGCGATGTTTAGACTTCCTCCTGCTGGAAGATTTTTTGCTTTTTAGAAATGACAATTATTTGTTTTTATCAATGTATCTTGAAATGCTTTCATGTGAAATCTGTTCTCAAGCACTCCCAACGAGCAGCCGCAATTTGGGACATTTGCTCTTAATCAACTTCATATCATGAATAAAAACGCGCCAAAATTATTATCGAAAAAAGAGGCCGACTTAGGTACACATAAATTGACTGGCATGGAAATAGTCAGTTGCCATTCACTGACGGAGAGAGCAGAATATTGCAGAGTAAAATAATGTCCGGCCATCTCGGTTAGTCAACTAAAATTAATGTTGAAAATATTTTAAATGCATCATCATCAGCTGTACCAGTACTTAAACTTTTCAAAACGATGACAACTTCGACAATAGGTTCGAGAGATTTAAGCTTCTTACGCGGAAAGATGAAAGAGAGAACAACCTCGGGTAAGAGTTGAAAATTTGTCGTCATTGTAATGAGAAGCACATTCAAGGTTATCAAGAAGATGTTGACCAATAGCAGACTCATGAAATTGCCGAGAAGAACTGTTGGCTTTGCACCGGCGAGGAAGGCTTTTTCGGCTGGTTGAGATGGCGAATTTAGGAATGTGTGGTTTGATACGCTCTTGAAGACGTTGAGACGTGCGACCAACGTACCGACCAACTTATGACCTAAAGCAAAAACTCATTTAAAGAGACAGTGCCTCTCGCTTCCCCCCCCCCCCCCCCCCCCGGCTACCTCAATCAAGAATGAATACGTTCGAGTACGCTTCGGCGCAATCCTCCCTTTATAAATCAGTTCGGTTCACTTATTCTTCATTCTGACGATTTCCCCTGAACAGTGTCAGACGAAAAGCTTTGGTAAAATGAATCTTCCACTTCAAGCCATCTTCAAATTCTGTACCACCAAACGTCTGTTCAATGTATAATTGTTCACAGAAATTAAAGAAAATAAATTTCGCCCCCAAGAGGGCGATATCACTAACTTTGAGAAACACTGATTTAGAATATACTTACAAATTAAAAAAAAATATGTATATACTCACAAATTGCACATGGAGTTGGCCGAGTGGTTGGTGCATCGGGCTGCGAAACTGGTTTCGCGGGTTCGATGCTCAACTAGGTCATCTTCCATGATGCATATACTTCACCCAATTAAAAAATTAAGCTGCAATTGTGTGGCTTCAAAAAATAAATAAATAAAATATACTCACAAATTAAGCGTTTTACGCCGTTTATCAAAATATTTTTTTAAGGCGGTTTTCTCTACTATTAAGGAACCTAATCACATGCAGAGCGTACGAAAGCCAAAACAACACAAAAAGAAGCAAGGGTGAAGCCAGAAAAAACTGTTTATTCGCAACTTTCACCACCACCAAAGAGTTGCGTATAAACAAGCCATTCGGAAAACCTATTATCTTGAAGCCATGACTTTAGGCTTATCGGCTTAATCGTATCGGTGTACTTACTGCAATTGCTCGCTAATCAATCCCTCCTCTGCCAACCGTCACCTGACACTGAATGTTTTATAGCAATCGCGCAACAATTTCTTCCAATATTAGGGGTGATAAATGCATTATCATCGCCCCCTCGAAAAATATTGGGGGGATGCAGCTCCCCGGGATGTACGCTCTTGGAGGTTTGAATCCATAACACTGAAACTCACTCATAGATTCAAAAGCAAATTTGTTAAATCTTCTGAGCTTACAATTTGCTTGCACACGGAATCGCTTCGCGTGCCATGAAAACCTTCCGGCGTGCCACATTTGGATTGCGTGCCAGGGGTTGCCAACCCATGAGTTAAAGACATCGTAATCGGCGCAGGAGGCCGTAGGTTCAATTCCTGGGCCGGTCAAATCGTGCACTGTCACCAACGGCTCGCCACCGCTGCAACTTTTCTGTGTTGCTCAAGCGCTAATAAGCCGCGGAGACGAACCCCGCTGGTCGTTACACGCTTCGGCGTACTACCAGGAGTGTAATGAAAATTTGATTTTTTTGATACTAACTTACGACCTGTTGGCAAGTCCAGCAAATTCAAGCATTTTCTCTCTTCAACTGCATAGCTTTTCAACAACTCCATGTATCCAAAAACTAATTTTTATTGTTACAGCGAAAAGACATTTTACGTGAACTTATAATTATTTTTCTTCCATGTACACAAGCATAAATGCTACAACATAATCTCACATAAATGATGATTACTGTAAAGTCATCATCTTTCTACAAACAAAAAACAAAAATAAAACGCACAAATAAATAAAAGCATACTCGGTAATTTTATGGACTGATTTTTAGCTTAGCAGAAGCATTTGGATGAAAAGCAAGTGCTTTACTGCTATCAGGTTTGACAGAAGTAAATAGGTCCGAGAAAATTTGTCGTCGTATTAATACTTGACGCCAAGAAACAATGCGGATATTCGCAATGTATATTCTTTACAAAGTCAGCGTTTAAATTTTCAATGATTGTTTTCTTGAAACGAAACATTTTCAGCAATAAAATTTCTCATCAAAAGAAAACGAGGACTCGAGAAGTTAATACTTGCTCTTGCCACAATTAAAACATGGATTAGGATAACAAAATATCAGCTCATTCCAGCTGGACAAATACCAACGTCAAAAGACGTGCGTTTAACGTCTTAGTTATAGAACCGTGAAGAAAAAAATGAAAGTGCAGTTAATCAATTATGCAAGTCATGATTCAAGAAATTCTTGAGTTTCGGGCTTTGGGGCAGGAGAAGTTTCAGACTTCGGCGAAGAGCTTCTCAACCGGGGTCATTGGTCTCCCGAAGGGGTCACAGGACATTAACCAGGGAACCACAAGGGTAATATTCATACTCTCTTAATGGTAAATAATCGCTTAAAATCAGCGGACGGCTGTAGCCTCCACAAATAAAATACCAACAGAAACATTTTATTGCTGATCACGGGGCCACTTGTGTTAAGCGTCTCTAAAAGGAAGCCAAAAACCAAGAAAGATTGAGAATCACTGCTTTGGGGAATCAATTTCCTCAGAGCTTTCACCACTTGGTGTTTGAGCATCAGTTTCTTGGGTTTTGCTTTCTTTTGGCTTTGTCCACTCTTCTGCCATTTCCCAAAGTCTCTGAGCGTCCTTCTCATTTCGAGCTGTATTTGAAGCTCTAGTTTCAGAGCAATCGCTGAACAAAATTTACAATTTACAACCTGACATTGTCACCGTTACAAATACTTTGTTTATAAGAATAGCAGCACAAGCAAAGCTTATCTAGTATTACAGTGGCACGATTTGCACACAGCACATTCTGCACAATTTTCTGAAACAACGGTCCCCAATTTCCTATTCGAATTAACCCTTTCTCGGTTCTGTTGGTCTTCAAAGGAGTGGGTCATTAGTTCTCCTAACTTAACCAGTTCCACTGGTAACCTAGCCAGTCGATTAATAACATTTCAGTGTAGTCGTGTTTTAATAAGACTTTTAATTAACTTAATTAAAAGTCTTATTAAAACACGACTACACTGAAATGAACAGCTTAGCGTCATTTCAGTAATCTGTGCTAAATTTCGAGGGGAAGTAATAACATGACCAAACAAGTTTTTGAAATAAGCGACAACATTCCCAGTCTCTTTCTGAAAACTTTTTTCTTGGGACCCAACTATGTATAAATAGTAACGTAATACAGTTACTTACCTGTAATACTTTCCAGACACTTTTTCCAGTTCGGGAGCGATTGAGCAGTAAATTGATGTCTGAGCTCCTTTTTCAGGTGTGACGAAAAATGGTTTACCAATTGCAAAGAACCCAGTCATTGTCACCCTCCAGAAAAATGGTAGGTGGCTGAAATCGTTTGTATGGCGTTGCAAATCGGTTTTAATACTTCCAGGATGAAGACAGTAGGAAGTAACGCCCGTTCCTGAAGGTGTGAAGAAAACTTTGAAGCAAGGTACTGTAGTTTGTTAAGGAAAATAAAACGGGCAATAGTTTGCATTTCCAACACCCTACAGCAGGAGAGGGTAACCGACAAAGCACAGCGGGCGACATCAATTGTATAATATTTTCAGCGGGCCGTGTTTACTTTTTTGATTTATAAACTTCGCTTTTATAATGCACAATATTACGTCGCAAATTTATACGTTCATGGCGAGTTGCTTTTTTATCGTAAATTCAGAGACTTTTGCGCAGCTTTTATGCCACAAATACAGCATGTAGTTCTATTTGAATAAGATTTGCGTTTTTATAGTTTTAGCATCCCCCTTGACGAGCCTAGCGGCGAAACAACCTTTTGGGGGCTTTTAAATAATACTTTTAAAGGTGATTTACTGTGGAGCATCTAGTTAAGTGTGAAGCAGTTTTTTAAGAAAGATTAATACTTTCCATTGTACCGGTGTATCGTACACTCAACAAAGTTCTAACGCGGCCACATTCAAAACTTAAGCGCGCCTCAGTGTCCCCACCTCTGTCCTAGAGCAGCATGCTACAACAAAACTTACAGCCTGAATGAACGGATAATTGTATTTTTTTGTGTATAAGTCGTATATTTATCCTCCTGTCACGAGAAAGCGATCAATGTGCTATACAAGCTCGCTTAGGAGTTGCCGGCCATCTGTCTACCACACCAAGATGGGGGAATCCCGTCAAGTGCCTTTCCCAACGCCACAACAAGTAAACTTGCCAGCTTGTTCTTCACACTGTCCCTTCAATGCTGAGCGTCAAGCAGGAAAGCTGTGAATACCATTTTTAAAGTCATTGGTTTAACCCGACTCGGAATCAAACCAGAGTCTACAGCTCCCTAGGCGGACGCTCTTACCACTCGGCTCCGTCATGTGAGCTGTTTGCCCAAACTATTTGCCCAAAACAGCAAAATAGCTAGACTTAAAACATGCTTAATTCCACTTTAGAAAATCTGCAGCTCTGCTTTTCTAAAACCTTTTTGTGGTGACGTAACGTTGTGGCTAAGTTGTAGTTTTACTACTCCCTCGATTTGTTGCTGCTTCTTGGATTGTTAACTAATCTCCGCGGAGCAAGTTCTAACCAAATTTGTGAAAGCAAAACTTTCATAACTTGTTTGAGACTTTGATTTATACGGGACGCACAACGGGCCAATTTTGAAAATCAAAACAATAAAGTCGATTAACCCATGTAACATCAGACTGCATTTCAAAGCCTACAAGGCGTTAAAGCTATACCGTTTTTTTGTTACAACGTTATACCTTTCAGTCTCTTGCTTAATTCCAAGCAATGAAGGATATTTGCCAGCTTGCTGTTACTGTAAGCTTTCCACGAGTTATACGTACATTTTTCTTGCATCATATCATCCCAGTTCAATTGTCCCGATCTATACGCCAAAGATGAGACAATAACGATTCGACTTGGAGCACTTTTCTAAATATTAAATGAAACATACAAAGATAATTACGAAGTAGTAGATTATTATAGTAAAGACCACAACCAAGGATTTTTTAGGAACTTGGCTAAGAATCGAGTATCGTTTGCAGCTCTGGCAAAATTTCAACCGATGGAATTACTTCATTTGTTTTGCGCATTATTCAGCAATAAGTAGGCTAATTTTTGCCAGCATACCATTCCTTTAATTTTTTACAGCGTTAAAAAGAGGCTATATTTTTGCTTGTAACCTTTAGTAGATCCAACAGAAGTTCGGTAAGAAGAAAATGTCCCAGAAAATTGACACCCATTTGCATTTCGAAACCATCCTTAGTCTTCCAGTAAGGACAAAGCATTATTCCTAAAAAACACTGCATTTTAACATCGTAAACCAGTGATTCTCAATCTTTTCAGTTGTGGGCCCCTTGACTGTGACGCAAAAGACCGAGGCCCCCTGGGGCGAAATTTCAAAGTCCTGGTCTAGAAATCAACATGTATTTATTCCTACGCTCGTCGTCCCCCAAAGGACACTGTAAGGTCTCCTTGAAAGGCCGAGGACCACAGTTGAGAACTTCCGGTACAAACTGAACCGACCAGTTGTTGAAATCGTAACGACATCGCTATCGGTGCGGAAGGTCTTAGTTTGAT
The DNA here is from genome assembly GCA_964006365.1 of Trididemnum miniatum. Taxonomy (NCBI): domain Eukaryota; kingdom Metazoa; phylum Chordata; class Ascidiacea; order Aplousobranchia; family Didemnidae; genus Trididemnum; species Trididemnum miniatum. Next base: position 5,864,788 of record OZ023247.1, on the reverse strand, counting down.
TCCCAAACCGGTGAAATCGGACAACGTTGCGACGTTTTTCAGAGTTCGAAGTGAGTTTTCAGTTACTGCGATATCCAAACTAGTAGCCTTCGCAAGTTTTGTGACTTACCAAAAGCACACAATCACTAAAAAAAATCCTACAGTAAAACATCTTACATAATGGCTCATAACAAATTCGGTGAGAGTTGAACCCTGATCTTGCAATTATGGTTGATTTTGCTTCAACTGTCAACACACCGCAAACATTTCAAATTTTCAAATAAATATAAAAAAGCAAGCAAAACAACGTTTTAATATTGCTTCGAAACGTAACAGCAAAGTGCAGAAGTATACCTGCATTATTAACGAGTATATCCAGTCTAGATTCGTTTTCGTTAACATCTTTAGCGCATTCTCTCACTGATTCCAATGAAGATAAATCCAGTTTTTTAATCACAAGATCAGCATCTTTGACTTCTTCTAATATCTGCAACATCAAAATAACAATCGTCAAATGTATTTCCATATAATTAAGGTGACTGAATTGTTGTTTGCGTACGCATATAAGTTTCAAACCGCTAACCAAATTATATTGAATTGACAATATAATTCAACAGCATTGGGGAAGACTGCGAAGTGAGCTTGCGCTCTTCGAGTTAGCAGCCACCCGGTATAATGTCAAACGCGATCGGCTTCAGCCGTGACTTGAACCCGTCACGTAGGATCTGTCACCTGCGCGCAGTATCCCTATAGGCTATGTCGCCGACATAATCATGCTGATTTAATCTTCATAGTTATGCTTATATCACACTATGAAGCACGGTATTGATTAAGGCAGACAACCATGCGTTACTTTTTGGGGCAATTTATTGATTGTTCGGACGTACCGTCGCCAACGGCTCGCCACCGCTGCGACGTTTCTTCGAAGATGTGTAGCTCAGGCGCTAAGCTGTGGAGATAGGCCCCGCCACTAACGCAAGTGTAATGAAGATTTTATTTTTTATTGATTGTTTGGCATTTAAATTCACGGTAATTAAAAAATTTGCAAGTGCAATGACAGTGTCTTGCCAACTTGAAATTTACTTTTTGAAAGTTGTGCTGCTTTATGCGAGCAGGCTGGCAAGCTGAGCTGCAGCAGTATTTTGAAATTTACAAAATTAACTTCCTTAACCATGCTATAATATTAATTCATCATTGATTATGGTGAGCAATCGCTCGTTGATTGAAACTGCAAATTAAAAATCCCCTTCCTTATAATTGATTCAGCGTTTGTATATATATAATTTTTAAGCTGGGTTCGCAACATAGCAACGTTTCATTGTTTTTATGCAATTAAGTTGTTACGTTTCGTTGGTACCCCAAATACATAAAAAAATCAAATCTTCATTACACTCGCGGTATTACGCCGAAGAGTGGCGGAACCCATATCCGCTGCGTAGTGCCGGAGCAAGATAGAAATGTCGCAGTAATGGCGAGCCGTTGGCGACTGTGTCGGATTTGACTGACCAGGTAAACAAATTCAAGATCTCCGAGCCAATAGCAATGTTTTAACCACTACGTCAACCGGCCATGTTAAAGTTAAAGTTACGGCATTGCTGTGCGAGCGCTTATGGTAACTGATTTGGTTTTGAGAGCTCCGACGATGGTATTTATTCAAGACATACTAGCCCTTTAGTGGATTCATGGGGCTCAAGCCTCCAAAATTTTTAGTTATGTACATTTAATACGTAATTACTCGCAATACCAGCGGAGTGGTAAGAGAGCTTGACTTTCAATCACAAAATCCCAGGTTCGAACCTGAGTCTATCTGACGAGCAGTCAAAACCGAGAAACTAATCGTACAATGGGTTTTTACAGCGTTTATTCAGTAAGTCTTTCTAAGGCCATCCTTAGTCTTCCAGTAAGGACAAAGCATTATTCAATATCTCTTTATATATTCATATGTATATGCACTTAGGATACATCGACTCCACGTATTTCAATACATATCAAATAATTAGTACTTCGATACCTTTGAAAGTACAAAAGCGCGAGATAAGCATTTGCGATTCGTAGCTACGTTACCGCCTATGAAATTGTGAATTGCAGCTATATCAGCGCATTTCGAATCGTGAGCAGGTTTGAGTTGCAGCATTTACGCCGCTACTTTGCGAACAATCAAAGTTCGAAAAATAGCATGCCTAATTGGCCAACCTTTTCAAAGTTCAATTAGTCATATTCCAACTATAGTAAAGTCGTGCTTGGTTAAGCGTTAGTAATATGCGTGAAGCATCGTGAAAATCTGATTTTCATTTCATTGGCTACAGCCATTCATTTTTATACGCATTCGTTACGTTGGTACATGCATACTGAGCAGGGTACGCTACAGGCCCCTTGTAGAAGTTACACACACTAATTTTTAAAATAGCTTGTGCTCAGAAAATTTTAGGACAGCACGGTTAAGTGATTGCAGTTTCAAAGGTTTTTCGGGTGGCAATCTTCGGGGGAAACCGTCAGATTATATTTTTTCATATTTTGTTGCATATTTATCCTCCTATCAAGAGAAAACGATCAAAGCGCTATAACGAGCTCGCTTAGGAGTTGCCGGCCATCTATCTACCACACCAAGATGGGGGAATCCCGTTAAGTGCCTTTCCCAACGGAACAACAAGTAAATTTGCCGGCTTGTTCTCCACATCGTCCCTTTAATGCTGAACGTCAAGCAGGGAACCAGTGAAGTAAATATTAATTTTAATGTCATTGGTTTGACCCGACTCGGAATCAAACCGGAGTTTAAAGTTCCAGAAGCGGACGTTCTTACCACTTTTTAAAGAAGCGTGATCGGCCATCAGATTTGAAGATACAGCCTGAAAAATATCTACTAGGTTCATTTTTTGGATTGACGTCTGGGTACGGGCCGACGGCTCACATTATTTCTGCAGACTACATTTGATTTGCAATTAAAAGATGGGTTTACCTTCGCTTTCGCTTCTTCAGCTTTATCCGTATTTCTGCACGCCATGATTACTCTAGCTCCTCTTCTGACAAACTCCAGGGCTGTTTCATATCCAATCCCAGTGTTACATCCGGTAACGAGAGTAGTTTTTCCATTTAGTTTCACATCACTCTGCACCATTCCTTTCACTATTCTGGTTGGTTCTTCAAAAATACAAACATGAAACAATATTTTGCGCAGATAATTTCAATATCAAAAATTAAATCTTCATTATATTACTCGTAGTATTACGCCGCAGCATGTAACGACTGGCGGGGCCCATCTCCGCGACTTGGCGTCTTCGAACCTCAGACTTCCCACCGATAGGAATGTCTGATCGACTGAACAAATATTCTGATACAGGTAGCTATTTATATACTTCAATGGAGGCTGAAAATATTAGCGACAATCTAAAGACGGGTTTTGGCAGTAGTAATTTCAAGTGCTGTTAAAATCGCAGGCTTCGCAGCACCTTACGATTTATCGATAAAAAATATGACAAAAAAACGGAAGCGAATGAACGAACTTGTCTAAGCTTGAGCACTTGAGCAGCTTTGACCGTCACTCAACAGGCGACAGTTTTTTCGCACTTCTTTGTTTCGTTTATTTATTTTACGCGGTGCTGTGGAAGCGTGAAATGAATACTAAGCCAACAAGGCAACCTTGTTGAGTCTGCGCGCCATAATCAACTAACATCAAGTGCGGGCACAAATCTCTTTTATGCGCCAACCAAAATTTGTATAGTTTCGAACTAACTAAAGGTACGTCGTATTTCTTTACAGCCTTTATGGCTCCAATGCATACAGGGCTAAATTGGTTATGGATTTGTTAACAAGACATCGCTATCGGTGCACGAGGTCAAGGGTTCGATTCCTAGGCCGATCAAATCGGACATTATGTCGCCAACGGCTCACACTGCTTTTTTCTTCGGAGTTGTGTCACCCGGCGCAAAGTCGCGAAGAGGTTATTTTCAAATTATATTGAACCGAAAATGCATCAGTAATTGAGGGAGACTGCGAAGTGAGCTTGCGCTCTTCGAGTCAGCAGCCACCCCTTGCATATGTCAAACGCGATCGGCTTCAGCCGCGAATCGAACCCGTCACGTAGGATCTCTCACCTGCGCGCGGTACCGCTAGGCCATGCCGCTGACAAAGATGATTCCCGCCACTCGTTACACCCTTCAGCCTAATGCGGCGAGCATAACGAAGATTTGATTTTGATTTTAACATGAAGCAGAATGAAAATGAAGCAGCGTATAGGCATACTGAGTCCCATCAGATGATACTGTATTGCAGCTGCTGGTATTTCGATCGAAAGGAAAGGAATTCTTTTTCGAGGCCTTGTTCACGTGCCGTATAAAAGTGCTTGCTAGCCAAGTTCGGCTTGCGAGCCAGAAATTGCCCATTCTTTACTAGGCCATCTAATCAATTGAATGCTTTCGTAATTCGTATTAATAGTTAATACTCACTACTTTCTTCACTGGCCATTATCTCAATATATTGTTCTTTGCAGCAATGTCAAAAAGTTTTCTTTGATCAATTTGTGAATCCGTATGAGCAAAAACCGAAGTTGATAAATAGTCTCTACAAAAAATCTTCGCTAATACAAAACGATGGTAAAAAGATTAGTTGCCTATCTACAAAAACAAAATCTTGATTAAATTCAGCACAGTCCACAGCATCTTCTAGCAAGAGATCCTAAACACAAACTGCAACTGGCAAGCAGAGATACTGCCCTGGGAATCCCAAGGACAAGCGGGTTTTGAAAAGTAAACATTTTGCCCTGTCCACACATCCAATTTTAGAGGATTTCATAACCCATTTTGATGTCATTATTAAAAAAAGTGATTATGACATCAAAAATTTAATTATGATGTAGAAAGCTCGTGGACTTTTGGCCCAGTAATATTGGACATGTGGACACTGGACAGGTAAATATATGCTGCTAAGCTAAAAGCATCGCCTCACTCGACAAAAAGCTGATCTAAATAATGTAAAACTACAAATTATTCTAAAAAAATACAATCACCCAACAGCAGCAAAATAAAACTTGACATATCCGTTCAAAAATTAATATTTCTTTGGAATCAAGACAAAGCGTTTTTGTCATTCATGTCTGACCAAGAATACGTTAACTGCGGCTTTGCTTCACGTCTTATCGCTATCATTCGCAAAAATAAACTGATGAACTCACACGGCGATGCTTGAGCTGTTTACCTCCCGAGGCTTTGTTGTATCTATAAATGGGCGTTTTCATCTCGGTTAGCAATTGGCGTGTGAAGGTAACATTTCACGTTGTTTGAGCAAGCACGATGATTCAGCAAAGTAGTGCCCAACCCTATAACTCAGGGGTGGGGAACCGGCAAAGCAAAGCGGGCCGCATTGATTGCATGATACTTTCAGCGGGCCACATTCACTCTCAATTTGAAAGTTTTGTCTTAAAAATACACAATATTACGTCGCAAATTTATTAAGCATTCATGCTGAGTTGTTGTTTACCGCAAAAATCAGAGACTTTTTCGCGTTTTTTAAGCCACGAAAACAGCATGTAGTTGAATGTGAAACAGCTTTTAAGAAATCTTAACGTTTTCTATTCTACCAGTTTGTTGTACTCTTTACAAAGTTCTGACGCGGGCCACATTCAAAACTTAAGCGGGCTTCTGTGGCCCGCGGGCCGCAGGTTCCCATCCTGGCTATAACTATTTCATAGTCCTTTTGCTGTGTTGTATTCATTTCGCGCGAAACTGATTCTTAAATTTGAGTAGCATAACTGAAATAGGGAATTAAGACCGACACCTTGACTGCTACTAAAGCTGCGTCCATCATTCGAAATGAAACCTTAAGCAAGTAAGAATCTCAGCTGCCAATTCGGTCTTTTCCGTCGAGCGAGACCTCAGATAACATAAATCCCAGTACTTGATTTCGATGACGAAACAAGTGATTGAACTTTGAACAGCGAACAACTTAGCACGCAATCGGTAAAATTACTGAACTCCGATCAAAAGTACAGACAAAGTTCCAAAACTCCGGCTTGCAAATTTTAGTGAACTTGAACTTGAGCTCAATTGAAAAAGTTCAAAGCTTGCAGCCAGGTATGAACTTATTCTCTAGCTTTTCGTAAAACTAACTTTTCAGCAGGCTAAATTGCGCCTACCTTGGCGACAAAAGTTAAACTTTGTCTTTTAAAGTCTACACTCGCACGTATTCATTCTTGGTTGAGGTTGCCAGATGGTACCGACTCCTCCAAATGTTAAAGCTTTTGCATAAGAACATGAGGCAATGGTGATGCCCGCATTCAAAATATAGCACATCTCGCCTTTTTACACGTCTTATCATGCTGACCTTTCTACTATTGTACAAATGACATTCATCCCTAAATTCAAGCAGCTAAAAAACGTGTCATTTCACTCATGAATCATGATGCATGCCGAAAAGCTGGTACGCAACTCGAACAATTGAGACAGAGCTTAAAGCCTTTAAGTTAGTTGCATTTGTGCTTTGTGCGATAGCGCTTGTTCTGTTAAATATGTAATTTCTAGAGTTCCTTGCATTTTTTTGCTACACTTTCGAAAATAACACAATGAACCTGCCAAGTGACTGACTACTTTTAAACCCAATCTCCATTCTACACGTCTGCCATATAGGCCTACAGTTTATCATATGATGCAACTTTGCACCTGCGGTAGCATTACGCACGCTGCACAGCTCATACGGTCGCGGCAATTAAGCAACATGATTTTATTGCTGGAGGAAATCGATGCGCTTGTTCATGATCGACTGTGTGGCCGCACGTCATAATGCAGGCGTGCGTATCCTCTATCCGTCTATCGTATATCAAAACTAGGCGCTGATTGCAGTCATGCAAAATCAGATATGACTGTCAACTATTTTCGATCGTAGCGTGTGTTAGTGACAAATTAGAAGGAAGCAAATTTTAAACCTAGTGGTAGGCCCAGTGGCATAGCGACAAATTTTAAAAGGTGGGGGAGCATAAACTTCAAAAGCGATCAAAAGAGTCTGCTTTCAGTCATTTAGCAACATTTGATCTTTCGTTACTAAAATGCAAAGTCAAAAGAGGGGGGCATGGTACAATGTTCCCACCTTAAATACACTCTTGGTTAGCCTGTTAGGATGACCGGACCAGCGATGTCTGGTTTGAATTTCAAAATCCTAACTCGATCCAAACCTGAAACCATAAATCCAAGTTCGAATCGAAACTTTAATTAAAATCGAATCCAAATCCTACATAATCCGGCAGAATTTTCATTTTCCTTTTAATATTCACAAAATATTCCTGCATCCAAAATCTTCTTGTCGGCGAAAAAACTTTAATCCGATCTGGTCCCAATCCGCTAAAATTGCCAAAATCAGGTCCAGTTAAACACACCATAATCAACATCCGAGGGCGCATCTCTGGACTAGATTTTCTATTTGCAGTTTCAATCTGAAGCGGTTGCTCACCATAATCAATGATGTTCTGGTTAAGGAAGTTGCTGTAATTTGGTAAATTTCAAAATACTGCAGCAGCTCAGCTTGCCAGACTGCGTGCATAAAGCAGCATTTGCTAGCATATAGCTTTTAAAAAGGAAATTTCAAGTATAGACAAGACACTTGTCATTGCACTTGCAAACTTTTCAATTACCATACGTAAATTTAAATGCCAAGCAATCAATAAAAATGAAATCAAAATCATCAAATTTTCGTTGTACTCGCGATAGTAGCGGGGCCCATCTCCGCAGTTTAGCGCCTGCGCTACTCAACTCCGAAGAAACGCCGCAGCGGTGGCGAACCGTTGGCGACACTGTTCTATTTGACCGACCCGGTATTCGAACCCCAAGCCTCTTGGGTCAATAGCAATGTTTTAACAACTGAGCTATTCGACCGATCCTCGTGCACTACTTGAACTTTTAAATCAAGTCAAAATCATTTAGATCTCATAATTCTTTTCTATTCAGCTTCATTTACCAACACTTGGCAAAATGGCACCGTAATTTTGATTTGGGCAAGAACTTACCAAACTATTGTTTTCTTGCTAATTGATTTTTGCTACAGCCGGCCGTTTTAAGTAGTTGAAGGGATCGCTATTGTTGCGGGAGGTCTGGATTCCAATTCTAAGACCTGTCAAGGGATGCAGTGTCGTCAATGGCTCGCCATCCCTGCGACATTTCTTTGGAGCTGTGCTACCCAAGCGCTATGCCGCGGAGATGGGCCTCGCCGCTCGTAGCACGCTTCAGCTCAATACCGCGAGTATTTTAACTTTTTCGGTTTTTGCTGCATCATTGTTCATTACGGGGCAATACTTCGATCCTTTTTTCATTTTTACAACCTCCAATCATCGCAGAAAAACCAATCGCGGTACAAAGATAAAGATTTACAGCGTTTGTATCAAGGATCTATTCTCAAATTGAACCGGATGAATAATATGCGACAGAATCACGGAATCTGTGGAGCCGAATTTGATGACGAGAAAAATTTCGTGCATTTTATTGCAAGCTTTATTATCATATAAATTTTCTCCAAAATTAAGCTAATATAAAGAAATAAAGTATTTGGTATTGTTATGTTGTTTATTTTAGAAATTTGGCAAACATTTGCATTTCCTTACATTTTGTGGATTACTAATACAAATATTTACGAAGGTGCTTTTTGTGGCTTTTACTTTCTCATTTACATATTTTGTAATACTAATACAAGCCTATTTTAGTGGTCTTCTGTACAAACAAAATTGCCCAATCAATCGTAAAATAAGAAATAGAACTTTGTTTGATTAAACATGAAGACGGTAGCTGCGCAAGGGCGAAGTAGTTATGAAAAACAAAGTTAAAACCGCGAAAAGCAAACGAAACAGTGAGATTTTGTGAGCAGGAGTTTGGTCATATTGCCAAAGGCAAGACCTAGGGCTAAGTTTAATCAAGTTTTGGAATCGTTAAGCGGACTGTCGAATTAGCTCACAGGTAGTTTTGGTATGAAAAGAGCTTACAAGTATAGGCTTATAGTTCAAGTTCAAGTTTAGCAGTGACTTACGCCTAAAACGAGGCAATACATACAATACAAACATAAAATAAACTAATAAAATAAAAATTAAATTTCGGAAAAGAGATGATTGAGAAAGGCAGCGAAACACAACAATAAAAAAAAAGTTTCGGAGAGCAATAATTTCAAACTTTTAACCTGTGCCCCAATGGCAGCAAGGGATTTGATAGTTTCCATCATATTCTTTCACAGCCGCTAATGAATAAGAAACTAGAATAGGAGAGGTGGCGCTATGCGCACTGCACTGCCATGCGTATCGTCATTTTATTAAGGGGATTCTCTGCTGAACTGTTTGTTTTAAGAGGAAAAGTAAAACCACAGTAAATCTTAAAACTGGATGTTTCGACGACATAGATTGAGCTGTTATCATCAGCAGTATATGCAAGGCAGTACAAAGCTGCAAAAAGCAGTACAAAACTTACAGTTTTGGTAAGCTTCCTCGCATACCCTGCTGGTGATGACAGCTGAATCTATGTTGTCGAAATGTCCAGTCATGAGATTTCCTGCGGCTTTTATTTTTCCTCCTTACGCTATTTTCGTCCCGTATTTATTGTATTCTGCTGTTGTTTTGTTTGTAGCTTGCCATTAAATTAGAATCGCCAGTAAGTAGCTGAAATAAGAGCAAAAGCAATTATCAGTTAGTGAATAAGGCTGCGTTCACACTAGCGTATAACCAGGTTTCACAACCTGGTTTCATACCTTGTTACGAAAGTTCTAGCGTTCACACATGCGTAAAAAGTGCGTTCACACTGGTCAGTTTTCAAAACCTGGAATCGCGTTTTGGCTAGTGGATGTGAACGACCACAAATTTCGAAACCTGGTTGTGAAACCGCAGATTTTAAGTAACTTACTGTGTAGTTTTAACGCAAATTGTGAGTTTTACTTAAATTGAGAAGGAAGGATGGTGGTAAACGTTTCGATTTTGCAAGCTTAGTCTGCTAGTAATAAGCATACAAAATTTTGAATACTTTTACTGTCATATTAACATCAGTAACAAATATTTTACAGAAAAATGTCCTCATGAAACAAATTAAGCTTAGTATTCTTCCTAAAGGGAGTGTGAGGCTGTGAGTGAATATTTACGATGAAAATAAATAAAGTAAAATTGTTTCTTTTTACTGAATTCTCTCTAGTATGGATTGGATTTTGTTTCAGCGTTGTGTCAAATTCTTCATACCAGTGGCTAGTTGGTGGACCATGTTGTAGAACTGGTCTTTTTATGCAATGTGGTGTCAGTGGGGAAGTATGCACTTGCAACCAACTTAGAGGTAAGTTGTGCCGGCCTAATTGCGTTTAGTTTCTGTACTGCAATAAGCTTGTGCGTCTGCGGAAGCTCAAAGTGTACCAAGTTTTAGGAACCTAAAGCGTAAAACACTGAATATTTTGTCGGAATTTACGGTCATTGATATTACCTTTCAATCGCTTGCTCAATGACGCAGTATTCAAAAAGGAATTGTGGCAAGAAGTTTCAACAAAAAGTCAGAGATATTACCTTTCAATCGCTTGCTCAATGACGCAGTATTCAAAAAGGAATTGTGGCAAGAAGTTTCAACAAAAAGTCAGAGTCAACAAATCAGCGACATGGCCTAGCGGTACCACGCGCAGGTGACAGATCCTACGTGACGGGTTCGATTCGCGGCTGGAGCCGATCGCACTTGACATATTTAACGGGTGGCTGCTGACTCGAAGAGCGCAAGCTCACTTCGCAGTCTCCCTCAATTACTGTTGAATTTTCAGCTCAATATAATTTGAAAATAACCTCAGTTATTTATTTAACAAAACGGCTAAGATTAATTGTTTTGGTACAATACAGTAGCATTGGCCCCCGAGAGGTAAGAAAACTTGCTCCACTGAATTTCAAGTGGTCGATCCATCTTAGTGGGCAACAGCAAAGTTTTTTCTGCGGCCAATTATGAAAATTTTTACTGTACGTCTCATGAGTGCAAATAATTTCGAGAAGGGCTTAAGAAGTAGGAATTGAATGATATTGCAAAACCTGAGGTTGAATTCATAATACCATAATGCAGTTGTTTTACGTTAGAAACATTTTCTTGGTTGCAAGCTACCGCAGCTTGTGGAGTTCTGGCCACAATGTTGAGTGGAGGAGCCGTTGTGGTATTCCTATTTGCTGATATAAAATTTCGACGCAAAATATCAACAAAAATTCGTTGGAAATACGGCATGATTCTTTTGGCGATGCTAGCAGGTAAGCTATTGCTACTAATAGCTCCTACAATAAAAAAATCAGATCTTCAGTATACTCGTCGACAATCTCCGCGACTACCAGACGCACAGCTTCGAAGAAACGTCGCAGCAGAGGCAAGCCGTTGGCGACACTGTGTCTGGTTTGACCGGCTCGGCAATTGAACACCCGACCTCCCGCACCGATATCATTGCTCTTACACTAACTACATTTTACACGTACAATCATGAAAACTAATCTCGGTTTGGTTACTGAAGCACGGCGTAGTGTATTACTGTGACTGGTCGTAACGGAAATTAATAGTATTGCCCAGAGCTGCAAACTCGAAAGAACTCGATCATTTTGCCGAACTCGAACTTGAACTCGAATAAAACTGTTCGAGTTCATTAGAAAGATATTTAAACTGTTGAAAAGAAATAAAAGATCACTACGAAATGTAGTTGTTGTGCAATTGTGACAATTTCGATGGCACCAAACACCCGAAGTATAGTCTTGAACCTACTGCAAAAGCGAAACATTTTTATCTCTTTAATTGCATGAGCACCGGCGGTGAAAAAGTTGTCTCAATTTTGGATATTTATCTGCCTGAACTAGAACTAAAACTCGAAAAGGCTTATTTTTGTCGAACGCGAATTTGAACTCGTAAATAATTAAATTAGAGAACTCGAACTTGAACTCGGACTTGCTAAAATAGGTTGAACTTGAACTTGAATTCGAATAAAATTCGATCGAGTTCGCAGCCCTGGTGTTGCCCTATATTTTTGGAACAGATTAGATACTTTTTTATTTGGAAACGTTGTACCGTATCTGTCCTGCTGTCCATAATTTTTGGTGTCCCCAACCAAATGACTACAGTCGAGGTTGATCGTTCGTCTTGTGACGTACCTATGGGTCATTCGCATTCTAGCAAGTCTGTAAGTTCGTGGCATGTAAGGATGCCAGAAAATGCTTCAAGGTAAATGCCAGTAAAGATTTTCCATTTGATAACTGAAATGAGCGAAAGAAGCGCTCTAGTCATTGGCGTGTCTGGGAGGGATCAGCTAAGAAGCCAAGACCCTCTCTAAATAAATTGTTAGCCATATATATTAATATTATTAACACATCAATACTTCCATATGCTCAAAACGGCAAGACAAGCACTTTTTCGATTCTAAATCCTTTTTGAAAAAGTAGCTTACCAGAATCTGATCTGCCTTCGAGTCTTACACTAATTGTAATCTGGCAGAGCAAAGATACACCACACAAGGCTCGACATACTTTTAGATTGTTGGTGATTTAAAAAAAGATGGATATTATCATCATCTTTTTGTTGTTCCAGATGTTTTCGTCATCACCAGCGCTGCTTTATTTACATCAAATAATGGAGCATTGGTGACATCTCTAAGAACGACATTCCCTGACAGTTGTTCCTTTCAACTTCAATATGGTTATGGATACATAATGGCTTGGATTTCGTTTATATTTTTGACGGGTGGATGTATGATGTCTTTTTTTAACGCTCACAAAAACAAAATTTGATGTTTGTTTTTAGTAAAAACTGCATAACTGCAGTGTTTTTGTCGATAGCATTGTGTAAACAAATCCATATTCAATATTTAAAAGGCTACAGATTTTCAAAAATACTAAGAATGGCGCATTGAAAATTACCCCATTCAACTCAATGAACTGCTCATAAAATGATCGAAGTTCAGTTTTTAGAAAACTCTTCAAGCGGCAATGCACGACTAGTGTAAAACGAAACTTCAGTTTGCTTTGTTGTTAAGACATTGCAAATCCCGGATCGGTCAAATCGGTCACAGTGTCGTCACTGCTGCCATGTTTCTTCGGAGCTGTGTTGTCCTGCCGCAACGGCGCGGAAATGGGGCCCGCCACTCGTTGCACGCTTCGGCGTAATGCCGCGAGTATTGTATAATGAGAATTATTGCAAAGCATATTCCATTTGCGAAGAACTTTTAACTGATACATGCGTATAAGCAATAGGGTTTGGTTTATAGTTTTAGATTGCTTTTCAATAATATGGTTTATGCGTTTAAGCAGTATGCTACTTAACCAATTTCGTCAACCAACCATTAAAAAAACCTGGTTAGCAATTTTGACGGTGTGATTTTTTGTGCTAGGCCGACGTGTTTTTAATTTGTACACTTAATGGCAAAGTTAGAAATATTTTTGTGTTTTAGCATGTTCGCAGTCAATCAGTTTTAAGTTTTGCTTTATATTTTTGCTTTTGCCTTATGTGCTATCTTGCATTTTTGCAGCCTAGGCATCAAATAACGCATTCTATATTCTCGCTTTGCGTATTGATTCAATGTTTAAAGCTTAAATCCAGTATACGTTGAAAACCTCAATAAATAACATTGCTTCTCATAATCTGTGTAATATAACGTAACCATTTGATTATGAATTTTGTGCGGTTCATTTTACGCCGGAGTCTATTGTTGCAGTCAGTAGCTTATTTTGGGGGGCATTGTGCCATACCCCCCATCCCCGTTTTGACTTTGCCTTTATTGAAAAAGGACAAATGTTGCTCATTGACTGAAATATGCCAGACTTTTTTGATGACTTTTGCAGTTTATGTCCTTGACCCCTTCTTTAGAATTTCTCGCTACGCCTCTGGTAGGCCTAATAGGGAACATCGAAGTTATTGTCAATGGCGGTCCAGCTGAAACGATATCACACATCGATTAGAAAAGATATTATTGCGCCGTTCCTTCAAGCCTTACGAAAACTGTTTTTTGTGTTAATTTTTATAGACAAAACGCAAGAATATTGAATTGTCAAATATAGATTGTAATGGAAAGCAATGCCTTCATTAAATCTTCATTATACTCGCGGTAATACGCCGAAGCGTGTAACGAGTGGCGGGGCTCATCTCCGCGGCTTAGCGCCTGGGCTACACAGCTCCGAAGAAAGGTGGCGAGCCGTTGGCGACACTGTGCCGATTTGACCGGTCCGGGAATCGATCCCAGACCTCCCGCACCGATAGCGTGCGCTTAGCAACTGAGCTAACTAATAATTTACAGCAGTTTCGAGGCTGCGCAGCCAAACTGCATAAAATTACAAACGCATTAATAGAGGTTATCTCTGTGTTATTTAACTGTAAGCTTGCTTGTTTATTTTAGTTTCGTTGTTTTCATTTTTTTGCTGGTATTTTTGCAAATTTTTTAATTTGGTTTAGTGGATTACTCAGAGGAGGTAACAATGCGATTTTTTCACCCCCAATTTTCTACTTTTTTGTTTAATGATTGTGGGGCCAGAATAAACACCTTTGTTTAGTGATCAATAAATATAATCTTACTTTTACGATCTTCTAATGATAGATACGCTGTCAGCGAATAAGCAATCATAATATGGCAGGTCAGTGGTCACATAATTTGTCAGTTAGCCTACTGTTGAATTTTCAGTTCAATATAATTTGAAAATTACCTCAGTTTAAAAAAAGACTTCCGTATGCGGCAAAAAATCAAGTCTTCGTTACCAGGAGCGTATTGCCATGCCCCCCCCCCCCCCCCCCCTTTGACTCTGCCTTTTAGTAAAAAAGATCAAAAATATAAGCGCCAAGTTACTGAAATATGCCAGGCTCTTTTGATCGTTTCTCTAGCTTATTGCCAGGGACGGATCCAGGGGGGTAGGTTGAGGGATATGCATCCTATCACCAGCCATTTTCAAAAATGCTTTTGATGTATACTATTTTCTTATAAGTTCGAGCCTCTTCGATAGGAACAAGCCCTACGCCTATAAGCACGCGTAATTGAAAGTGTGCGAACAAAATGCATCATATTTGGCTAAACACTTACAATGGAGTCAAAAAATTTAAACAAAATTTGTCTGAAAATTATTCAAAAAGCACTAAAATAGCTATTACAGCAAGTGAATTTTTCAAAAATTTTCCGGGGTAGCATGCCCCTGGACCCCCCTAGAGCTTTTCTTGTCTCTCAATCAGCTTCAAATTAGTTCTGCCGAAAAAAATACGCTTGAAAATGTGGAAATCATGCCCCCCTCTTTTAAAATTTCTCGCTACGCCACTGTTCGTTACTCACGGAATTCCACCGAAGCGTGTAACGAGTGGTGGAGCAAGAGAATTTGACGCAACGATTTGACGCGAACAAACTTGACGTGAGCGACTTGACACGAGGATACTTGACGCGAAGACAACTTCACGCGAAGACGATTTAACGCGAAACGTGTGTGATGGGGTCGGGGAAGTTGGGGTCGGGGGGAGGGGGTTTGGGGTCGGAGGAGTTGGGGTCAGGGTGTTGGGGTCGGGGGTTTGGGGGAGCTGGGGTTGGGGTTGGGAGAGTTGGGGTTGGGGTCTCGGATCGTGACACCAATCCTCCCCCCCCGACTTCCACCGTTTTCCAAGCTGCCGACACCTACTTCACTTCACACGTTTTACGTCAAATCGTCTTTGCGTCAAATTGTCCTTGCGTCAAGTCGTCTTCGCGTCAAGTTGCTCGCGTCAAGTTTGTTCGCGTAAAATCGTCTACGTCAAATTGTCATGTACCCACGAGTAATGGGAGCCCATCTCCGTGAAATAGCGCCAAGGCAGCACAAAAACATTGCAGCGGTGGCAAGCCGTTGGCGACGGTGTCCGATGTAACCGGCCCGGGATTCGAGCCCACGATCACCCTCGCTGCAAGCGATGTCTTTAGCCACTACGCCAACCGTCCTATACGATCTTATTATCCACCAATACCTACATCCTATGCGACTTGTGATGTGGTGAAATTTTGAGATTCGTTTTGAAGAAGCTGTTAAAAAGTTGCTGTTTTTTTTGCATAAAGGCTGCATAATGTCTCAAAATTTGTTGAGCGGTAAAACCAGCTATCAGGGTTGTAAAAGAAAGAAAATTTTATTGAATAAACATGTTTTTAATTCAGGTTTGCTGCTTATATAGACGCGTAAAATTGCTGATTTAATTCACATACTTGGGATTAGAAGCCAAACAAATCGATAGCAAATTTCAGTATGCTGCGTATTTGCTACTCACAATCAATGCGTAGACGCAGAGTCAAAAAACTCTTATTGCTAAAGCAAATTTAACCATTAGGCCTACTGGTTTTGTTCAGGGGCGGATCCAGGGGGGATACAGGGGGGGATGATGGATGCACCAGCCATTTTCAACATGCATTGGATAAATATAGGTTTTCTATTATTTTGAACCTCTTCATAACCATGGGAGCAAATCCATGGAGGGATGTATCTCCCCCAATAATACGGCAGCATCCCCCCCAATATTTTCATGTCTCAAAACTGAACATCAGCGAACGTGATGACCTTTTTTTGGTCTTTACTTCATTTTGGGCAAAAAATTGGACATCTGCAGACGTGTCAATTTAGCTAAATCATCCCCCCAATATCGAATAATGGTCGATTTTGCTAAATCATCTCTCCAAATGCTCAACATAGACTTGCACCCTTGTTCATAACAATAAACCTTAGTCGCCTTAAGCACGCGTAATCGAAACTGTGCTTACAAAATGCATCATATTTGATGAAGCACTCAAAGTTAGGGGCCAAAAATATGAACAAACTTTGCCTGAAAATTGTTCGAAAAGCGCTAACATGACCATTACAGCATGCAAATTTTCAAAAGTTTTCCGGGGAAGCTTGCCCCCGGACCCTCCTAAAGTCGTTTTTGTTACTTAAGTTGCTTAAAATTAATTCCGCCGAGAAAAAATTGCGCTTGAAAAAGTGACGAAATTTGGTGTCCTCTCCCTGAAAAAAATTCTGAATATGCCCCTGACATGAAACATTTTGAACAGTGGCGTAAAAAGTAGTCCAGAAATCTACTTTTAAGTAAAAGTATTGTTACTGATGGCGTAAACTACTTGAAGTAGAGTAGAAAGTAGGGGATGTAAAAAGTAACCAAGTAAAAGTAAAAAGTAACAGCAATTTGAAGCTACTTATGTAAAAAGTAGCGTGTGCAAAACCAAGGCCATAAAGTTGAGCTTTGACAAGAGATAATTTGCTCGTTTCCAAACTTGACATATATTTTGCCGATGCTTAAGTATATTTAGGATAATCAACACATTTATTTGACGAAAATAAGAAAGTGAAGTGCGTCATAATCTGCAAAATGCAACCTCATTGTCCACGCTAAACATAAACCACAAGAGACCACTTAATATCACGAAATTGTAAAACTTATAAGTTATATATATAAAATTAAACAATACACCTAATACTAATGTTGCCAATTTTATTATCAAGCTTGATTATTTATCATTTGCGTGATACATTGCTTAATATTAACTACTTATCATTTTTAAAGCCACTTAAGTAGCGTTACTTTCTGATTGAACTACGTAAGTAGAAGTAGTCGAAATTTAAATCATTTAAATAAGCACTAGTTACCAAGCAATAATACCTAAGTAGTCTACTTAAGCAAAACTACTTCGTTACTTTACACCACTGATTTTGAAAGGGCTTATTTTACGCATGTTTCCGGGTCTAAACGTCTTTGTATTTAGTTAACATTCAACCTAATTTAAAATCACATCCTCCCCCACCAAAACTTTCTGGATCCGACCCTGGTTTTGTGAAAGCATTAAGGTAGCGTTTCCCGAACTATGGGTCGCAACTAGGGTTTCCTTTCGAGATTTCAGGACGGGAAATTTAAAACTTTTCAATCTTTTACTCATTCTTTTTCTCTGCTTTTATAACTACCCACCTCAAAACAATTTGCATCGCTGTATTTCGAACCGTTTCCGTTTCCCGAGAAATTTATGTCGGGATCCCGGGAAATTTTTTTACAATAATAGGGGTTTCAGTGGTATTGATATCTATCATTCCGACATAAAAAATGCGTTACTGCAAATTTATAAATTTTTTTTTGCTTACTAAAATTTTTTTTCAAAATTCGCAAAATTTTTGAAGACGAAATGCTTGGTAGATCAAAATTTTTTTCTCGATTTGTCGAAGAAATTGAAAAACTCGAACTAAGTTTGTCAAAACAACATAACAAAATGCTGAAAATTGTATTTGAAATGCTGAAAATCATAAAAAATGTCAAAATGATCAAGCTCGAGAAAATTTTTCCGGGAATTTCCCGAATCCCAGAAATTCCGAGGATTTTCGGATCCCACAAATCCCGCGGATTTTCGGGATCCCGGGAACTTCCCGGGATTCCCGAAAAATTTTTAAGAAATTTCCTGTTTCCCGGGGAGTTGAAAATCCGGGTAAAAGGAAACCTAATCGCAATCCACCGGTGGGTCGTAAAAAGTTATTAAAACCTCGAAATAAAGCAGCGACTTTCAAACTCTTCACGTCTAAAACTAAAAATTGAAATTAATTTAAGTCCATGTGGAAAGCAGCAAGAAACACGTTTATACGTATTTCTCACCAACCTTACTGAAAGTTTAATTTAATTGAATAACGTTAAGTGAGTCGCAATAAGATGTATAAATTAGTGGGTCCAAACTCTGAAAAGTTTGGAAACCACAGCTCTAAGATGATGATTATATAGCAGGCCATTTTTTATAAGAGCCGTGAGTTGGACTCTGCGATGGTTTACTATATGGCCAGAAAATGAAAATGCTGTTTGCATTTCTAGTTTATATCAAGGCCGAAAATAACTTCGACTCAGCACCGTGAAAAACGTGCAGTTAGTTATGAGCACGTAACCATGACTTATAGTTGACATCATTTTAAGCACTTAGCAGCGTACTGCGGAGACTATTAACACTTATTCATGCTGTTTAGCTTGTTAAATGAAGTTTTGAAGATGGGGCTTGGTGAGTTGCGTTCGACCGAAAATGAAGATCAGCCCTTTTTTGTTATTTTGCAGCATTTTTGAAAGTGGTCCGATTAATGTTGCTCGAGAGGCTTGCTTCTTGTGACATCATTTAAAGGCAGACCAAAAAAGGGTGCAGAGTCGGACGCATTTCTATTACATTCTTCACAGTAGCCCTGACTCTGAGAGACTTGCTGGATAAAGTTTTGAGCAAGCCTCGATCAAGTGCAGAACGCAGTTGACAGATTCCTAAAGCAAAGTCCCTAAAGACAGATTCCTAAAGCAAAGTCCCTAAAGACAGATTCCTAAAGCAAAGTCGAAGGGCGAGGCGAATACGTAACAAGCGTTGTAGGCAGGAAAGCGACATAATTGCCAGATGCTGCATCGTACTCGTTTCAAGACAAGACGATCGCAATCAATTCGAAGCTGTTTAATTGCTGATTGCTTTAAAGCGGTCTTTGTTTTTTGTATCGACATTCACGGTGAAAAACCAATGTTAAATTCCTGAAGGAAGCAAGTAGCGTTGGCCTCAGCGTCATATCACGTTAGTATCGATCAGGAAAGAACGCTTTAGCTACTTACAATTCGGAATACTGTACGATCGGCTTGTACTAGAGTACGATAGAATTACACTTGGTAAAAAGTAGATCAACATTAATCGTGAGCTTGTAGTCGCACATCAATATCGTGTAATTTGTAAATAGGCAAATACAATCAGGTACAACACTGTTTGCTATTCAAGTGCGTCAGTATAGAAAAAATTTCAGAAGGCAAGTGTTATGACATAAGGGTAGAGCGCACAGTCAGCAAAAATACCAAAGTTATCAGAAAATATGCAGCAGGTACGTCAGTTGTTAGGAGATAGGACTTGCTCAAAGTTGTCAACGGGCCGAAGATGTTGAGCTCAACCCGACCCGAACCCTATTTTTCAAGCCCGATACCGAATTCTAATTTATCAGCCAGTCTGAGCCCGATTTAAAACCGAAATCAAAAACATTACTTTGAACTTGAAGTAGTTTTAATAAAAAAGAAAATGAACTTTACCCATCCGCAGTCACAACAGTTATGAGCAGCAGTATTCAGACAGTCAAGAAAATGAAATTAACCAGTACTGTACGCCCTGCATCGGCTAATAGTAACCTATCCCTAACTCTTTTGTACTTTAAAGATAATTAAACGAAATAAATATATAAATAAAATAAGAGAAAACCTATCCTTTAGTGAAAACCTCGATTTTGCTCCGGCGTCCGGCCCGATAGAAGCCAGACGATTTTTCCAAACCCAAGCCCGAACCCGACTCGAAAAGCCCGAGCCCGATTGACAACTCTGGGCTTGCTCCTCTTTAATTGTGCTTACCCATGCTATTAACATGCTTATAAAGCTAAAGTTTTAAAGGATGATGATTATTTGCAAATTTTCGGACATTTTGTATAGATTGATTTTGTTAATTTTTGTACGATGTCTTGGTGCTAAAAAAACCAAAACACCGCTAAAACATTACCCTATTCTAGAATTTCAGCCGTTAAGAGAAAAAACTGAAGAACCTATTACTGGTAGCAAAGTTTGCGTAGGTTTCGTTTGCTTGGGAAAGTGGAGCTGCAACAACGTCAGTTCCTTTTTTGGATGTGCTGCTTCCTTGAATTGGTAGCTGATGAATAATAAATATTGTGTAATAGTGTTGGCTTATTCAAGCATGTGTAAAGCAGAACAGATTCAGCGAGGTGCTTCATTAAGAAATCGCAATTAAGTGTTTATAAGTTGATATTTTTAGAAGACTATAAGATAAAGGCAGAGATAAAAGGGAAGAGTCTTGCTTGACTCAGCTCAGATCCTGATCTAGGATTTCGGTTTAAGGGAGACGATTTACTGTCGTGTTTTTATTGCACCTTATCATTCATGGACATAGTCATGTTATGGAAACAGCGCTTACAGTTGTTTGCTTTCACACGTTTTTGGGTGGGGGAGTACTGTCGCTCCTGACTCAAGGTAGTTATTATAAAACGTGTAAAAGCTACAAAATATTCAAAAAACATCTAGAGCAACTTTGTCTCGGCCCTGCGAGGTACGAGCGACTAATTGAAATCAGAAATCAGTTGTATTCAATTTAATTTTTAGATGCTTGCGTAGACAGCTAGGGATAGGTTGATGTTCAGAAATGTCTGGTTTGAGTAAACAGAAACTTCTCTCATTTGCGGAATTCTCTTTTGCTTGGGTAGGATTTTGCTTTTCAATCATATCTCTATCTTCATATCAATGGCTAGTCGGCGGTCCTTGCTGTAGGTTTGGACTGTTCATGCAGTGTCAAGTTGCCGATAATGATGCTTGTGAATGTAATTCATTAACTGGTAAGTTATGTGTGAGGTCCTTTGCAGTGGCATACCGGCCGGGGGTGACCACTCGAACACAGCTCCTCCTCTTTTTGATGAAGTCCTCTAAATTTTTTTCCGGCTACGCCCGTGTATGTAACTTACCCTCCCCCCCCCCAAATTTTCCGCTGACTACTGGCTAGATCTTTCTATACAGAAATCAACAATGTTGAAATCTAATCGTTTTGGCATTGGATGATGATTGTAGAATCAAGGTCTACTAGTCCGCACAATTGCGAATTCAAGAGGATTTTGGTTAAACTTGATTCCCCCTTTTCGGTTAGCGTAGCAGCTTCGATTCTTCAGAACAACTAAGATTTTTCTTAACTACGGCGCATCTGCCTTACCTCTATTTGGCTAAGACTTTTAGTCTTTTATTCTCCAGAGTTCGACACAATTAAATTTCGTAACAAAGAATTTTGACCAGAAAACCGACTCTGCTGGTTTTATTAAGACTTAGACGGTGGAACTGTCTCTGACTACGATTTGACAATGTCGTAAAAATGGTTATGCTGTCTGCAGGGGGTGGTGTGCACTGTGAATACGCGTTTTCAAAACTACGTAAAAAGAAATTATAATGATTGTTTGCGACACCGAGTAATGCAAGCACGACATGGGCCGGGTGTACACTAACGCTTAGTGCATGAAAAAGGGTAACCCGTTATCATTTTTTTCGTCCTTCCATACTCATCAGGTGCACCACTACAAGAGCCAAATCTAGCTCTGAAAGTGCATTTTCATGTTTTTGTTCTCATGGGCGCGACTTAGGTACAACGTCTGCGTATAAAATTTGCAAATTTTTTTATAGACGAGACTTTGAAGAGGGCAATAAAGTGAAAATCGTTTGTTTATTTTATGAAAAAAATCGCTGGATAAAATTTTTTCAAATTTTTTTGCGTTGATCTGGTGCATTTTTATTGGTATTGGCTCAGTAGTCGTATTGTTCTGTTCCTTGCAGAAAACTTTTCTTGGCTTCAAGCTTCAGCTACTTTTGGAATTTTCGCCACCATCGTGAGTGGTGTCGCTGTGGTGTTAGTTCTTGTTGGAGACAACTTGTGGAAAAATCACATGAAATGGTTTTTGCGGTGGAAGAAATCAAAACTAGCTTCCTCGGTTCTGCTTGGACTTTCAGGTAATAGGCTATACCGGCAATGGATATGTGAATTTGGAAATATGGGAGGGTTTCGGCCAACATAAGCTATCTTTAAAGAGTACCAAGAGTTAAAGGTTTTTGACGACAGAATTCTTTGAACCATTTGTTCTTTATGAGGATAGTCGAAGCAAAAAATTAAAAAAATACTTTGGTAGCAAATTATTTGCAGGTGTTGAAATGTTCTAAAAGCTATAGGCTTACGTCAAATCGAAAGGGGTTTGGTAAGTGTACGAATCCGCTAACCTTATTAACTATATGTTGGGTAGCCTATATTGACAACGAACCGTGAGGGCTCCAATTTGCTAATCAAACAATTTTTCAGGTTTTTTTATTTTCGTCAGCGGATTAGCGTTTGCTGCAAATAAGGAACAAAAAGCGTCTTCATTAGCCACTAACTATCCGCAAAGTTGCGATCATGTGTTGGAATATGGCTACGGATTCGTTTTTGCTTGGCTTGCATTTTTTCTCGTACTTTTTGGATGCGTGATGTCTTTTTTCAATTCCCGAAGCAACCAAGGTAGGTTGAGCAATATGTTTCGTAACTGTTTTTACAATTTTTTCTGTCAGCCTTTTCTCTTTGCTTTGTCAGTGTGTTGCTTGATTGAATCGAAAGTGTTATCACTAGGGTTACTGTACTTTCACTGCGCAAAAGGAGGACAGGTTTTTTGAAGGTCATCACGCCCGCAGATGCCCAATTTTCCGCCCAAAATCATGTGAAGAGCAAATAAAAAAAAAGGTCATCACGTCCGCAGATGCCCAATTTTCCACCCATAATCAGGTGAAGAGAAAAAAAGGTCATCACGTCCGCCGATGTCCAATTTTGTCCCCAAAATGTAGTGAAGAGCAAAAAAAAGGTCATCGCGTCCGCAGGCATAGGCGTAGCCAGGATTTTCATTTGGGGGGGAGCTAAAGTTTAAAAAATCTTGCCCAACAGCAGGAACGGGTCCAGAAAATTTTGGTGGGAGGGATGCAGATTTGAATTATGTTGAGTGTTAACTAGATAGAAAGACGTCTAGACCCAGAATAGAGCGTCAATGTTTTATGTCAGAGGCGTATTCAAAAGTTTTTTTTAGGGAGGGCACCAAATTGAGACATCTTTTATAAGCGCATGTTTTTCCGGCAAAGTAAATTTGAAGCAAATTGAGGAAGAAACAGCTTTAGGGGTTCCGGGGCCAATGTTTCCTCTAATTTTTTGTAGTCTGTGTGCGCAGAAACTTTGGCGAGTGTGCACTTTTTTAGAAATGACTAACGTTTGTGCAACAACCTATGAAAAAAAAGGTCATCATGTCCGCAGATGTCTAATTTTTCGTTCATCAACCCCGCACCTCTGGTTGAGCAACCCTGTTTCAGCAAGTCCTGAAACAATTTTCCCCAACTTGCCTACCGAGAACATGGCATCATCATGATATGTTTGTGCGCAGTAAATTTATGCATGTGCGCAGTCTCTTGAAAGCCGTGTGCGCGCGCACACGCGCACAGCTTAGAGGGAACAATGTCCGGGGGCATGCTCTTCCGGAAATTTTTTGAAATTTTACATGGTGTAATGGCCTTTTTAGTGCTTTTTGACCAAACATTTTGCCCCTCAATCGGAATCCTTCACCAAATATGAAGCATTTTGTTCGCACATTTTCGATTTATGCGTGCTTATGCTTCAGGCCAGGAGTGGATCCAGAAAATTTTGGTGGGGGATGCAGTTTTAAATTAGGTTGAATGTTTACTACTGTAAATACAAAAACGGTAGACGTCTAGACGCGGAAAAGAGCGTAAATAAGCCTTTTGAAAATGTTTCATATTTGGGGAATAATCAGAAATTTTTTAAGGAAAGGGCACCAAATTTCGACATTTTTTCAAACGTATTTTTTTCCGGCAGAATTAATTTGAAGCAAGTTGAGGAACAAAAAACGATTAAAGGATCCCGGTGCATGCTCTCCCGAAAAATTTTTAAAAATTCACGTTTTGTAATGGCCATTTTAGTGCATTATATTTCGGGCAAACTTTATTGAAATTTTTCGCCCCCAAATTTGAGTGCTTCACCGGTATCGACACATGGCGTTCTACAAACCGGGTTTCTCATAAGCCGACAACATAACGTTTTGTTTCTCTTTGACCAGAGACATTTTCTTGGATGCAGGACTTCAACAACGCTGTTTTCTTCTCAATGGTCTTAAAAACCATTTAACCACTTTTCGTGCAATGTTTTCAGCGTTTTGTATTACTGAAACTTCTACAGCTGTGGAAGCGCTCAAATTTAAGCAATGCATAGCACAATTTGAACAATATTGAAGTGACGCCTGACCGTTCGCTGGCCATTACGGCAGCGCCATCTCAACTATCTGGCCAACGCATAAAGCAAAATTGTATAGCAATTCTACTTTGTAAGCCCATTTACGTATTATGTAAATTAAAAGCCCAGCAAGAAAACAATCACGCTGTGGCAAGTATTTACCATAATTACCTAGATCCTTGCTTTTGTCCAGGGTGGATGGGGGGGGCATGCCCCCCCCCCTGGCTACGCCCTTGTCCGCAGGTCGTAGTTTGAGCTGAAACTTCCCAAAATTTTCGTGTAACAATGATTTGACTTGTTTTCGCTGCTCAAAATTCCCCAAAAAAGGACATTTGGGCATTTCTTAGCGTCCTCGGAGGACAAATTATTTTTGGTCAAAAAAGGAGAACATGTCCTCCGGAAGGAGAACGTATGGTAAGCCAAGTTATCTCAAAACGCTTTTTTCGACAATGGAGCCGTTTCGGATCAATTACTGAGCCAGCAGCAATAAGCCAAAACATTAGCCAAAACATTTAGCATATGGACAATGGACATGTGTTTCTTGATTTCTTCATTTTTATCTTCCTGTCACGAGAAAGCGACGGAGGCGCTATGCATTGGACGAATCCAGATACTCGCTAAAGAGTTGCCCTTGTTTCCGAAGTTTCCGCTTGAATTTTGCTTCTGACTTCTTCAATTTGCTGCCTGTTAGATTCCAAGCAAAGAGAATTGTCGTGAAGCATCTCATCCAAGGACGCAAAAACGAGGCTTGGGTGGGAGTTGAACCATCAACCTTGCGATCATGGCCGTCGTAAGCCAAGGTTTAATCCAGTGGTTTTTAGCCTATGGGTAATTACCTCCAAAGGGGTAATTTGGCATTTTAAAATGAGTAATGCAAATTAAAAAAAAATGAACCAACTTCTTTGGCGCATGTAGCCTACTCCCGTTTGCTATGCCGTGTTGCAGGTGCAGAGGTGACCATTTACTGTCTTTCATACTTACCTACGTGAATGTTTGCGTTATGGTGAATTTGTATGTCAATTACATTCAGATCTCTCATTGTGTATCACTGTCACAATACTTTCTATGATTTCATAGTTTAATACTATTGTAAAATCTTGAGAACGTGAGATCTCGAGTTCAAGCAGCCGAAATGGGATTCTTTCGAAGAATTAGCGGTTTGACCTTGTTGGACAAGGCTAAAAGTGCAGATATTCGTGAATCTCTAAACATCGAATCGCTGCTTCTCCGACAAAAAAGATTGCAACAGCGTTAGTATGGACATGTGACACGAATGTCCCAGGAAACAACAGCCAAAAACTGTTCTGTTCAACACCGATTGGTCGAAGGCTTAGAGGCCGTCCCAGAACTTGATGGCGAGATTACGTAGAAGATCTTAGTTGGCATCTTTCGTTGCAGAGGATCGAGATGCTTGGAGACTCCAACTCGAGCTGCTGCCCCCGCAACCTCTCAAAGATAAGCGGGTCTACAAAATGAATGAATGAAGTCAGATCTTGGCGTTGTTTTGTAATCAATTCACAAATACCCTGCCCACATGTTCAATTGTGTGCTTTTAGTGCGTAACAACTGAGCCCACATAAATTGGGCACATGGACAGGGTAACAGTCTTGAGTCTGGTCCTCAGTTAAAAACAGGCGTGAGGAGAGCATTTTGTTTCTTGGCTGCAAAAGTGTAAGCCTTAAGAATGCCTCCAAAGAAGCGAAGTTACCAAGAAGCTTTTCTGATCTTTGGTTAAACAAAATTAATGTTGCGGTATCGAAAACTATAGAAAAGCCGCAGAGTGCGATTTGTTCTGACTGAGGAAAGTATGGAACCAAGCAAATTGAAGCAACAGTTTGAATCTTGCCATGACGAATTAGCAGGGAAACCAATCGACTATTGACGAAAATTAGAGCATTTAACAAATTACCGCCTTCATTCTGGGGGAATGTGGGCAAAACAAATCAGAATTATGGAAGTGTTATATGTCGCATTGTTGCAAAAAAGCCTAATTGGCAAGGCGTTACTGAAGCCCTGCTTTACTGAACCAAGACCAACCACTCGATCTGAGAGAGGAAAAAGCCAGTAGGCCTACTTGTATTTGCAATAACAAAACCCTTAAAGCCTATTGTATTGTTTCTTTATTTTTGATTGCAAGCTATCATAGTGGCTGTTTCTCGATAAAGAAGTAATTAAAACACCAAAAAAGTAACCGTAGAGTGGGACAGCGCTGTACGGTTGCGTTATTAGCCTACTAGAGTTGCGTAGCAACTGTTGGTGATGGAGAGCTATCATAGCCTCCGATCCGACAAGAGGAGGTCGTCATGACTCCCTTTCAGTAGGCCAGCAAGGACAGTAGGCCTACTGTCTAACACAAAAAAAGTTAACAACTGTACTGGATTAATCGATTTAAATCAATTGTTTATTTTAGGCTGCTCTCGGTTTTACGCCAAGTGTATATAACGAGTGGCGGGGCCCATCTCCGCGGCTTATCGCCTGGGCAACACTTTTCCGAAGAAACGTCGCAGTAGTGGTGACACTGTGTTTGATTTGTCCGGCCCGGGAATCGAGTCTCAGACCTTCCGCACCGATAGCGACTGGCTAACAACGGAGCTTATTGATTTGTTTGTCTAAACGTATTTTTGTACCATTATAGTTCATGAAATTACTACGCATGACGATGAAGATTATGAATTGAATAGAAGGCCCAGCTTGGTTGAACAAAGTGAATCTTTGAATACGAAGCCAGCTTGTTCTGAACCGGAGCAGAAGTCGAATGCATCACAACGTTCAGACAGCAAAAGAAATTCGGCTGTGGAAAAATCGCAGCAATCTGATAGCGCTGAAAGTTCGGAGCCAGAAGAATCACATCATTCTGCTAGCAACAGAAGTTCCCTGTCAAACGCAAAAGCGTAAAAGATATATCTCAACTAGCAAAAGTCCAAAATAACTTTCTTTCGATTTCCATATTTTCGTAAACCGACGGCTGCTGAGCAGCTCGAGAAAACCTTGGGCGCTCTCCAGTGTTGAGTAGCATGAGCGCAAAGCTTATTTTGAAGTAACAGTTTTTTTTTCGAGCACTATTTATTTTCTGTGAACACTTTTGTTTTAAGGGTAAGCTAAAGTTTTTAGGTTTGTCACAACACAAGTTTGTGTGCAAGAGGACCTATCAAAAAAAAATCCTATCTTCATTGTGCAATTTCGTCATTCCGCAGAAGCGTGCAACGAGCGGCGGGGCCAATCTACGCGGTTTAGCACCTGGGTAACACAGCTTCTCAGAAACATCGCAGCGGTGGTATACGGTTTCGACACTCTGACCGATTTGACCGGTCCGGGAATCGAACTGCAGACCTACCGCACCGATAAGCAATGTGGAAAGCAACTGAGCTAACCGGGTGGCCTATACTATTCTTTGTTCTCTTTTATTGTATATACGACAAAACGTCATTAAAATGACTTTTCGTATGTCGCTAAAATGTCTTGTAATTTTCATCGCATGATTTAGAAATTTTAATTGGGCTAACTGCTGAAAAACAACCACAAAAGGAGAGATCTCTTTATTGTGATACCAAACGACAGTTGGTTCCTTATTTGACACTAGCAACACAAAGTTTTGCCACAAGAGTCACTGCAGTCTCCAATATTACATTTTGTGGACCGGAGAAAGGCCAAGAATTCGGAAACACTGGTCCATAATTGCGGTGGTTGCTTCGCATAGAAGCAACCTGTTGGTATGAATTCGGACAATTTTACCTATAAAACAAAAACCAAAGTCAATTGATGCGACGCAGTAACTGACTTGCGAAAATATAGTACAATTTGCAGATTGGTATGACTCAAGCATTCAGTAGGTCACTGACTGTCAGTCTTAACATCGTAGCAGGTTTTGCAGTAGAACCATTAGGATCAGGGCATATAAAAAGCTGAAGAACGCATGCATCAAGTAGGCTAATCAATTACAAAACGCATACCAACGCCATGATACAACGATAAAATTAGCGAAAAATTGCGCCGCAAATAATTATATCACTTTATTTTTTCAAATTTGTATAAAATTCGATATAAAAACACAGCCCTAGCTTTGACCATTTTTTCGCGAGGCATTTTTGCATGGTTGACTGATTTTAAGTCGTTCACGTGACCTGAGGCTGCATTAGCTGGTTAATCAATAGCTAGTTGTCAGCTTATGCTGCTTCGCTTACGAGCAGCAGCAATTGAATATCAGGAAATCACCAATAATTTAGTTGTTATGAGTTGTTTCGAGGTTAACAGGTTTAACTTAACTTAAATCTAGTGTAAAAGGGGATTTAGCCTAATCGACTGATGTTTTAACCGCAACAGTGGTTTGCTGATCATGCTAGTTTAATGCAAAGAATTACAACTTCCAAGAGGGTAAAAGTACCTTTAGTCTATATAAGCAATCAATGAAAAGCAAATTTTGACGAATTAGTGAGAAAGAGTGATCGAAATATTTGCTATGTAACAGGAAGCTGGGTTTAACATTCGACCAAGTCATGCCGAAAATTCAGAAAAATTCCAAGTACTATCAAGTCAAAAACCGTGACGGAGTCGCAGCGTATTGGCCTAGCTTGCAGTTGACAGAGCTGCCTCAAGAGACGGTACATCTTTTACGTGGAAAAAATATTTTACAAACTGCATAGAGCAAGACAGCACCTAAAAAAATATAGAGCAATGAATATTGAAGTAGTGGACACACATTTTCACTTGTGGTGGTTAGATAAGTTTAATTATGTTTGGCCAACTGCAAACGAAAAGAAAATATTTCGAAATTTTCTACCCAGCGACTACCAAAATGAAATGTAAGTAGAAACTTAGCCTGTCCCTGTTCGCGTGCCAGTGTAAGTGCACCTGAAGCCAATGGTCATTCTGCATCGCAATCACATTTTTGATGTCGTAATTGAAAAAAGTGAATACGGCATCAGAATTTGATTGTGATGCTAAAAGCCCACTCGAAGTGGACAATGAACGCTGGACAGGGTAAATGTAGAGGGTTGATCACAGTCTTATCATACCTACAGTATATGCCGACCAAACAGTTACCTATAAGCTACGGCACATTAACTGGGAAAACATGGCTCTATATTTGTTGAAACCGGACTTTTAAAAGCACCAGACATTATCTTCATCCTTCTCAAAAATTTACTTTCTGTGGTGCAACAACAATCATATTTTTAATCGCTCTGGGCTGAATGAAGAGCTAAACACGCCAAGTTCAACTTAAACATAAATTTTCATACGCAGGATTTCTACACCGATCAAACATTCAGTGTTTGTAGAAGTGCATGAGAATATTGAAGAAACAGAATGGATATTACAACAAGCAGATCAATTTCCGTTCATTAAAGGTAGTCACATTATTACAGGATATAGCTGAAACTTAATTGATCCAGGCAAGAAATCTCAGTGCAAATGCTATAACTCACAATATCTTGCAAGCTCTATGTGGTAACATAGGTGTAGTCAGAGAAAGAGTTTTCAAATTTATGAAATAACAACAATTCACATTTCGGCTCTTTTCAAAT
Organism: Trididemnum miniatum; assembly: GCA_964006365.1. NCBI lineage: Eukaryota > Metazoa > Chordata > Ascidiacea > Aplousobranchia > Didemnidae > Trididemnum > Trididemnum miniatum. The sequence continues at coordinate 5,834,543 of OZ023247.1, read as the reverse complement.
TTTCCCTCGTACATACTTATCGGACGAGAGCAAAGTTCTGATACTTTTAGTTCGTAAAAAATTAAAGATACATTGCAGTTCATGCGTACAAGTATCAGTGCAATGAAATTTTAAAAATTTTGCTATTGGCATACAAGTGTGAAAAGCAAGATGTCAATTGCATCAAACGATGCTTTCACGATGTCTCATAAAATCTTTATGCAACTTTGCTAGGGGTCGTTGGATACGTTGATTTAACCTCAAATGACCTCTCGAGTCAACTGGCTCATTTCAAGAAACACCCAAAGTTTGTTGGAGTAAGAAAGGTTCTCGATGCAAGTGAGGAGGGGTGGATTGAGCGAGATGACGTCATCAAAGCGATGAACGAGTTGGCGAAAAACGACTTAACATATGATTTATTGGTAGGTTACAGATTCGACTGAAGCTATAAAAATTGTAAGAATTTAAAACTAAATACGAAACAATGCCACGACAGCTTATATTCAAATGCACTTATAAATACATTCTGCTTACTGCGTACATGAAAACAATCGGTCCAAATAACTGAGTTACAAAAGTTGTATATCTCAAGGCTGGACAGCGCGATGAGCAGAAATATCAAACGGCGGATACTGACTTTTACCTCGCACTATCCTCAACTTTACCAACCCATGGGACCCCTATTTTTAAAGACATTAAGCTTGAAGACGTACTGCTGCGCAACCTGCCTTAGAGATGCATATTGAATACAGCTTGGCATTTTTCAATGGAGACGTCTGAGCACCCAAGAACTATCTGTTAAAAACTATAATCCAGCCATGTTAAAAAAACTGCTTGTTTTTGCGCAGATACGAACTTGGGATCAATATGAATCTGCGAAAAAGTTTTTAAAGCGAATTCCTTCGAGCTTGAAAGTGATAATCGACCACTTGGGGAAGCCCAATGCGAAAACAGGGGCAGAACCAGAATGGTACGAAGATATCAAAATCTTGGCCGGTTATCCAAACGTATACTGCAAATTATCAGGTAATGAGGCTCATCTTCACTGCAACTTAACCTCGACTCAAATACAATATTGTATTCCAACTTAGCGTCCATTTCACTCTTAAGAGAGTAGCGAAAATCTAGTTAAACTGACTTGCATATATCCGCTGCGGCGATTTATCGCATCTTTCCACTTTTCGGGAAGCGGTCGTTCTTTTACCACAAAAAATCGCAGTAGAGAGTTCGTTAATAGAAGATTTAGGTACCAGTATACTCTTATTTTAATTCGAATAGGTTATTCTAAGATGTGTTTAAAACAATAGGGGTAGATACACTATAAAGCAGAGAGTCATATTCTTTGTCTTACGCAGGTATGGTGACAGAGGCAGATTTTGAAAATTGGAAAACATCCGACTTCATGCAACACGTTGAACACGTTATTAAACATTTCGGAATTGATCGGGTCATGTTCGGATCCGATTGGCCAGTTTGTAAGCTGGCAAACGCTAATCTCCCGGAAGTCTACCAGCTGCTTAGTGGTTTGCTCAAAGATTTAAATGAACATGACAAGCGCAAAGTATTCGCTGATAACGCGGTAAAATTTTACAATCTCAAATTATAAAAGTGATAATTTCAGTTCAATCGAGTATTGAACGAATCTCTCGCCAAGTTTTTTCGTTTTCACAGCTGAAATATGTAAATCAACACAGCAAAAACGTGTGGTAGTGAACAGGGGTGCAAGTTGAATGTATTTATACGCATGAATCTTCGCAGCAAGTGACTAAACGATTATGAAAGTCTTTTTGGAAGGCTGAGTAATGAAACTAAACTTTTGAAATCTCTTGAACAAAAGTGTTCTACTATATGATAAAAGTTTTCGTTTTCAATCAACTGCTAAGCACTTTATTTCGTAATATTCAAAGATTGCGAAGAGATTTCTTTTCGCTGCGCAATTTTTTCACAACTAACAAAACACATTAATTTTGATTATGTTAATAAGCGTTGTGCTATGCCTCACCTGTTTGTCTGTCTTTTTCAACGCAATAACAATTGTCGTAGAATTCCGTAAATACACTTGAAAGTTCGTATAGATAATCACACAAAGTGTTCGGCGTCAGATCGGAGCAAACTCGTTGCAACACTTCAGGAAATCGAACCAAGTAACGAGCCAGTTTCAGCTCCTTGGGGTCTTCCAATGTTACGCCTTCACTGCCTGAAGCAATATTTCATGCAAAATCCCAACAGCGGCTACACTGTAGTACTACCAGAATTTTGGAGTGTTTTTTGACCAAAACCAGATACCATTTTATTAATTATAACGATTAATTGCGACATCGAGCAATGTAAGCAAAACATGGGCCGGGTGTACACTAACGCTGAGTGTGCGAAAAAGAGTAACCGGCTATCGCTTTTCTTCGTCCTTCCGGACTCCTCAGGTGTACAGCTAAGAGAGCCAAATCAAAATGTTATCAGTTGTAATGGCGGGATACTAGACATAAAACTGCATTGTATCAACTCACCTAATGCTTGCCTCGCAGCTGTCATCATTTCCCATTTGCTCATATTGGCAACTCGAGAAATTGATCTGAAAATTATAACAGAATTTATGGGAGCTATCCTGTACGCAACCACAAAAATAATTGCATAATGATAACAGAAATGTACGAGAAATGTTTAAGAAATATGAAAAGTGTTTTGAAATCTTTGATTTCTTGAAAACATTGGTATCTCATCCTTAGCCCTAAAGCAATCATTATTGCTGGGTAGCCATAATCTACAACAGAAGAGATTACCGAACATGAAAAGAGCACAGGAAACCCCGGAAATGTGAGCATCCTAACACAGCATACCTACATGTACGAAGACTTACTTGATTCTAGTGTAAGCGTAAAGCAGATAAGCAGCTGTATTTCCACGATCGTCCAACATTTTGTCGAAAGAAAACACATAATCATTTATCCGGCTATGCGACAAATCGGCGTACTTTATACATCCGTACGCCACTGATTCCTGAACATAACACCCATTTAAAACACTATAAAAAGGCACATGAATATTATCAAGCGACGTGAAAGAGCGCATAGGATAACCAATTCGATTCCTTAACAAAAATACATGTTTGAGGTCGGTTCAATAAAATAAAATTTCATTATTTTGTGGAGACAATAAAACATCAGATGCGACTCCATGCAGCCGTGAATCAACCCGCTCTGAAGAGCCTGCATAGTGCACAACCCCCACGCTGCGATGCTAGCCCATATTGCCGATAAATAAATTGGCTGGCTTAGGGTTGGCATAAGCCTTGGGGGTATTCTTCAATAATGTTGCTTTTAGTCCTTGAAAACATTGGATCGAAGTACTTTTAAGACAAACCAATGTTAACTTCTAACTTGTGCAGCTTTAAATTCCTCGGCACTCAGCTCTTTGTCTCTTCCTTTTTCTATTAATTTTTCTTCGCACCGTTTAAGACCCTCATCAAGGAGCTGGGCTAGTCGAACGGTATCTCCAGAACGAGTTTTGAATTTTTTTCTAAACAAAAACAAAACGAAGTGAAATGGACATAATTAAAAAGTGAAGCTATCACATAGATTGAAGTTTGGTCTTGGCTTTTTTCCAACAAGACGGTTAGCACGGCGGTCGGCAGGTCCGGGGTTCGATTGCCGGGCCGGTCAAATTAGACACAGGGTCGCCAACGGCTTGCCATCGTTGCGACGTTTATTCGGAGCTGTGTTGCCCACTGCCCAGCCGCTTATCCGCGGAGATGGGCCCACCACTTGTTACACGCTTCGGCGTAATACCGCGAGTAAGATGAAGATTTCATTTTGCTATTTTGCGGCTGCGTCTTGAGCTTTGGCTCTGTGTTTTTCTAAGGCGTTTTGTGGAACCGAAACGATCTCTCAAAATTGTCCAGCGGTTTCGCAAAATCGGCAATTTTCGTTCAAATAGTTGTTGACTGCAGTTTCATTTACAAATTCAAAATTTGGCGGTCTTTCAAAATAGCGCAATGGTTCCTCAAGCCAAATCTTAAAAAACACTGCTTTGGTTTATTTTTAAAAGATTGCTTTCAAAGGTAAATTTTTTTTTTTTTTAATTATTTTAGGTTTCTATTTTGGGGTTGGAGAACAGCCTTAACATTGATCCTTCTTAGAACTCGACGCTTAATCCACTAGGGAACGTAAAATCCATCTCACCTGTCTTCACCAAGCACAACACCGAAACCGACAAACACAACACGAGTTTTCTCTGGGTCGTACCAATTCATCGTCCGGGCAACTTTGAAAATGCTTGAAAAATGAGAAGCTTGTCCGGAGTCTGTGACGTATATAAGTATTCCGCCTTTTTCATCCTAAAAAACGTTTCGTGAACACAGACAACGTCAACATCTCGTTGAGGTAATCTGCTCGTCAAATTTTGAAGAAAAAAAAAATAATAACGATAAACTAAAAAAACTCTTTGCGAACTAAAATATTAATTCCAAAATGGCTCCGACATTAGCGCGATCAGAATGCACCAGGAAAGCTACAGCGTAATTTCTATTGCATTTGTTAATACAAAGTCCACTTACGAATATACGTTGTTTAATGCAAGCCAAATCACTGGTATCGTACGTGTAGCCCCCATCAGATTTCACAACTGTAAGAGGGACCAAATTATCGCCAGGAAACACAAGTTTTCGACCCTCTTCCATCTTCAACACACCTGCGAAGTTCCATAGCTTTGTTAGATCTAGTTTGGGATTTTCGACACCGATATCACGACGCTATTGATGACTTGAGGAGCAAACCAAAAAATTTCACTGAATTAAGACACAGTATTCGTCAGCGACATGGCCTAGCGGTAGGTGACAGATCCTACGTAACGGATTCGATTCGCCGGTGGAGCCGATCGCATTTGACACACAGCATACCGGGTGGCTGCTGACTCGGAGAGTGCAAGCTCACTTCGCAGTCTCCCTCAACTACCGTACTGTCGAATTTTCAGTTCAATAAAAATTGAAAATACTTCAGTGACTTATATTTCTTTTGGTAAACGTTTAGTTGTAAAGCGCTCAGGCTATCAGTGGCGGAGATCCGGGGTTCAAATTCCGGGTTGGGCAAATCGGCAGAATGTCGTCAACGACTCGCCACCGCTGCGACGCTTTTTCAGAGCTGTGTATCTAGGCGCTAAGCGGCGGAGATGGGCTCCGCCACTCGTTACACGCTTCGGGGTAATATCTCGAGAATAATGTAGGTTTTATTTTGAAACGTTTCAACGAACATTGATATCAATTAATAGGAAAAACTGGCTTGATAACCGCAGAATGTTTCGGCCTAAAATTTACTGGAAAATAAAGTCACTGGAATACAAAGCTCAGCATTTATGCTTGTTAATCAAAAAGACCTTCAAGTGCTTAAGGTCCGTAGACTTGCATTTTTAATGAGCACAGCTTAATTTTGGACACACCTTCTTTATCTAATTCAACCACAATATTGGGCATCATTTGATGGTAAAAAGATTCGCCTCTCTCTTCTAAATTTACGATTTTTAACCGGTCGTAGATGATTTGAAATTCCTTTCTAAAACATAAAATTAGTCAATCATGGCTAATTAACGTCATCATTTACGTCATTACCTCGACACGTCACATATTAACTTCCAAGCCTTTATAAATTCTGGTTGTCGGCTTTGTAGCTTCACCACGCATTCATATGCTCGTTTTTTGAACTCAGCGTCGTTGTCGAATCGTTTCTTAGATTCTTTGTAAAACGCCTGATCAGTAAGAAGAAATGTTAAAGTCGCGCAACTCTTGTATAACTCTGAAAGTTCCTCGACTCAGTGACATCATGTAAGGCCCTAAAACTGGAGATCAAACTTTACAAGGTGGATCAATGAAAAGGGTCGCCAGTAACCCATTATATCTGCCCAGTTTCAAATATCAGCAAGTGTGCTAGATATATGCACAGCTATCGCCAGCAGCGTGGCCGAGTGGTTCGAAGCGTCGTTTTTACGACAGCTATGATCGCAAGGTTAATGGGTTAACTCCAACCCAAGCCTCGTTGTTGCATCCTTGGATCTTCATGACGATTATCTCTGCTTGGTGGAATCTAACAAGAAGCAAATTGAAGAAGTCAGAAGCAAAATTCAAGCGGAAACCTCGGAAACAAGGGCAACTCCTAAGCGAGTATGGATTCGCCCTATGCATAACGCCTCTGTCGCTTTCTCGTTACAGGAGGACAAAAATAAAGAAATCATCATCATCATTCCTAAAGGTATTTAAAATTGTAAGAAACAAAAATTTGTTTGATTAAGCCGTCACAGCTGAAAAAAGTCACACACCTGTAAGTCGGCAATAGGAGGGGATTCTGTTTGATAATTAGGAAATATGTCAATGAGATGAGCGATTAACATTCCAAACTGGGTTCCCCAATCACCGACATGGTTTAGCCTGCAATTCACACATTTTTTGGAAGTTCATTGCTTGTTAAAGCTATAGCAACACTAATTGTTTTATTGAACAAAGCTATAACATGCAAGGCAAATCAACAACTGAGATACTCCGAATCAAGAGAGCGAAAAGTACATCATCTAAAAAAGCTGCAGTTTAACATACATAATGTGTTTAATCAATGACCAAGCTTGAAGCTTAGACATGACACATAAAAAGAAAATTTTTGTTTGATGACTTCCCGCATGCAGGGCTGTGGGTAGCCAGCCTTAAGTAATATCACATCCACGAGTTTCGGATGAACTAGATTAATAGAACTAAGGTAGGAAAGCTGGTTAGTCATAAAATGACTGACTATACGCTGAGTATATAATTAACTTTGCTGTGCAACCAAAGATATTATGAGATGATGAAAAACATAGTCAAGTGTTCGAATCCTACTTAAGCCATTACAGTAGGCACGACATTAAAAAAGCACAAAAACAGATGCTACCAAATATACCAAACAATAAGGAAAGTAAAACGCAAGTTTTTACCTTAAAACATCATGGCCCATAAACTCAAACAAATTAGCTATACAGTCACCAATGATCGTGGAACGGAGATGACCCACGTGCATTTCCTTTGCAATGTTGGGAGATGAGTAGTCAATGACAACCTAAACATTAAGCAAAAACGTTCATGATAATAAAAGTACTATATGATGGAAAAAGGAGTCTGTCCATGCTACAGTGCAGAAGGCTTAAAAAAACAAGTTTGATGTGTACCAGCTGAGGTTTAACCGTTTTGTTTGTTTGGTTCTTTTTTTTTTTTTTTTTTTTATCCCGAAATCGTTCTTTTTTTACACAAACGTCACAAAAAGTTTAGCAAACGAAGCATTTTCGAAATCACCAAAAAACTGTTGCAGCACAAAAGTATTTGTCTCAGTCATCAGCAATATGGTTGGTAGTACAAACTACATACATGATATTATTCAAACTTACTCTAGGGAGGTTTTCTTGCTTACGTTGAATTCGCACTCCATTCACAAGAAAATCCGCAAGGGATTGCTGTAAAAACTCTTTATTCAAACAAATATTGATGAAGCCGGGCCCGGCGATTTCCAACTGCAAAAAGTTCAATTTTACTAACATTGTGTAGTATAGTGGAACTTTAAAAGCACTCAACGCTTGTTATCAGAACAAACACAACAGGCTATAAAATACTTGAAGATACCAACTTTGCATAGGACGAGCACAAAAAAATGCAATTCAGTATTCTTCATAAGATCTGGTTCAGGTTTTAAATTTCAATACAATAGCTATAGGATACTCAATTGTGAGCATAAAAATAAAAACACTCACCTTATCGATTAGAGCTGTTTTTGGAAGGTTTTGAATAAGTGCTTCCGCAATTTGCCTAGGAGTCATTTTCACACCTTGAGATTTCAACATCTAAACATACCCAGTTGCTATTAATATCTTAAAAAACAAAAAATATTCATATGCTACATAATAAACGCCTATGTGTTGTAGCCCTAAGGGCCAAATAAAATATAAAATATATGCAAACAATTATGAGCAAAAGACCAGCCTATATATATGACCATAAACAGTAGGTACATCCATTTCAGAATAATTGCGTAATCTAGAATAGTTAACTCTTAGGGCCAAGTAAATTATGCACAGAATTACCTATGAGCAAAAGATCAGTCTATATTTGACTATAAACAGTACGGATGTCCATTTCAGAATAATTGCGTATTTTACAGTAGAATAGTTCCTAATCTTTTTTTTTTTCGAATCCTCAACCGAATCCCAAATCTATAAAATGGCCGTAAGTATCAATTTTGATATCAGTTCAACAGCTCGACTACTGCTAAATCGATTTGTTTCCTTTTTAATGAATCTATAGCCAGCACGAGTATTACAGCATTATAAATCCGAAGCATATTATATACCATACATGCAGAGGCGTAGTCATGGAGCTAACAGGGGGGCATGCCTCTCTTGAATTTTAGAAACATATGAAAAAATATGGCTCCAGTATACATACATGCGGTGCATACTACAGAATTTTTTCTTCACAACTAAACCGAATCCTAAAAATGGAAATGGTTCCGTAGGATTCGATATTCTGAAATAGACATCCCCAATAAACAGTTTAAATATAAAAAAAATGACATATACAGCATATATAATATAGATAAAGTGCCAGCAAGAACGGTGGCATCCAAACTTGGACATAATTTATTATTATTTTGTATAATTATAATTGCTTTGTGGATTAAATACTGGCACTGGCAATTATGTTCCACTGGAAATATCAGCAGACTTCTGTGAATATTTAGCAAGAGAAAAAATAGACTGTTTTGAACAAGCAAGTAAGTAAAGTATATATATAAGCTTGCAAATGGTCTTAATTGATAAATCAAAAACAAAACAAAAAGCTTACACCAGATATAGCCATGGCATTATTGCATTGATAATCTCCAAACTTTTCGTTTTGTGAAACAGTAACTGCAGCATTGGGGTGAGAACTCATATCTGGAAAACTTTTCCTAATAGCCTCGCCAAACAATGCTTCCAACGTCTCTATGATGTTAATCATTCCATTCGAGAAATCAACTGGGGTTCCTTGTCTCTGCTTCTTTAGTTCATCTTCAAGGGCCTAACAAATTAACATTTCATGAGGAAATTCAGAAATCTTGAGACAAAAACAAGCAAGATTATATTTATTGTATTTTCCAGCTAAAAAGCCGATTTTCTAGCCTTGATTTTCAACCTGAATTTCTGAGATCCAACTGGCTTTGAAACAAACAACTCTGAGTCATGTGCTGATTGAAGAAAACAAAGCGGCTTTGCCTACTGCACGTGAACTACAAAGACATCAAACAGTGAGTGTGTTGGGGCACAAAAAAGAAAATAGAATTAATGTTGGTAAAAAAGCAAACGTGTATTGGAGCGTAACACAAGGATCATGCAAAAGAGAAAGTAGGGTACCACTAAAGCAACCACTTTCCTGCCTGGCTTTTGAGTGGTAACATGAAAAAAAACTCATTTTAAGCTAAAAATTGGCCTCAAATTATTCAAAGAGTCAGCTTCTTGGCCAGAAAATTTGTATATAGCTAGTTAGTTGTACCATGTAATCTAGACAAAAATAAGAGGAGCATAAAAATTCAGCACAAATTAGGTCCCAAAACGTTTTCACCACATGCACACACAATATCACAACCTTATATAAACATAGTGTCCATACCAACAACTACAAGGAGCACAGAGAAGCAGTGTTCCTTTTAAAGTGCAAAATGTGAGAAAAGTGAAAATTTTTGAGCAAAATTTTTCAATCTTTTCTTAAGCTTGCCAATTGAGATGGTGATTTTGGGCAGAATTTGAATCAAAGTGTTCAATATTTTGGTGCAAAACAAGTTTCATCCTCTGCAAACCCAACGCAAAAATTCTATTAAACTTTCTTCATATACACCAAATTTTTGGTCATATTTATTATTAAGAATAGTATTAGGGCAAATTTGCTCTTGCTAAAAACTTAGGAACAATGCAAGGCAGGTAACTGTTTAGGACTAAAGATCTTCAGAGATTTATATGTACTGGCAGTGTCTATTTAGTCATTAACTGCAAAAATACTGATTGGCTGAAAATATATCTCAGCATGTATGCACTTGACAGTTGTTTGGCTTGCGTCTATATATGCACGCCCAACTTTGAAAAAATTAGCCAATCAGTATTTTGCCATTAACTGCCAAATAGACCCTGTAGACACTTCCTAACGTAGGCTATAATTCAAATAGATTATTGCACAGTAAACATAGTTACGTCAAAAATGCATTACAAACACCACTTTTCATATTGTCAAAGGTTCACATACAAAACAAACAAAAAAAAATGATGTGGCTTATCCCACCCTTTGCAAATGCACAGCTTGATAGGCCAGTTTTGCATTTTCAGTTTCAAGATTTCGTATTGATGGAGATTTGTCTCCATCAGATAAAGTAAATGTTCCATTTCGAAGTTCTTGAATTTTTTGAAGAAGTTCTTTGGCTTCTTGCTCCTGAACAAAAAAACACTCCAAGAATCTTCAATCAAAAACTACCGTACTTTAGACATGAGAAGCCTTGGCATACTTGATTGCCTCAGAGAGTCCGAGCTTGGTAGATCTTGAAACATCATCATAAAAACATCCATAATTAACTTCAGTTTTAAACAATGCATACCGGAAGGTGTAGAACAACATTTCAACTATACTCTCACACTAAACAGCTAGATGAGATTTGAAAATTAACATCAACACAATGACTAGTAGGCTACGGTACCACTACCATACCTGATGTGCAAGAGAGTCAGAAATACGTTGAATAGCCACAGCATCCATATTCAAACAACTGATAAACTAACTACCGGTAGTCTACACGCACATAAAAAGAATTTCAATTAATGAATTGAACTTGAATCCAGCTTAGTCCTGCTTCTAGGCTACCACTAGTCTACCCAGTAAAGGTATGGTACTGGTAGGTACCTCCAAAAAACCTCAGCGAGTTAGCACTGCCTCGTTTAAACAGCAAAATCAATCGTAGCGTAAGCTACCGGTATACTGGTAGGCCTATATCAATACCTAAATTTACATAAACTGATACAGCAATGCATGCCAGATACATGATATATTCTATTATCAAACACCGTAATCTAAACCGCCAAAAAATCCTAGGCTTAGCTGATCAGAGCTTACAGTCTTACCAGTACCTCATGTTCGACTAGGACTTGTCAGTTGTCCATGTTATGTTTATGTTGTTCATTCACGGTTCGTTGAATTTGTCAAACTACGCAACAGAGATGAGCGGAGTCACAAAAAACTGAGTTCGGGTGCGGATCCGGTTCCAAAGACTTGGACTCCGAATCAGCTCCGTAATCCTGTTAGTCGACAAATTTTAGAATCCGAATCCGCTCCGGATCCGGATTTTAGCCTGAGCCTGAAACCAAAATTATACATTTCTTTGTTTTGCTTTCAAAAAAAAAATACATAGTTTACAAGTAATAGAGAAACGTATTATTTTGGTTTCAAGTACAGTCTGAAATCCGGATCCCGCTCCGAATCCGGCTTTAATTCAAAAACCCAAATCCAGATTTGGTTCCGATTCAAAAAATGCAGCCGGACTCCGGCTCCGCTCCTGATCCGGCTCGGTGCTCATCTCTGCCATGACGAGAAGCTAAATACGCGAAAAATCATTTTCAGCAAAACCGCTACAGCCTTTTTGAGAGTCACGTGATGCGTAAAAAAGTTTAAGTACAAAAATTTTAAGACATCACGTCAACGATGATGTGGAAAAGGGGTTAGTGTGATAGACTTCCACTTGTAGAGTAGGGGATCAATGCCCTCCTAGGTCTTGCTTTTTGTCAGCGCATTATACTGAAGTGGCTGCAGCGATTCTGTCTTTATTATACTGAAGTGGCTGCAGCGATTCTGTTGAAAATGATTCTTGGCGTATTTAGTTTCTCGTTCTGCCATGCAAGCGAATAAACTCCGGATTTGACTCCGACCAAGCTTAACTCCGCCTACACACTCCTTGCTCGAGTCCGGGTCCTGACAAGCGTAGAGTTTAAAACTCTGACTTCGGTTTTATCTCCTGTTTCTGAGGCCTAAAACAGGGAGCGTACGCGCAGGGGCGAATCCAGGGGGGGGATGTGAGGGATGCATCCCCCCCACCACCCATTTTCAACAATGCTTTGGATAAATATAGGTTTTCTATTATTTCGAACCTCTTCATAACTATGAGTGCAAATCCATAGAGGGATGTATTCCCCCCAATAATCCGGCAGCATCTCCCCCAATATTTTCATGTCTCAAAACTGGACATCAGCGAACGTGATGACCTTTGTTTTGGTCTTCACTTCATTGTGGGCAAAAAATTGGACATCTGCAGACGTGTCAATTTTGCTAAATCATCTCCCCCAATATCGAAAAATGGTCGATTTTGCTAAATCATCTCCCCCAATGCTCAACATAGACTTGCACCCCTGTTCATAACAATAAACCTTAGTCGCCTTAAGCACGCATAATCGAAACTGTGCTTACAAAATGCATCATATTTGATGAAGCACTCGAAGTTAGGGGCCAAAAATATGAACGAACTTTGCCTGAAAATTGTTCGAAAAGCGCTAAAATGACCATTACGGTATGCAAATTTTCAAAAAGTTTCCGAGGGAGCATATTCCCGAACCCCCTAGAACCGTTTTTGTTACTTAAGTTGCTTAAAATTAATTCTGCGGGGGAAAAATTGCGCTTGAAAAAGTGACGAAATTTGGTGCTCTCTCCCTGAAAAATATTCTGAGTACGCCCCTGACACGAATTATTTTGAAAGGGCTTATTTACGCCCGTTTCCGGGTCTAAATGTCTTTGTATTTAGTTTACATTCAACCTAATTTAAAATCACATCCCTCCCACCAAAACTTTCTGGATTTGCCCCTGCGTACGCGCAGCCAGGGGAGCGCTGGGTTCGCGCTCTCCTCCCCGCTGAAGTAGGCCTTATAAGCTAATATAGGCTGTAGGCCCATCTCCAGTCAGCGGAACAGTGGAAATAAAACATCTGAGAAGGCGATGACATTTTTTTTTGATTTTCACATGAATTTCGGGAGTAAATTGGATGTCGGAAGACGTGAAGACCTTTTTTTGATCTTCACTTGATTTTGGGTGGTGAATTGGACGTCGAAAGACGTGAAGATTTTTTTGGTCTTCAGCGATATTTTCAGTGGAAACGGAAACAGAAAATTGCGCCCCCCCCCCTTCAAATTTCTGGGCACGCCCCTGCCAAAAGCATGACTTCAGTTCACTTTTACAAAAACGATTTTACTGGATTAAGAATCAGTTAATTCGGCTCCCGTTTTAGCGTTAAAATAAAATGTGACCCCAATAAAATAAATCTTTAACTGTATCGTAGCCTACGACAATCTTCGGTAAGCATGAAAAATCGTATCGCATTTTGTGTAAGCCCAGCGTAAATCCTCTTCGTTCCAAACGTACAATCGCACAGTCTCTGAAGTTTGATACATATAGACTAACCTGCGACAATCACCCTGTCCACATATGTCCAATTTAACTACGCCAAATGTCCACGGACTTTCTGCATTATGCATAAAGTTTTGATGTCACAATTGAAAAACGTGATTATATGACATCAAAAATTTAATTGTGATGCAGAAAGCCCAAGGGCTTATGACCCACTAAACTGTAGCCTACATGTGGACAGGGTAACCATGCTGGTCACTCTACGTCCGAAAAATCGTTTCGTATTTTGTTTTCGTCATTCTTTAGCTAGAATCAATCAAATTCTTGAATAGCAAGGTTTTTCCCCTCAATATTAACCCCAGGGGCGTACTCACTGCCCAGGAATTTAAAAGGGGGGGGAAGGGTGCAATTTAGGAATTAGACAATGAGAGGCCCTATAGGCTATCTCTGCAAACATCGATGAAGACCAAAAAGACGTCTTCTTCACGTCCTCGGATGTCCTGTTCTTAGTGGATATAGAAGTAAACCATTTTTTCCGCTGCCCTCGACTTCGCGGCTTGCTTAGCCTACTGTTTCGGCTCTGCCTGCCAGTTAACTTTAATAATTACGTGAATTAGCTTTACACTATGAAGGTTTTGTGCATCTGTCGGCGGGGGGGGGGAGGGGGAGCGCAGCCCCAGCGCCCCTCCTCTTGGGTACGCCTGCGACCCAGTCAGAAATCAACCTCAAAAAAGCAGCTTTGGGTTTGTAAAACTAAACTTTTCTTCAACACATAAAGCTCAGGTGTCAGGTCAAAGGTTGTTGCGGACTTTCTGCATATTTTTTTATTGACCTTTTTGGTTGTATCGGATTTTATGGACTTCTTCCACTTGGATTGCGAAAATTCCGTAATTAGAGATGGCATGGGCCGCTAAGAGACCCGCTAAGGAGCCATTAACCGGCCTTATTTATTGGTCCGCTAACGGCGCAGTTCTTTTGTTTGTTTCTAACTGGGCCGCTAACGAGCAGCCAGCACTTTTTGAAATCTATTTCAATTTTTATTTTTCCTTTAAATACGAGTCTTATGATTTAAGGTTCATAAAAGAATGGGTCTGGGGCGGGCCGGACTTTACTTTTGGTATGAGTTGCCGGGTCGGTTACTGCTACTGAGCAAGAGATTCCGGATCATGGGCAGTCCGGGTAGCAAAAAAGTCAGCCAGTGGCCCGTGCCATCTCTAGTTCGTTTAACTTCGCATACGGACTTTGCGATTGCGAAATCAGTGATCCGCTTTCACTGGACGACTTTTGCGCGCGCAACAAACGTTGCTTTTATTTGGCGCGAAATTCAATTTGGTTGTTATTGAATCTAAATTTTCTAGCCTTGCTGCTAGGCCTTGTCAGCTAGTAATACAGTTAAACTGTTTATGGTACTAGGCCTGGTAGGAATGATGTTGTAGGAAAAGGGAAATAGAGTATGGCAGATGTGATTCGTGACAACTGAAAAGTTGATTACTGTAGTTAATACTGTTACTTGTCAGCAGGTCAGTGCGTCTCTCAAGGATAAAAGTGACCATGGATATTTTTTTAAAGGCAGAGGCTAAGGTTACGTGACCGTAACATTTGTCTCTTTGGTTTATTTTATTATCCCTTCACGCTTCCCTGATTGTACGAGAGCGTGACGAAGTAATAAAATAAACTAAAGAGGCAAATGTTACGGTCACGTAACTTTAGCCACTTCCTTTTTTAAAGGCAGTGGCTATTTGCATGGGCCCAATGTTTCCTCTAATTTTTTGTAGTTTGTGTGCGTAGAAACTTTGGAGAATGCGCACTTTTTTAGAAATGACTAACGTTTAAGCAACAACCCATAAAAAAGAAAGGTCATCACGTCTGCAAATGTACAGTACAATTTTCCACTGAAAATCAAATGAAGACCAAAAAATAGGTCATCACGTTCGCAGATGTCTGATTTTTCGTTCATCAACCCCGCACCTCTGGTTAAGAAACCCTGTTTCAGCAAGTCCTGAAACAATTTTCCCCAACTTACCTCCTGAGAACATGGCATCATCATGATATGTTTGTGCGCAGTAAGTTTATGCGTGTGTGCAGTCTCTGAAAGCCGTGTGTGTGCACACATGCTCACAGCTTAGAGGGAACACTGTATCAGCTGTATGGGCCCATACAAATAAGCGCTTGTTTTATTCCATTATCGCTTGACGCTAACCTCAATCCAAAGAGTGTGACGAAGAAACAAAATAAACCAAGTTCTTATAGACTAGGCCTATGTAAGGGTCTGTAAAAGTAGCCACTTTCATTTTGAAATCACTTGATCAAGCTGTCAAGGGCACTGGTAAATGTTTTAAGTTTTCACAAGCACTGACCACCACTGTTCCCTCTAAAGTGCAAAAAGTGAGAAACTTTGAGCAAAATTTTCCAATTATTTTAAAGTTTGCCAATTGCAATGGTAGTCAGTAGTTTTGGCCAAATTTGAATCAAAGTGTTGAATATTTTGGTGCAACACAAATTTTTCATACTTTGGAAACTCAACTTTGAGGCAAAAATTAAACCAAACTTTTTTTAAACCCCCAAAATTTTGGGCAAATTTTTTATTGAAATATATATTTGGGAAAATTCGAACTGGCTAAAATCTTGGAGGGAACAGTGCTGACCACTGGGCAGGAAGTGTTGGTGCACCTTACAGTGACACAGGACATGAGTTGCCTTCTGGAAAACAGGTAAGTGGGGGTCCTACTATTTTATTAAACACCGCAAAGGATGACAAAGGACTTCAAGTTGGTGTACTAAACACCACAAAGTATGACAAAGAACCCTAAAGTCCTAATCCTAACCTAACCCTAATTTAAGGTCTTTTGTTGTTCTTTGTTATTGTATGGTTCCAATACTATTCTACAAGCTATAGCTCACCAATTCATTTCTGCAATCTTACATAACCCTACTACACTGTACTGGTACAGTACTACCGGTACTGTAAAGCAAGCTAAGCACCTGAGCACTCACTCAAATAGTTACTCGCATCGCTCACATACTGCACTAGATGCTGAAGCTGCAACCTACCACAAGTCATGTTATTATTATTACCGGTACGTAACAGTGGATGAGCTGCTGAATCCTAAAACAGATGAAAGGCTTGTACTGTGCGTTTGTACGATTCCTGTGTGATGCTCGCGTGGTTCAATCAGGGCCAGGGCCTAAGCTTTTGATATCTCATCACAAAGATTAGACAGGGAAAAGAGAGTTCACAAGTACTGGTGTCGCCAAAATGTTAGCTGGCGAAAGGAAATTCTTTTTCAAGCTGCATGTTTGTCACCTCTGGACTAGTGTATCATTGCTGGTAGTTTTCATGAACTAGTAAGACAGCTTTGATTTCTCGTTTGTTTCTTAGGAGATTTTGTTTATTTTTTACAAGACCAGTACTTTCTGTTGCAATATTAATATCGGTAGGTTATACAGTTATATCTGCCATGTATGTTTACAAAAGAGGTAAGTGGGTGTTGATGTCTATGTACTGGTACTGCTGGTAGTCTATTCAGTATTTGTTTTTATTCGAGATGTTTTGCTTCCTGAACAGCCCAGCCTGAGAGCAAATCAGTCTGTCAGGTTTGATTTTGTATTCTTTTTACTCTGTGCTTTCTTAGTGTGCTGGTGGACTCTGAAGACTGGTATACCTTTTTATGATTGTCAGTGGGTAGACTATACATATGATATACAACAAATATTTTTAATAGGCTACAGGTACAACATACCTGACATACTGGCTAAGCTTTACATCTTAGACTTGTGTTTCATGTTCTGTGTTGTTACTCGAGGCCTACTGGGTAGTAACAGGGTAGTCTACTGTTAAATGCAGTGAGGTCACCTTTTTCATTTAAGGAGTTTGGCCCTGCAACATCGACTGCGCCATGGACAAGTGATAACTGGTTTACAAACTTGTAATTTTATATTGTTGTGAGGTTGTAACTGGAAAGTTAACTTGTTTTGTTTTAACCAACTTTCAGATGGACGAAAAGAGCGTGTTATGTTTGACAAAATTACGTCAAGGGTTTCAAAACTTTGCTATGGTCTTAACATGGAATTTATTGACCCTGTGAGTACTCAGCTGCTTATTTATATAATAATAATAAAAAGAAATTTGTCAACTATATATATATTGTTGTTATGTTGTTTTTTTTTTCTGTTTGTGCAGTTAAGAACAAAGTTTTTCAACGTAAAGCATAAAATTAAAATTTGTACTGTGTACGCTCTCATGCAAATTTGTGGTCTACAATGTTCATTGTTAACAGAAATGCAAACTCCTTTACTGTTTATTTAGCTTCTACAATCTACATACTTTAGAAGGAATTGCAAATGCGTGAAAAGTGTATGCCAGTGTTCCCTCTAAGTTTTTAGCAAGCACAAATTGGTTCAAATATAAATTTTAACAAAAAATCTGCCCAACGACTCTGGGGGGTTATAAAAGTTTAATCCAATTTTCGCCTCAAAATTGGGTTTCCAGAGTAATGAGACTTGTTTTGCATCAAAATATTGAATGGTTTGATTCAAATTGTGCCTAAAAAACTGTGTTTTTACTGTCTAGTCTAGATATTGTAAATAAGCAAAAAAAAAATCTAATGAAGTCTTTTTGTTTGTTCCTTAATACTCCGTTGTACTTTGCAGGCAAAAATTACAATGAAGGTAATCAATGGGATTTACGAAGGTGTAACTACTGTAGAACTGGATACGCTTGCTGCGGAAACTGCTGCTCACTTGACCACAACTCATCCAGATTATGCAATTCTTGCCGCAAGGCTGGCTGTGTCTAATCTCCACAAAGAAACTAAGAAGTCCTTTAGTGGTACGTGAGCAAATTATTGCATTGTGTTCATGTGGTTTTTATAAAAAAAAATCCAAAAACCGAGAAACCTTTTTTTTTAGCTGTGATGCAAGACCTCTACGACTATGTTAATCCTAGAAATGGAAAACATTCTCCACTAATTTCTAAAAGAACCTTTGATATTATCATGCAAAATAAAGATGTAAGTAATTTGAGATTGCAAATATTTTAAATTCTAGTTTTTGGTGCACAAATAACAATATATTTATTTTTGAAGAGATTGAATTCCGTCATTATTTACGATCGGGATTTTTCCTACAATTACTTTGGTTTCAAGGTAAGTGAATGACGTGATGTTTTGTCAGTAAATAAAAAGTGTATTTTTAATTTCATTAGCAACTTAATATGTAAAAGTATTATCATATGCCGGACTGCCGGTATGTAGCACATAAATTATGGTGGTTTTGCAGATTGTTTCTACTTTTGAAATAATTGATCTTGATTGCATATTGTACAGTAAATAACCTTTATCAAATTGAATTGTTTAGACATTAGAGCGATCATATTTGCTCAAACTTGATGGAAAAGTGGCAGAACGTCCACAACATATGCTTATGAGAGTCGCTATTGGAATTCACCAAGAAGATCTTGATGCTGCCATCGAGGTAACAAAACTTTCGTTTGAAATTTTGAGTTCTTTTTCATCACCAACCGTTCTTTGCACTTAGATAATTTTTTTACAGCTTCGTTACTTAGACTGTCACCCAAACTCTGCTTTGGTGCAAACGAAATAATTGTTTTACACAATGCACAAGAGATCAAGCGTTGTCTGTCAACTGCAAATGGTTGCATACGAACTGAAAATTGATAACAAAGAGCTTGGTGTCTGCTTTTAGCGTTAATTGTAGTGCACGATTTATGTGCAACATTTATGTAAAGCCGAACTTTTTCATCGTGATTTTGATGGGGTTTTCCTGATTATGTTTTATGTTATGCTGCATGCATATATTTCTGAATAGCTTATTGCTCTACCTTGTATCTACTGCCAACTTCTTGCTAAGACTGTTATTGTTTCAGACTTACAATCTGTTATCCGAACGTTGGTTCACGCATGCTTCACCTACCTTGTTCAACGCGGGTACTACTCGGCCCCAAATGTCCAGGTCAGTGATTTGAATTGATTTATTGTTGTCGACGAGGTTTGCCCCGGTATTGGCTGGATACTTGGATTTATACTCGTCGTAAATTAAAATCCCGGTTTCCTCTTCCTCTGTGAAGAGGTGTAATTGTTGACGAAACTCCCAGGTACAAATTGTATGTGAAGTAACTTGCAGCTGTGTCTATCTTCCTGCTAGTTCGTTGATTACTTTTTTGAATTGATTGTGTTGATTTGAAATTTTTCATAAACCCACTGTGATGTATGTTTAAAAAGGATTTGTTGAAGTTATTCATTTTGTACGCAATGTCGATGCCGAAATCGAGCAAAATTTTTTTGCGCCTGAGAATAGTATTTCGGCTTAAATTTGAATGAGATAGCTGTAGCTAACGAGTTAGAAAATTAAAATTTCTAGTTTCTTGGAGTTGGCATTTAAATATGCTGAAAGTTAAACTCATGCAAATTGAAAGAACACGTAGTAGAGGTTACAAAACAAAGAGTTTATGATTATAACATGTGTTATATAATTTATTTTTTTGCAGTTGCTTTTTATTGACTATGATTGATGACAGCATCGATGGAATATATGAAACATTGAAACAATGTGCACTTATCTCCAAAACTGCAGGAGGGATAGGCCTCGCAGTTCACTGTATCAGGGCGTCTGGAAGTTACATTGCGGGGGTGAAATTTGTGAATGTTTGGATGGTTTGAGATGTGTATCATGTGAAATAGCCCATACTAGTTCGCATATTCGTCTGATTGCTACTCGACATCAGTAAATGTAGATTCGACTACCTTGACTCAAGCTTGAGCTGTAACTGCACCAACTCGTTACTGCGGAAAAAAAGCAATTTTCGAAAAACCTTGGTAGTAAAAGAAAAAGCTTGCCTTGGTCTTGGCAGCCGATTAGAGAAACTTAAGCGAAAGGCGGTAAAAATGCTTTTTCATAATTTTGTTCTGTTCACTGTGCATCTAAACGACCATAGTCTGTTTGCGAATTGACGCGACGTTAGTGTCTTGAAACTCGTCTGCAGCTATGATTTTCAACTTAGTAAACATTGTTTTAGACAAATGGAAACTCGAATGGTCTTCTTCCTATGTTGAGAGTTTACAACAACACGGCCCGATACGTCGACCAAGGAGGCAACAAGGTACAAATTTTGTTACAACATTGCTATCGGTGCGGCAGGTCTAGGGTTCGATTCCCGGGTCGATCAAATCGGCCACAGTGTCGCTAACGGCTGGCCACCGCTGCGATGTTTTTTCGGAGCTGCGTAGCGCAGTTGCTCAGCCGCGGAGATGGGCCCCGCCACTCGTTACACGCTTCGGCGTAATACCGCGAGTATAATAAAGTTTTGCTTTGAAGGTATATGTGGTTTGCCTTATCATCGCTGCTTTCACGGGTACCGTTCGATTACTAGGTAAAAGTATGGAATGTTAGAAATTAAATAATACATTTTTCAGAGACCCGGAGCGTTTGCGATTTACTTGGAACCATGGCATGCGGATATCTTTGATTTTTTAGATGCTAAAAAAAACACAGGTATGCAAAGCGTTATTGCTATTCGAAGATAGAGTAATTCAACGCTACAATTGACTGCTAAAGTGGCTACTTATATTTAGCATCTCGGAAATTGCGGACTTGTTTTAATTCTGTAATTTTTTCAATTAGTTTTTTAAGAAATATTAAATACAGCATATTTATCGATAAGGCCAAGCTAATCTTTTGTGTTTTTTCCCATTTTGATCCAAAAGTAGCAAACACAATTTCAAAATACTTCGGAATACATTAAATATGGGACAAAAATAGCTCAAGGAGGAGTTTAGTGATTTACTGTGGCTTTTTTTCCTCCTTAAACAATTTCAAAAATAGGGCTACTTTGTGGCATATTCGGTTATTTGAACGAACAAAAACTTCAAGCCTTACCCTTCAGGAAAGGATGAATCCCGTGCCCGCGACCTTTTCTATGCTTTGTGGATACCTGATTTATTCATGAAGAGGGTCGAGACGGATGGAAATTGGTCGTTATTTTGTCCCGATGAAGCGCGAGGTTTGCACGAAGTTTGGGGAGACAAATTCGAAGAACTTTATGAAAAGTAACGGACTTTTGCAATTTGTGGATTTCCTAATTATATATTACTAGTATTTTTTTTTTTTCGCTATCCTTTGTTTTTCTTTGTTAAATATCGTTAGCAAGTTTGTTGATTGACAAAAATTTGCCACCAATATTGTTGTATTGAAGTGCGCTTACTTACACGCGACAACGCGTCAAAAATTATAAAGTAAATGAATGTAAAAAGTTTTAATATATTTGCGCGTGATCACTAAACAGTAAAATGAAACAAACAAGGTGCGATAAAAATTTCGCCTGTCGCGTATTAGTAGATGCACCTTTGCTCTGTCCAAGTGGAAAGTGTTTTGAAACCGAAGTTGTTTCCTACATTCTCACAGCTTCGCAATAAGACAACTTAGCTTAACTTTTTCCCTTACGATGTGTTGAATTGCCGCTGATCATCCCATCCCACGGAAACTCAGTGTAATTTTTATGTTGCAAGTTCGAGTTATTTCAATTTAGAAATGCGCGAGGTTTATTGATAATTGCATAATACAATCACATCAAAGAAATTTCGCGACTCGAAATCAAATTTTGGCGGGAGATGATGTCATAACGAACACAATGACGTCGCTAAAGCGCCAGTATCTTAAATCTTGGCGCTAGCATGTGTTCACTGACTGCGCGCCGTTAATCAGCTGTCGAAACCTCGTAAACAAGACAGTGCAAAAGCGGATAATTTGGATTTGCCTTATAAATGTTGAATGCTAGCAAATAAAATACCCCAGAACTTTAGGGTCCTCTTCTGGACCCTTATCCTAAAAATCAGGTTCCTACAATGAAAACTTTTGGTTTTATTTTCGTTCCCCAACATTTTCGCTGAAAAAAAGCTGATTAAATCATTAGCTTTACTTAAGCATTGTTGGAAATGTTTTTGGATTATTAGGTATGAAAAAGAGGGCAAAGCTCGTAAAACGATTAAAGCCCAGAAACTATGGTATGCCATCATCGAGTCTCAGATTGAAACCGGCACACCATACATGGTTTACAAAGACGCCTGTAATCGAAAATCAAACCAGCAAAACTTGGGCACAATCAAAAGTTCCAATTTATGCACGGAAATTGTCGAGTACACAAGCCCAGACGAGGTGAAGTGGTAGTGTTTGTAATTAATCGTCTGTTTGTTGATTTTATGATGAACAGCCGCAGTTTTTTTTTTCAATTTTATTGGGGGACTCTTGGTCGAACTAAGTGATAAAACACTTTTATTTCGATCAAGAAAATGTTGCTGCGTTGCTTTATCAAAGGAAGCTGTCGAACTAACCTCAGCAAGACTAAATTAATCACAAACCAACATGGAAAAAGTATAGCAAAAATGGAAAAATAAATGATTGTATGTTGAAGCGAAAATTCAACCGTAATTGAGGGAGACAACGAAGTGAAATGCTCTTCGAGTCAGCACCCACCCGGTATACTGTACGTCAAATACGATCGGCTCCAGCCGTGAATCGAACCCGTTATGTAGGATCTGTCACCTGCGTGCGGTACTATAAGGCCAAGTTGCTGACTTTTTCAGATTTTTGATGAGGAACAGCCGCTTAGCATAGTTTTTCCAACTTGATTAGGGCTCTTTGTCCTACCAAGTGACAAGGGACTTTTAGTTCGATCTACACAATGTTGCTGAGTTGTTTTACTATAGTTGGCTGTCAAAATAACCTCTGCAAGAATGGGTGCAAACAGCTTGAAAATATACCGCAAGGATGGTCAGACTGGAGAGTTTTTAGCGCAGAACAAAAATTTAAGAATAAATTTTTAAAATGAACCTTTTTCTTAGATTGCAGTATGTAACTTGGCATCTCTGGCTCTTCCAATGTATGTGAAAGCTGATGGAACATTTGATTATCAGAGGCTCTATGACGTCGTAAAAGTGGTCACTGTAAATCTCAACAAAATCATTGACATCAATTATTATCCAGTCGAAGCGGTGAGTTCACAAACAGGCGCAGTGAACTAGGCAGCCTTGTACATATTTCTCTATTTTGTGGACGATTGGTGTAATGGCAATACTACCCCGAGACGATCATGGTCTATGGGGTTTCCCAAATAATAGGCTGTTGTTCAATAATGTTGCCTAACTATATAAGCCTTCTGTTGTCTGTGATCGTTCTGCATTAAATTATTCTTGCTTTTACTAATATGGCCGAGTAGTAGAATCGATTTCATGTGAAGGCGAAACAACACAAATAATTCCAGGAAGCAATAGTAATGGTCGAAAAATCGGTTACAGCTCCAGTAGCTTGTCCTCTGCAAAAAAATACGCATTTTTTCAAAGTCGTGTTAGCTAAGAAGGACCTATTATGCTACGGTATTAGGTAAATCTACGTTTTACGAAAACGATTTGTGTTTGACGAAATGTTCCACAGGCTCGTCGTTCTAACTTTCGTCATCGACCAATTGGGATTGGAGTTCAGGGATTGGCGGATACTTTTATCCTTATGCGACTTCCTTTTGATTCTGAAGAGGCAATGAAAGTCAACATCCGGATTTTCGAAACCATTTATTACGCAGCGTTGACGTCATCATGTGAATTGGCGGAGAAAAACGGACCTTATGAAACGTATGAAGGTTCCCCAGTTAGCAAAGGAGTAAGTTTTTGCAAAAAAAACTTCTTGGAATTAAGTAAAATTTGTAATTTAATTGTTTGGGTTTCACTACATTCAATGCAATTTAAAAGCAATGGAGCCTGTTAAGAGGTAAATAGGACGTGTTAAAGTAGCCATAGAATAACTAGATCAATCAGTTTATGGTGCACTGTATTAGTATTTCCTATATGATGCTCGTTTTTGTGGTTGCAAATTTTTGTTTTTACCTTTATTGTTTTCTTCAATTTTAATTGCGCGTTGGGGTAGTTTGAATTTTTATGGAGCTTTTTTTCGCGTTTTTAGGTCCTGCAATACGATATGTGGAATGTCACTCCTACGGATCTGTGGAACTGGGCGGAGTTGAAAGAAAAAATAGCTCTGTAAGAAACTGTTTATTCATTTCCGTATTTAATTGCATATTTAATTATTTATCTTCCTGTTGAAAAAGCGATCAAAGCGCTATATCAAGCTCGCCTAGGAGTTGCCAGCCACCTGTCTCCCACACCAAGATGTGGAAATTCCTCTCAGTGCTTTTCCTAACGGCGCAACAAGCAAACTTGCCAGCTTGTTCTCCACACTGCCCTTTAATGCTGAGCGTGAAGCAGGGAAGCTGTGAATAGTAATATCTATTTTGATTTCATTGGCTTGACCCTTTTCGGAATCAAACCCGAGTTTAAAGCTTCTGAGGCACGCGCTCTATCCACTCCTGAATTATTTTTTTCAAAATTTGATTTCGGTCAATTGATTTGTCTACAAAAATTTAGGTCATTTTGTTTGAAGGAACAAGACGTTGAACGAAATGCACACTTACTCCTTTGTAACCGCTACACAAATAGAAACTATTTTGATCAGTTTGATGTTTGTTAAACCTGACACTGTGACACCGGTAGTCCGTTTGTAATTGTTGCTTAAATATTGGCAAGATATTTACTTCGGTCAATTGATCGAAATGGCTTTAATTTTTTCGGTTTTTAGGTATTTAATTTGGATTATGACCGAAATTTTACAGAAAAAAAAAAAAAAAAAAAACGGATCCACTCAGCCATCTGAGCTGTTTATCTTGGCTCAAAAACCGCGTTATTGCGGAGCTCTTTCCCTGTTAAAATCGTCCTTATTATAGACATGCAAGTTAAGTGCCAGCTTTGAATTAGACGAACTGCTTTCGATTCCTAAGTCTTCTTATGTTACCGAATAATAGTCTTACATCATCTTTAATGATAGCAAACTTGTTTTTCAGTTTTTACTAATTTTTCGATCACAAGTTTTTTGTGCTTGCAATACCTTATTTTCAGTCATGGCGTCCGGAATAGCTTGCTGATTGCACCCATGCCAACTGCATCCACTGCTCAAATCCTGGGCAATAATGAATCCATCGAACCTTATACAAGCAACATTTACACAAGGCGTGTCTTGTCTGGAGAATTCCAGGTAAACGTTTGAACTTTATTTATTATTATTATTATTGGCATATTTATCCTCCTATCACGAGAAAGCGATCAATACGCTATACGAGCTCGCTTAGGAGTTGCCAGCCATCTGTCTACCACACTAAGATGGGGCAATCCCGCTAAGTGCCTTTCCTAACGGCACAACAAGTAAACTTGCCGGCTTTCTCCACACTGTCCCTTCAATGCTGAACGTCAAGCAGGGAAGCTGTGAATACCAATGTTAAAGTCATTGGTTTGACCCGACTCGGAATCGAACCCCAAGTCTACCGATCCAGAAGCAGACGTTTCATACCACTCGGCCATCTGAACGAATTTAGAAGAATGAAGTCTTAGGTTGGCGTCGTGGTTATAGACATCGCTATCGGCGGGGCAGGTCTGGGGTTCGATTCCCGGGCCGGTCAAATCGAAAACTGTCTCCTCCGCTGCTACGTTTTTGTTTTGCCCAGGCACTAAGCCGCGGAGGTAAATCCCGTTACACGCTTCGGCGTAACGCTGCTAAATAATGAGGATTTAATTTCAGAGTTGTTTAAGCGGACTTGTGCTTAAATTTCGAGCTTGTGACTACTAGGCTATGATTTTGTTAGTGTACTGGAATAGCTTACATCCAAATACACTGACCCATGATTTCACTTTGGCAAAATATCGCTAAACTTCGAAAAGCCGGTACCGATTATCTGGTTTACACGGCTATAAATAATTAATTTTGTTGATGAACAGAAATATTTTATATGAAAAAAAAAACACTGTTGAAACCCATGACTTCATTTTTGCTCAATGAACTTAAATATTTGCTTGGTAGTGGCGCGTATACTTCGCCCTACCGCCAGTTTGCACTTCAGTTTTTACCGCTATTCAACGTTAATTAGGCTAGAAGTATTTTTTGTAGATCGTCAACCACCATCTGCTCAAAGATTTGACCGAACGAGGAATCTGGACCGAAGACGTAAAAATGCAGATGATTGTAAATAACGGCTCGATACAGGTGTGTAACAGAAAACCAAAACGTTTTGCTGTCTTGAAAAACTTCTAATACGTTAATATAGGTTCTATCAAATTTCCATAGAAACACTTAAAAGCAATGAACGAAGACTTAAGTGCTTATTAGTGTAGTCAAGGGATTATTGAGTCATTCAAGTCACCCGAAATATCTGTTAGGTGCCCACTGGTCCCGGTAATCAATCGAATCTGTCGCAGAAGATCTTTATTTTATTTGGTTGAAATTTATTCTATCACGAGAAAGCGATCAATGCGCTATACGAGCTCGCTTAGGAGTTGCCAGCCATCTGTCTACCACACCAAGATGGGGGGAATCCCGATAAGTGCCTTCCCAACGGCACAACAAGTAAACTTGCCGGCTTGTTCTCACTGTTCCTTTAATGCTGAGCGTCAAGCAGGGAAGCTGTGAATACCAATGTTACAGTCATTGGTTTGACCCGACTCGGAATCAAACTCCGAGTCTACAGCTCAAGAGACATACGCTCTAGACCACTCGGCCATATGAGCTATTAAATCTTTAATCCCTGGACGTCTTGGGCGGTATGACTGGGCTATGTCGCAACCGTATTGGACTTCATCGATATCTTCTCTATACTCGCGGTTTTACGCCAAAACGTGTTACGAGTGTCGGGACCCATCTCAGCGGCGTATAGCGCTTGGGCAACACAGCTCCGAGTAGACGTAGCAGTGGTGAGCCATTGGGCGACACTCTCCGATTTGTCCGACCCAAGAATCGAATCCTGGACCTCCCGCACCGGTAGCAATGTGCTAAGCTAAACGGCCTGTTTCATAGAACATTCCCGAAATACCGGACGACTTGAAGCGACTGTATCGAACCGTATGGGAAATATCGCAGAAAAATATCGTAAAGATGGCTGCGGACAGATCTGCTTACATTGATCAAAGCCAGAGCTTGAATATTCACATTGCAGAGCCTAACTATGGAAAACTGACCAGTATGCATTTCTACGGATGGAAGTCGGTAAGGCCTTGATTATTATGTCAATTGAATTTTTACTAGCTGCATGTTTTTGGCCGACAGGTTTTCACCTGATGTGTTTATTTTTTGTAGGCTTACTTTGCCTATATGATTTTTGAAAAATGTAACAACTTTTGTACTTTTGAATTGCATACATTGCATTAGCTTTTGCAGAAGTTTTATACCTGAGTGTAGAGTGATTGTAGTAATATCTTGAAAATTGCAATAAAGAGTTTATTTTGATAAGATTTTTGATTTTACAGGGTCTCAAAACTGGCATGTACTACCTGCGCACTAAACCTGCTGCGCAAGCCATTCAGTTTACCGTGGACAAGAAAAAGATCAAAAACTTAAAAGCAGCTGAAGCCGAAAAAGTAAGTTATCTTTTTATGTTCATTCAATTTGTAATGTAAATTTTGACCTACTCGAATTTTTTTTAAATTTTTGTGTGTAGACGTTGAGGCGAAAAACTGCTGAAAAAACACAAAAAACACACATAAGGCGGCAGTTGATCAAATCTTTGCGATAATCTAGTCTTTTTAGCCTTCTTTATCTGAGTAGATTTAGCCTTAGGTTCTGCAAGGCATTTTTTGGTGTGTTTAACGAAGTGCTGTGAGGGTGTATTTGTATCTTTAAGGTTTGTTTGTTTTTGAGGAAAATAATAAAGCGAAACTACAATGAGTAAGGACCTGAAATTGACTTATAGAACCCAGAATGAAAAAAAAAAATTGTTTTTTATTTTTCTGATTATGAGGGCCGGTTTTTATGAGACACGAATCGAGCCTCCAAATCACCGTAAAAATAACTGTTAACATTTAAATGTGTTTTTCAGGCGAAAAATGAAGCTGCCATGGTGTGCTCTCTCCAGAACAAGGAAGCTTGTGTCATGTGCAGTGGCTGAACGCTGAATGTTGCAAGATATCTTGCACTTTTAAGTAGAAGCTGACATGCAACTGCCTTAATGTTTTTCCCAAAATTTGACCACTTTTTTTCACACTGCTAATCCCTTTTGATTCGATTTCACGCACCCAGCTTTTCAGTATTACAGTATTGCATGAACATGGACCGGCTTTCGTGCGCTTTGGTAACATTTTTTGTAGCGTCAAATCAATAACAAATCTTATTCAAAAAAATCCTTAGCAACTCATCCGAAGAAACGTCGCAACGGTGGCGAGCCGTTGGCGACATTTTCCCTGTCCACATGTGTAATTTTTGTGGGTTTTGAACCCACGGTTCCTGGTTCCAGTTTCTGCATCATAATCAATTTTTCGATGACATAATCACTTTTAACTATTACACCAAGAAACTGATTATGATGCTGAAACTAGAGCGAAGAACTGCGGGCCTAAAGCCCTCTAAAATTGGATATGTGGACATGGTAATTGTGTCCGATTTGACCGGCTCGGGAGTCAAACCCCAAACCTACCGCATCGTTAGCAGGGTCTTTTGTATCCCCAAACAGCCGGGTTGTTTGATGTGAGTTTCTTGTATTTTTTTTTTTTTTTTGCAACAGTTAAGCATAGGCTAGTAATGCAAATATCGTTATCAATAAACGTGTATGTTTTTTGTGTAGTAACTTAGGAGTACTGTTTTTTTTTTTTTGTTTTTTTTTAATGGAAGGGATGTCGGTGCCATGCAAGCAAGTAGTGCGCTGCATAAGAGCACTGAAATAAAATTGAATTTGATTTATCTTGGCTAGCTGGAAAGGTCGTTACTGAGCGCTGAAGGTTTTTGCGAGATTGATTTGATTCGCTACCGAAGCCGAACGGATTATACCGCAACTCCGCAAGAGCTTACAGTTTCGTAAATGCTGTGTAGCGATGCGTTAGGCCAGCTACGACTTTAGCAATCGCAGTGGAAGATAACGCTCCTGGTAGTCACGTTACTTGGTAGGAAAGAGAATATCAAATATAAGCATCCTATTGGTTGCTAATGAGAAATAACTCCCGGTGGCTAGGATATTTCGCTTACGAATTCATGAAATAGGCTGGCCTAAACTTATTATTTATTTAGTTGCGTATTTATCCTATCACGAGAAAGCGATCAATGCTCTATACGAGCTCGCTTGGGAGTTGCCAGCCATCTGTTTACCACACCAAAATGAGGCAATCCCGCTAAGTGCCTTTCTCAACGGCACAAGTAAACTTGCCTGCTTGTTCTCCACACTGTCCCTTCAATGCTGAACGTCAAGCAGGGAAGCTGTGAATACCAATGTTAAAGTCATTGGTTTGACCCGACTCGGAATTAAACCCGAGTCTACAGCTCAAGAGACATACCACTCGGCCATCTGAGCTGTTAGTAGCAGCCGAACTTGGACTGATAAAGCATTACATGCCACTCTCAGCACTAGATCAGGAGCTTGGTAATCATAACAAGTGAACTTTGAACAATTGGAGCAAACAATTTTGTGGAAATTTGATAGCAATTTGCAATAAATTTTTTGCAACATCATGGTTAAAACGCAATTTGAAACGTTTTTAGTAGATAATGACGTTCTTAGCATGATTAAATTCATCTAATTTTCAAAGAAAAATTAGCACACCATGTCATACGACAGTCAGTGAAATTCAAAGCTTTTTTCCTAACATTTTGAAGCCATTGCAATCCAGTTACCTTTCATTTCGTTGAAAATAGATAAAATGCTCGAGCGTGACTCACTTCAACGAAGCGAACTGAAAGGTGTATGGCGGAACATACTGTAGTTCACTGAACTTTTTTTATCTTCATAAAACAGGGACATGGGAGTAACAGCGCAATGCTGATTGAATTTATTGCGTGTTGTGAAAAGGCGAAATATACAGTCGTTTTATTGGTAGCTTACATTAAAATTTCAGAGATATAAAAAGAAAGAAAATATTCTGCGATAAGCTTAAATGATATAGCGACAACTGTGTTAAAATCCTTAGCATTACAAGGACAAGTTCGAAGCTCGGAGGTTGATAAAAATAGAATGGATTGATACCCCCGAAAAGGTTTTTTAAATTTTGAGTGGCAGTAACCCAGCCAGGGCCAGGTCTTGATTGAGACAATGCGAGGCCCTAGGTTTTGTTGATTTCAGATATGCCGCTGCCCGCAAGTGGCCATAAATCGGTACTCGGACTCCTCTAAGTAAACAAAGGTCGATCTTCAGAAAAAAAGGTTTTTCCGTCGTCGTGTCGAGTCCTTTTGTTCGTGACGCCTTTTATTTCTCTAAGGCCCTATAGGCTTCAGCCTGCTTAGCCCATTGGCAAATCCAGCCCTGAACTCAGCAACTATAAAAGAGGCAAAACGTTAGAGAAATACATTCAAAAAAATTAGCATGAATAAACTATGATCTAAGGATGCAGACAGCAGTAAAATATTGCCCCAAACCAATCCTTAATAGCCAAGGTTACTTAATGCTGCATTATTTAGTTTAAGGATTTTTCAAAGTTACGCTGATTTGTAAAAATGGCAACCCCTCAATTATGTGTAACAACAACCGATTCACCTCATGCAATAGCAATCAACATGCCTGCGCCTAGGCAACCTCGTTCGCCAGCAGTGAAAAGATACCAAAAAAAAATCCGTGGATTGGCTGTGAGTATGATTCTTATAGAGCATATTGGTGTTAGATAATGTTTTCAAAATGTAATACTGTATTAACTCTTTGGTTTGTAAAATGCCCACTTTAAACACACCATGAAATTAGGCAGCACTGAGAAACTTTTAGCGGCTTTTGCTACGAAGTATATGTTTAGCATTTTTAGTTGCATGAATTTATCCTTCTATCTCTAGAAAGCGATCAAAGCTCCGTAACAAACTCGCTAGTGGTTACCGGCCACCTGTCCATCACACCAAGATGGGGGATCCCGCTAAGTGCTTTTCCAAACGGCACAACAAGTAAACTTATTGCTGACTTGTTTTCCATATAGCTGTTCCTTCCACGCTGAGAGTCAAACTGGGAAGCTGTGGGTACCGGTTTCGAAGTTATTGGTTTCACCCAACTCGTAATCATACACGAGTTTATCGTTCCAGAGGCAGACGCTCTCACGACCAGATCATTTTAAGTCAGCACAACCGTATTAAATTTGTGGAACTTTAACTCGGGCTTGAGCCTTTTAGCCCCTTCCTGAGTTCGTCATCTCGTCCAGCATCGAGTTTTTATCAATTAGGATTCAAACTACCTTAGATCATTATTCACTAACCTGCTTAGATTACGTAGAGGCGTCGTTGCTACATTTGTTTCAAGGTGCTTCTGTTTCAAACAGCTTTACTCCAACATTTTTCTTTGAAGATTGCGGAACTAGTGTATGGATCCGTATGCATGATCTTTGGAGCTGTCATCGCCGGTATTGTTGGAACGGATGAAAAATATTATGAAAAGTATCATCACTACCCACATTATTATTTCCCTTTCCCCTACTACCATGACGTATCGACGATATCGGTATCTATGATCACCACAGGAGAAGGAATCTGGTGTGGCATATGGGTAAGGGTGAACTTCGATGCTAGTTTATTTTCTTAGAAGCTTACAGTAAGTTAAATTTGACCAATTTTTTTCAGGTCATAGTAGCTGGAGCAATTGGTATTCGTGCAGGAAAATTAGACGCCTCAAAATCTTTGGTAAGATATATCTTGCTTGCTCGCTGCTATATTTTGGAATATTGTGACTTAAGCCATGCTTTCAAAGTTCCTTTGCTATTATAAAATATGCAGAATAACGAAAAATCGATGCTTGCGTCTATACTGAGTTGAACCTTGAACGTACACAAACTTCATTCCTTTAACTGCCTCAAGGCAATCTGCGAACAGCATCCTAGGCTACCGTATGCGCCAGCAATCAAACCTTCGGCTTGTTTTACCGGTAAAATAAGCTTTTTTATCCTTTTGCATCTTGTGTCGTCTCAGGTCACCTGCCATTTGGTCTTCAGTATCATTGGTTCAATCTTTTCTGGAGCCATGTTTATCATGGGTGTGGTTTTTGGTATCGAGAATGAATCTTTTGTAAGTGATTCTACTTCTTTGGATGTTAAAGTTGCTAACAACATATAGGCCTAAACAGGCTGTCCACTCTCTTTTTTTTTTCGTGCTACGTTTTTCATTTTTTTTAACTTGTCATTTTTTTCATTTTCTTGCGGGCGTGAGGCGTATTCTTTGCTCTTCACTTGTTTTTGCGTGGAAAATTGAACAGCTCCGGATTTTTTAAATTGTTTTAGTATACATGTCATTTTTTTTATTTTTTCAGCAAATTGCCATAAATTTTTTTTCACTATTTTGTTGATAGCTAACCGGCCGTTAGCTCAGTTGCTTAGCGCACACGCTATCGGTGCGGGAGGTATGGGGTTCAAATCCCGGGCCAATCAAATAGGCACAGTGTCGCCGACGGCTCGCCACCGCTGCGACGTTTGCGGAGGTGCATAGCCAGGAGATGGGCCCCGCCACTCGTTACACGCTTCGGCGTACTTACGGCGAGTATAATGAAGATTTGATTTTATTTTATTGATAGCTAGCTGGACAGCCTGCCTAATTAATGATAATAACATTACAAGTTATTAACGCAAGAAAAAAAGTTAAAAAATTTTCTTGCTGAACAGTATAGGCTATTAGCAGCAGTGACCAAAAATTACGAAGTACAGTGGTTTGATAAGCGGCGTTGATCGAGCATTTCGTTTTGGTGCGACGGGCAAATAATCAAATTATCAAATGAATACTAGCCAAGCAGTAAGAAAAAATGCCCATTTCCGCAAAGCTTTTTATGCTGTTCCATCAAAGATAATAATCTGTGGTTCCATCAAGTTTTAATGAAATGTGAAGAAAAATTGTACCGGTACACGAAGTAAGTTTCCAAACAAACTTTTCGCCCAAGGCAAGGTCATTACCAAAAAGCTTGTGAAACGCTAGGCTAGCTATGAATTAGCGGCTAGCACCAGTGGTAGCCTTAATTGCAACTCTTTTGGTGCATACGTCGACAAATGCCAGCACGCAAGATGATGGGTCAATTCCCGGGTCGGTCAAATCGGACACAGTGTCGCTATCGCTGCGACGATTCTTCAGAACTGTTTTGTTTAGGCGCAAAGTCGCCGCTTCTTGCCACTCGTTACGTGCTTCGACGTAAAGGTACGGGACAGCGGGTGCAAGCACGCGTTGTTTAGGCCATATTTTCAATTGGCGGCCCATTACAATTTTCAATCACGAATGATTGAACGCTGTTAAGGGACCTACATGACGAACAACACATAGACAAAACCCTTCGCACTTCCGCTTGTGCCGAGCTCCTGGCGCGAAAGCTGTGAATACTATTTTTAAAGTCATTAGTGTGACTCGACCGGAATGAAAAACTCCAGTCTACCGACTACCAAGCGGACGCTCCTAACCGATACACCAAGCGCCGGACGTAATACCATTAGCATAAAATATGTGATTTTTTTTACATAAGCGTGGCTGTGATTCTTGTTTTTATTTTAAACAGGCTGACTTGCTGGTACTGTACAGTTTGCTCTGCGCTGGATCACTTTCGTCTCTAGTTCTCTTGGTTCTAGGCTCTGGTTTCAGTTGTGCAGCCCTCGGCTGTTGTTGCAATGTAGGTTTAGCAAAGTTTAACCAAGTATAATTAATTTTTGAAAAGGTGATAGTGATTACAGAATAAAATCAAACAACCAATGAAACTATCAACAGCGTTTCGACGCTCTCAACCAAAGTCCCTTTTTTTCGAAGAATAACTCACGTGATTTGTGTTGTCAAATTTCCAAAATTGTTACGTTGTCAATCTACGCGTCATGCTCATTTAAACCTTGCATTTTTTTTCGTCGAGGTTCGGTTTGGCTCCTTGATTATAAGTAGCTACGTTGACCTCACCCAGGGGTGGTTCTAGGATTTTTTCTGGTACAGGTTACAGGTGTAAATAAAAAAAACAAATCTTCGTTTAACTCGTGGTATTACGCCGAAGCGTGTGACGAGTGTCGGGGCCCATCTCCGCGGCTTAGCGCCTGGGCTACACTGCTCCGAAGAAACGTCGCAGCGCTGGCGATCCGTTGGCGACACTGTGTCGATTTGAACGGTCCGGGAATCGAACTCCAGACCTCCCGTACCGATAGCGAGCGCTTAACAACTGTAGCAATTAATCTAATAATGTGCTTGACTTTAACTAAAATTTTAGGGCGGCCAAAGCCCTTTTAGCTCACCTACCCTAAGTCCGCGACACAGGGCCGGCGTTAAGCGGGGGCCAGGGGGAGCCTGACCCTCCAATCGAAATGCTTGGCCCCCTTAATTAACAAGTTTTCCCTTTTTAGGACAGCGGTTTTTATGCTTAATTTCAAATTTTGGCCCCCCTGATAAACGCTTAGCCCTCGTAAGTCGACTGCTCCGGCGCCGGCTCTGCCACGACAGCTATCTTGAAATGGGCAATAGATATATCATATAAGCAAAATGCTAACGTTTTCTTAGCTATGTTGATACTTCTCAACAGCGCATTACCGGGTAACGAGGCTAAATACTAAGTTCAATCACCCTAGCTTTACTGTATTTGTTGTTTTATTCCAGGTTCAACCCGAAGCAAATACCGGTAGTCTGTGTAGAAGCCAAGTAGTACAATCAGCACATCCAGCGGCCGCAGTGGGAGTTCCGACCGTCATGTACACTCAAAACACGGCTTTACAAGGTAACCAGCTTCATACCGGTATAGGCTGCTGCTCTGCTCTGATAGGTGGCCGACGTCAATTGTAACCTAAGTCCGTCAACAGCTGCAGCTCTGTCTGCACGCTTGTTGTAATTTATCCAACACTCCGCTACTAACAATTGAATATTTATTTCCAAACCAATTAACATTGTTGAAGCAAGTTTTTTTTTTAATAATCAACGTTTTGTGATGATTTCAGGTAGGCCTATACCAACTGTGCCCTATGGTTCAAGCTGCATCGTGCAAGGTCATACAGCCGCAGCACAGCCAATTGGAGCTGCTCAGTCATCCATAATAGACCTACAACCAGAAGGACAAACTATTGTGAACCAAGTAACGCTGCCTTCTGACGAAAAGAATATTTCAAAAAATTTTGCAAATTTTGATGCAAGCATGCCTCCCAGTTACGACGACACTGAACCGATCGCTCAGTGACTTTCCTTCCGAGTTGACCAATGGAGCGCTTCTTCAATGACTTGTTTATGCAGCCAAATGTCGCTGTGCATTGTTTAGTATTATGTTTGCATATTGACTATTGCACAGTCATTTTTAAACTTGGCCACTGTAAATTTTAAATT
Source organism: Trididemnum miniatum (assembly GCA_964006365.1). Classification (NCBI taxonomy): domain Eukaryota; kingdom Metazoa; phylum Chordata; class Ascidiacea; order Aplousobranchia; family Didemnidae; genus Trididemnum; species Trididemnum miniatum. The sequence goes on along the minus strand of OZ023247.1, from coordinate 5,798,857 downwards.
ATAAATTATTTTAAGATTTTAATTAATAATAAATTCTATTATAGACAGCTCAGATGGCCTAGTGGTGAGAGCGTCCGCCGCGGTAGCTGTAGGCCTAAATGTGGGTTTGATTCCGAGTCTGGTCAAACCAATGACTTTAAAATTGGTATTCACAGCTTCCCTACTTGACGCTCAGCATTAAAGGAACAGTGTGGAGAACAAGCCAGCAAGTTTACTTGTTGTGCCGTTGGGAAAGGCACTTAGCGGGATTGCCCCATCTTGGTGCTGTAGACAGATGGCTGGCAACTCCTAATTATCTCGGCGTCTCATTCACAAGTGACGGCAGACAAAATAGCGAATTGGATATCCGCATCAGAAAAGCAAGTGCAGTAATACGTCAGCTCAACCGATCTTTGGTGCTGAAACGGGAGCTTTGCACCTGGGCAAAGCAATCAATTTTCAGATCAGTCTATGTTCCTATTCCGACTTATGGCCATGAGTGTTGTGTCATGAATGAGAAAGTGAGATCTCGAGTTCAAGCAGCCGAAATGGGATTCCTGTGAAGAATTAGCGGTTTGACCTTGTTGGACAAGGTTAAAAGTGCAGATATTCGTGAATCTCTAAACATCGAACTGCTGCTTCTCCGACTAGAAAGCAGGGAGTCGAACCGTTTGAAATATCGCTCCGGTTCCGGCTCAGGTTCAAGAAATTTTATTTCTAACGGTTCAGTTTCGGTTCAGGTTCAAGACTTTTCAAAAATTTGGGTTCGGTTCGGGTTCAGTTGCACCAAAATTTAAAGGTTCGGGTTCGGTTCAGGTTCAATGATCTCAAATTTAAACGGTTGAGGTTTGGTTCGGGTTCACCGAAAAACAGCGTTTTTTACCGGTTCGGGTTCAGTTCGACTCCATGTGTTTCAGACTCATTAATTTTGAAAAGCAGAAAGAATGTTACGCATCGCAGCTCACGTCTAGAGATTTTTATTAATATCTTTTAAGAATCAGCTCTGGTTCAAACATTGTTACTAAACGATTTCTGTTCAGGTTTATGAACACAAAATATTATAGGTTCGGTTCGGGTTCACTTGCATAAAATTTTAAAGGTTCGGGTTCGGTTCAAGTTCACAGATTTAAAATATTAAAGGTTCGGGTTCGGTTCAGGTTCAATGATCTCAAATTTAAACGATTCAGGTTCGGGTTCACCAAAAAAAGCGGTTTTTACCGGTTCGCGGTTCGGTTCGACTCTCTGCTAGAAAGATCGCAACAGCGTTGGTATGGACATGTGACACGAATGACCTAGGAAAGAACAGCCAAAAAATGCTCTGTTCAACACCGGTTGGTCGAACTCCTAGAGGCCGTCCCAGAACTCGATAGCGAGATTACGTAAATCTTAGTTGGTCTTGCCTTGGCATCCCAGCAGAGCATCTATCCTTTATTGCAGAGGATCGAGATGCTTGGAGGCTCCAACTCAAGCTGCTGCCCCCGCGATCTTCCCAAGGATGAGCGGGTCCAGAAAATGAATGAATGTTGCTGCTAGATAGAGTGTTTTGTTTGTGGTTGAGGTTTTAAAAAACTGTTTCTGAAATAACATTAACAAGTTACCTTAGTTTGATTGCATATTTATCCTTCTATCACGAGAAAGTGATCTAACCGCTCTAACCAAAGTACGTACAACTTTGTATAAGTTGAGCGGATCATTCGTTTCATTGTGAAGCGACAATGGAGGACAAACTGGTTCCCAAAAGACAATCGTCGCCAATCTTTTATAACGTAAAAACGGTTGAAAGTTTTCCAAAAAAAGTCATAACTTCTGTTATGCTTGTTGAATTTCAAAAATTTTAATAGCGTCATGAAGCTCTTGACTTACGCTATCGCTTAAAACAAATTTCAAGAAAATTGATTGTGTTTTAGGCACTCTACCTGGTAAATAATTTGGACATAGACATAATTTTTTGAAGCGGTTTTTAAATCAATAGCATTTCTTGCTATTTTAAAGCATATAGATTCAAATCAAACAGGTTCAATCACAAAAATTGAACTTCAATATGAAATTAGCCTAGCTACGTTGGTCGTGGTTTTTCGAGCCCATAAAATTGTTTTGCAAGAAAATGATTGTGTAAATTGTTTTAAACTTCATGTAAAAGCGGGTTCACCATAAACTACATTTTTACAACCATTATTATTATTTCGTTGAACACATCACCCTTGGGTGAAGCATGACAGAAGTTAACAACCTTACTACTTTCTAACGAAAAATATTTACGGCTTGGAAAACCATGACCAATAGCTCAACTAATTTAATTTTGAACTTTAAATTTTTGTGATTAAACCTATTTAATTTGAATCAAATGACAACTTTTTGCAATTCGACGGTATGTTTACGCTTTAAAATAGCAAGAAATGCTATCAGCTTAAAAACCGCTGGAAAAATTATTGCCTGTGTCCAATTTACTTATCATGTAAAGTTAGGCTGACCAGATTAAACTATGACGAAAACGGGACATTTTAACAGAAAAACGGGACATTTTAAAAGAGAAAACGGGAAATTTAAAAAATGAACAAACAAACGCGGAAGTGAAAGAACCGTGATCAATCATCTCTTACCGCACGAAACAGTCGAAAGGGGAAAGAGTTGAGCCAAAAGTGTATGATTACCAGCAGTGGCGCACCCAAGATTCGGTCGGCAAAGGGGGGCTTGAACCAGGGGGCTGGGGGCTAAACGAGTTTTCGCGATTTTCACATAAAAAACACTTATTTTAGCACACTTTTTTATCGAAAAAGGGAATGGACAGTTACTATGTGCAGTCACTATGGACAATACAAAAATATTTTCACACTTTATGTCTAAAGGCAGAAGCTTGGCTAAAATAAGTGAAAAAGGCTGCAGCCATTATTAGTTCGAGAAATTATAGACTGAAAGTTAGGTTTTAGCACCTTATTCCTGGGCTAAAAGGGGGGGGGGGGCATGGCACCGTCCTACCTCCTGCGTGCGCCTATGATTACAAGTTACAACATCGTACTAGCCCATCGCTAAACAATGCTATCGACTAAAAGTGGAAAGATAATGTTGGTCTGAAATATGAAAAAGGCTTGTATTGCAGTGTTAACTCTATAAATGGTTAATCGTTATATAAGTTAATCAGAAAAAGCTTGGTGCTGCTGTGTGAAATTACAATTTTCGGCAGCAAAGTGCGACATATCAACAACGATACAGTAATAATAAAAGAAACCGCCTTACCAAATTTGCGTCGTATTTTTAATAACCCAAGAAAGTGTTTCATTTTAAAGTTTCTACTGCTAATCAATTCTATCAATATATTTGTCCGATGAAGCGATCTTTCGCAGCAAATTCCAATTTTTTAACCACGGACAAAGCGATCGGTAAAAAAGGGCTCCCAACGGAAATCCGACAATGTGCACCTCCATTCCATAGTGATAAAAAGCTGCAATAACTTTTGAATGAAAACGTTTTAGGATCTATACTCAACGCCATCAGAAAAGATGAATATTTTGCTATTTTTTAAGTAAAAGTAAAAAGTTAGGGTTTATTGTCTCTTTAACAACTAAAAGTACTCTTTCCTTTAATTCTCACATAATCATGTTCTCACGGTAAATGCGAAAATAGTAAAAAACGGGACATCTGAGAAAAAGTCGGGACGCTCAAAATCGGGTGAAAATACGGGACTGTTCCGTTCAAAACGGGACGTATGGTTACCCTATGTAAAGTGTCTGAAACACAATCAATTTTCTTGAAATTTGTTTTAAACGATAGCTAAAATCAAGTGCTTCACGATCCATTACAAATTTTTTAAATCCAACAAGCATAACTAAAATTATGATCTTTTTTGCAACACTTTCAATCGTTTTTACGTTATGAAAAATAGAGGGCGTTGGGGCGAATTCATCAAACTAAGTATTTGCCGTCTCTGTAATTTTATTCACTATATTTTTGCATACCACCAGCTATCACTCCATTGCCAATGGCTTAATTGAGAGGCAGCACCTCACGCTAAAAGCCGCTCTTAAAGCTCAGCAAAATCCTATCTTATCCCCACAGCGTATGTTCTTTTGAAACCAGTTTGCTCTCCATTGTCTCTGCTCCATTAATTCCTGTCCGCGCAACTTATACGAAGTTATATGGACTTTGCTATAACAAGCTCGCTTAAGAGTTGCCAGCCATCTGTCTACCACACCCAGGCCCGTCGAGAGGGGGGCATTTGACCCCGGGACCCGTACTTTTGAGGGGCCCCATTTTGCGTCTGCAATAAGTATTTATTCATTCACTGTCATTTTTTCCCGCGATTTGTAAAAAACATATGCGATAAAAGAAAATACTACAAAAAACGCGCACGTTGTAGCATGCAGCCGTGGCTGTCACCAACATTCATCCCTGCTACAGTACCCAAAAAATGCTACAACAAAGAATGTCAATAGCAACAACACGAGCATGGTGGCAATAGCAAGAACAAAGTAGATATATTTTTACCATATTTTTTGATTTGATCGTGAGCTCATTAGAGGAAAACTGCGTAAGAAACATGAGTTAACTTACAAAGCACTTTGATGTCTAGAAAACGCGAAAACCTTTTAATCTATCGATTGTTACGTCACAACTCACATTGAGAAGCTATGATAACCAAGTGCTTTCTACTTGCTTTCTAGTAATGGTATCTAGTGCTGATTGACAATAAACTTTAAAAAACCGAGAACGCTGGGGTCTTGCATGAAGAACAGCTACCGGTAGTACGTAGTTGAGTTGCAAATGTAAGACTGCTGGCAAAATTATGAATTTAATGTGGAAGATGCGTTAATCTATTTTAAGTGAACCAATTTCTGGATTTTTAGTTGAGCCAAGCGGCTCGAATGGTATCAGTTTTGTCGAGAACAAAGCATTGGTGTTTTAATACTGCATCTAAACTGTGGTAAAAAACTTTTGTTTTGCAACCAAGCTACCGCATTGAAAACAGCACGATAGTCTAATGCGCATATCTTCACGTTTGAGTGAATTGGAATAATAATAACAGCGGCTCCACTAACGACCTCGATGAATCAATTAAAGAAACAAGGTTCTGAAGTTGAGTCAAATTAATGATCAGTTTAACCTCTTCCAACAACCGTAACTTAATTGTTTGCACTGCATGTAAAAGTTATCACAGACAACAAAGCATGCTTTTTTTGATTAGGAGAGTAAGAGTATCGGTATATTTTAATTAAGATGTCAATAAGAAAGTGTGAGAGCGGAGCATCTAAGCGTAAGCGACGAAAGTTGCAAGAAAATGCTGTAAAAAATTTACTTTCCATTGTACAATTTTTAACCTCAAGACATCATTGTGCAATCGCTTATCCGCATCAAGCCACCATGCGGTAAAAAATTAACTTCAAAACACAAAAAATGGGGTCAGAATTTACAGAAGAGTAGGCCTATACAGTAGGGTTAAAATATTTTCACTACTCAAAAGGAGGACAGGTTCGTTGAGAGTCATCACATCCGAAGATGTCCAATTTTTCCGCCCAAAATTAAGTGAAAACCAAAAAAACAAGGTCATCACGTCCGCAGATGTCCAATTTTTCGCCCAAAATTAAGAAAAAACTTTAAAAAAAAGGTCATCACGTCTGCAGACGTTTGGAGACGCTGGCAACGATTTGCCAGATTCTTTAACATGCAAAACAAACAAACAAAATATGATAACAGCTTATTAGGCTATTAATTATACACAGTGGTGTAAAGTAACAAAGTACTTTTACTTGAGTAGATTACTTGAGTAGTTTTTTTCGGTAACGAGTACTTTTTTGAGTAGTTTTTTTATGGCTACTTTTACGTTTACTTAAGTACTTTTAGTATAAAGTAACTCTACTTGGGTAGTTTTTATTTTAGAAAAGTAGAAGTAGTTTACTATTGAGGCATTTGAGTTACAGTCTCGCCTTGAAATCCCTCGTTGCGCCTAAAATCTGCATTTACATTCCAATTCTCGATTATTCAACTCCATAACACTCGGTCTCGTCATCGCCGTGGAAATTTCACTCCACGCGATAAGAATTACGCTGTCGCCTTTGATGCCAAACGTCATGCAGGGAAGCTATAAATACCAATTCTTAAGTCATTGGTTTAACCCAACTCTGAATCGAACCCCGAGTCTCAGTGGCGTAGCGAGGGTATCCTGCGCCCCGGGGCAAACAAAAATTTTGCGCCCCCTGTGTTTTACAATTCTATGATTATCTGTACCAGCAGATTCGTCTTGTCTTCGCATATCGGCCGATTGTCTTTTTGCATAGCCACTACTTTTAAATTTTTTTTTCATAAATTTTCTAGATTCATTCAAGAACGCCTCAAATTGGGCTCGCCGTTTTCGACCCTGAGCTCCACTCTCTTTTTTTGGCATTATCTTCCTACCAGTAAATCGCTAACAATGTAAACTCTAAAAACGCTTATCTGTTTTCAGAAATTAGAGATATTTTATATAACGGTGCGGCAATTTTTCTGAGCCAGAGGCGGGCCGGTGAAAACTTATCACATGCAATCCCTTGAGTACAATCAGAAGACGTTGTGGAGAGAGATGCAGAACGAAATTGGCAGCTTTTTGCCAAAATTACATTTTTTGCTCTAATACTGTAGAATAGATCGTCCCAACTGAATGTCAAGGATACAAAAGACACACTACAGGACCCCCTCATCCAGGGCTTAAAAGAGGGGGGCTGGGGATTACAGGGGGCAATCTGCCCCGGGCCCATGGGTGTGTAGGAGTCCATGAAAGAGCATTTTAGGGGCCCATCATAGAGGTCCCAAAGTAGTGTGGTGAGAGATTCCCTTAGCTGTCGAACAGTCCCGGATTCCATTTGGAGGCCCCGAATTATGGTTGAAGACCTTTTTGTTATTTTTGGAGAGGCCACATAGCCGTCAAGGGTCCCCGGTTTCCATTTGAGGTCACCGAATTTCGGGTGAAGACCTTTTTTTTCGGAGACCTTTTAGCCGTCAAGGGGACCAAGATTCCATTTAAGGGCCGAGAATTGTGGGTGAAGACCTTTCTTTTCTTTTTTGGAGACGACAACATCCCAACGGTCGGCAAGGGGCCCACACTGGGGAAAGCTGCCCGCATCAAACTGCAAAGCTTTTTCGCTCAAAATCTCAACAAGAAGTTTGACCATCGATCTGAAAAAAAGGCTACCCAGAAAACGGAATTGCATTTCATATAGGGCAATCAAGCGCTCAGCTGCAATTTTATCCTACGGTATTGCAATTCTTTCACATTTGTAACTAAATTATCTCAGCAGCAACGGGGCTGCGCTTCGCAACCCCTAAATTGCCAGATTTTTCCCTATTTTCTCATTCTGTGATTGGTGTCAAATATTCAAAATATCCGCATTGGAAATCACAGTCTACATACCAATCACGGTAGCAAAACAATACAAACTACAAAAGAAAACACCCAGAAAAGGTCATTGAGGCAAAGGTTCAGTTTAGTTAATGCTTCGATCGGCACTTGTTCGCTGTATTATCAGAAAGGGCCTATTGGTTAAAAAAGTTTAGGATCACTGTGGTGTAGGTTTAGCGAGCGACTATACGCGTATCTTAATCGACTTACCAACAATCTTTAGCATCCATCTAACGCTAAAATAATAAAAATCTAATACTGTAGATACCTTTCGCTTCTTTACTTTTCCTTTAGTGGAGTTCTATTTCCTTCTGTTTAATTGCTGCAAAGTCGAATAACTATGCACGCGCAGTTTCAAACCTCTTTGTGATGTCATAATAGAGTAAACGGGCGATTTGTGATCGGGTGTAAAGAGTGATTTCACTTCTCTGCTTAAAGCATATACAGGTGTCAGATGCATTGCAATAAATTGATTGTTTTAAAGTTTAAAAAATTACGTCGAAACTGAAGTGTATAAAATTACTGTTTTGTGCGCCCCTTTGGTGCGTGATTTGTGGTCGAAAGTAAGGCGTGATTTGAATCCTTTGTGAACAGCATACCGGTACATTACAACACAATAATCCACGAAGTAGTTTTAAAATTCTGAGTGAATACGTCAAAAAAAGAATATAAAAAAAACTTCTTGGTACGCCCCTAGGTGGTGCGCACCCGGGTGCGTGCCCCCACTACCCCTCACTACGCTACTGTCGTTTTTCCCCGTGTCCCGTTTTGCCCCACCTTTCCCTACGGTGCGTACGAGTCTACTACTATCAGACGATGTCTACCGCCGGTGTAATCTTGCTTGTGACCGGCTTTTTACCCTTGTTGTGAAATTTTTGCACACCCCATTTTGGCGCCCCTGTGCCTTGGCGCCCGGGGACATATGCACCCCACTGCCCCCCCCTACGCTACGCCTCTGCCGAGTCTACCGTTCCAAAAGCAGACGCTCTATCCAATCGGCCATTTGGGCGGTAATAATTTCTTTTGTTTCACCATTTTGCCACCTTCAAAGCAAGTCCATCATCGCCGCATCGGCAAGTGTGTAGTTGTAGTTGACACTTTAACGTTTGAAAACGCTATACGAGTACTTTTACTTGAGTAGTTTTTAAATGACTACTTTTTTACTTTTACTTAAGTCCTTTTTTTAGTCAATACTTTCTACTTTACTTCGAGTAGTTTCGCCGTCAGTAACAATACTCTTACTTAAGTACAGTTTCAAAATACTTTTTACACCACTGATTATACAACGAAAACTTCATTCAAATGGAATCAACAGTTAGTCAACAACCAATATCAAATCCACATTTCACAAGCCTTATTTCTTGCACCAGCAGACTTCAGTTATCTCATTTCTAATGAAACAGGGTATCCAATTATATCTGCATCTACTTGGGAAAGCAGTGACTGGGTTATGCCCAGTCACTGATCCTGTCCCATATTTCGCCAAAAATCAAGTGACGACCAAAAAAAATAGATGTCCAATTTTCCGCCCAAAATAAAAGGTCATCACTGCAGCAGGCCGTAGTTTGTACTGAAACTTCCCAAAATTTTCGTGGGAGAATGATTTCACATGTTTTCACTGTTCACAATGCCGAAAAGGAGGACATTGGGCATTTTTTGGCGTCCTCGGAGGACAATTTTTTTTAGGGGAAAAAGGAGGACGTGCTCCAATAGGAGGACGTATGGTAAGCCTGTAGCAACAGCTACATTTAGGTTTACGTCAGCGACGCTGCGTCGCCGTGTTTTGCGATTGCCTTTTTTCCCTGTCTCGTGACTTTATGCGTTTGTTTGTGTTGCAACGTCTTTTTTTTATGATCAGCCGACTGGAGTGCACTTTAGCGATTGATTGTGGCTGAATTGCAGATTTACTGTTTGCATTTGATTGTTAATTCATTAAGCCTACTATACAGTATACTGATTTTATCGTTTTCGCGGCTCAAGTTAACAGTAACGTCAGCAAGGGTCCTTTTTCGCTATTTGGCCCCGGGCCTCCATTGGCTCTTGACGGTCCTGACCACACCCAAAATGGGGGAATCTTGCTGAGAGCTTTCCCAACAGCTCAACAAGCAAGCTTGATGGCATGCTTTCCACACTGTCCTTTTAATGCTATGCGTCAAGCAGGGAAGCTGCTAATACCAAAAAAAAGTCATTGGTTTGACCCGATTCGTAATCAGATCCGATTTTACAGCTTCGGACGCGGACGCTCTTGCCACTCGGCCATCTGAGCTGTAAACAAGAATGTCGTAACAATACACGAATATTTATTTAAGCTCTCTTATTCAATCAAAAAATGCAAATGCGCGTATATATGAAGCAAAATGAATTTGCCAAATGGAAATAATCTGGCCAAGTTCATATCATGATGATGAAAGCAGGATCTTTGTTGTAAAAAACAGTTTTTTGTTGTAAAAACAGCAACGATCAAAAAGCTATGTGGAATACGGTGTATGAAATAGTTAATCCTGATAAAAAAAAACTAGTCCCCCAGCGAAGTTAAAAACTAAGTCGGGTCATGTAACTTCGGATCCCCAAGTAATTGCAGATACTTTAAACCAATTTTTTACAGACATAGGTCCCAATATAACAAATTCAATTACCCGAGGCTCACATTTCTTCGAAAAGTTTCTAGGCTACATTTTCGCGATATCAAGAACTCGTTGTTTTTGTCACCTTCTACCCCTGACGAACTAATCATCATTATCTCATCACTCTAAGATAAAACAGCAATTAGAAAATATGATTACGAAACCAAATTCATTAAACTAGCAAAAATTTCCATCGCTGAATTTCTCAGCAAACTATTTAATTCATGTTTAACCCAAGGAGTTTTTCCAGAAGCTTTAAAAATTGCTGAAGTAGTTCCGATATACAAAAAGAGCAATGTCTGCGAGCCTACCAATTATCGTCCAATCTCTTTATTGTCTCAATTTAGTAAGATATTTGAAAAACTTTTGTTTGATCGCGTCATCGAATATCTAGAAAAATTCAAATTATTATCAACACGTCAATATGGATTTCGCAAAAACTCTTTAACTGTCCACGCCATTGCTGATATTCATAACAATCTCTTGACGACCGCAGACAAAAGATGGTACAACTGTTGCTTATTTTTAGACTTATCAAAAGCTTTCGATACGGTCGATCATAAAATTTTACTCGGGAAACTCGAAAGGTACTTTGGATTTAGAGGCCCGTCTTTAAATCTTTTCAGAGATTATTTAAACAATCGATTTCAATACACCAAAATAGCTAATTGCGAGTCTACTTTGTTAAATGTCACTTGTGGTGTAACGCAAGGTTCCTCTCTGGGTCCTTTACTATTCCTAATGTACATCAACGACCTGCCCTCAGCTTCAGAGTTCTCCACAAGTCTATTTGAGGATGATACGTATTTAAACATGTCTGACGCCAATCTGGAATCGCTTCGGTCTAAGGTTAATTGTGAGCTTGATAATAACTGGTTCAGTCGGAACAAACTATCATTAAATTATCAAAAATCCAATTATGTACTAATCAATTAAGTTCCGCAAAAATCTATCTCGGCCCCCTTCACATTGACCATCAACAAAGCACTACTAGAAAGAAAAAAAGCAGTCAAATACTAAGGATTATACATCGATGAAAACTTAAGCTGGTCGTCACATATCAAAGAGTTGTCATTGCAGCTTGCAAGAACTTTTGGGACATTTTACAAATTAAGAAAATTTGTGTCAATTGAAACTTTACGCACTGTACTTTGTGCTCTTGTTTATAGTCGCTTGCAATATGGTATCATTGTCTGGGGCACAGCGCATAAATATCTATTGCAAGAAATTAATTTGAGATTAAACAAGTTGATTCGTATTTGTACATCAAATACAAAATTCTGCCGAATATCTCCACTGTACAAGAATCTGAAATTATTTAAGCTCACAGATCTATATAATTTTGAACTCGCTAAATTCTTTTATCTGCTCGTACACGACGAGTTGCCGTCGGGAATTTATGAAAACTTTACAAAAATTCAACAAATTCATGATCATGATACAAGAAGATCTAAAGAAATTGTATATTTCGTTCCTCGGTTTTCAAAATCCCTTGCTGAAAATCACATCTTACACAGAGGCACTAAGCTATGGAACGAACTCGATAAAAATTTGAAGAAAATGCACTTCATAGCTTTCAAAAAGATTTATACAAACTGCCTTGTTGCAAGTTACTAGATTCAATATTACCGATTGACTGTAGGCCTATATGAATTTAAATTTTTCTTGTTTCATGTTTTAATTATTCGATTATTTTGTTTGTCTGTTTTTGCTTATTTTCTCAAAATGTGCTTATATTTAGTGTATTCATTTTCTTTTTTCTTTTTTTTTTTGTAAAAATCACAACCCAATCCGTCTTTTGATTTTCGAGCACTTATTTTGATTTGTCCTTATGTAATACGTATGTTTCAGCCAGGGGGCACCTCGACTTGAAAACCTAAAGGTTCTTCGGTGCGTCCTGGCCATTATTATTGTTTAATTCTAATACTTTGCTTATTTAATTGTAATTACGGCGAAACAAACGAACTTGTACTTGAAAGTAAATTTATGATCCACTTTCGCAAAAATTCTTTCAATCGAATGATCAAACGGAGTTAGCTTGATCATGGACTGAAAAAGGTGGTTGGGTTGTGACGACCACGCTGGTGCAGTACTGCAGTAAAGGAGAAAAGTGGGTTTACTGTTCAGCTGTTGTCGCATTAGGCTACTTTTGATGGTTACTTAGTTGGTGTTATGGTAGGTGTACTAGTAGTTGATATAGTTACAGGTATATACCGTACAGCGTAAAGCAATTCAGTGCCTGTACTCCACTCTACCTGTCTACTGCTCTATACCAACAGACCAATGTCTAGATTATGGCAAAATTGTGCTGAACTGTGAATTTGTTAACAGTGAAAGTGTTTTGGCAGTTGGCTACTGCACCAGCACTTGTAGAATATGGGACAGGTCATCATGTCTTTGACTGCTTAAGGACTAAAGGGATCACACATTGTATCAGTGCCAAGCTTAGTGGCAAAATTCTTGTTGGTGAGTTAACTAGTACAGTAGTAGATTAGAAGAGTCTCGTCTATAGCAAGCTGGGGTTGGATCTGGAATCAGCTTTTACTACCTTAAGGCTAGATTTGGTTAGGGTCAGGTTATAGGTTAGGCAGTTAGCTGGTTAGGTTAACAGGTTAAGCTGTTAAGGTCATGATTTAAATTAAGGTTGGCAGACAGAAAAAGCGTGGAGGCTTATTCTGGATGAGACCCTACATTGCCTACTATACCATACATTGTGTGGGTTTTTAGTTTATTTTCTTCCCTTGGATTGTGGCCCACTTGCGAGAGCGCAACTTCGACCATAGTCGTGCGTTTTCACTCTCGATGAAAAGAGTAAAAAGCTCGGTAGACGGTAGTGATAATTAAAAAAACTAAAGTCTTCTAACTGTCTAATTCTTCTTTTCCTCAAGTTACAGGTGTTAGTTTGGTGATAAATTTTTTTTTTTATTAAACCAAAAAAAGCAGTCACAATGCGTAGACCACCCCTACAAGCCAGCTCAGTTGAATCACGCCACCAACTTCTCCCCATTTTATATGGTGTTTGGGAAACATAGAAAATGTGCAAATGACGTCATATACTGTGCAAAAGTAGACAATCGGAACAGTGAGCCAAGGGATATATTCTAGAACTTTCTGAATGAGGCAATTGCAGGGAAGTGGAAAATATTAATATTTGGGCGGTAAACTGTTGTTTTCGTCAAGATTTAATGTGAACCAACACTGAACAAGCCAAGTTGAAAATCAGGTGAAAATCGCAATTATGAAAATATGCGTCAAAAATAACTTGAAATTTATGCAATAAGCATGCGAGAGGCTGGAATTGCTGGTAGGCTAGTCAATACTGAACGAAGAACTTTGCACAAAAAGGTGGCTTTAATTTACAAAGCCAGAATTGGACACAAAATGCAGAGTGAATAAAATAAAAATTTCAGCTACTCGTGTGCTTCACTGTGGTGAATTTGCCACAATTGCCTCTACTATATACCGGTACCATACATTGCATACTATACCATATATTGCCTACTATACCCAGTGATAAACCTTTCTGTACTAAAGCGATAACGAAATTGATAATTTCAAAAATGCTGTGGGCGATACCGATAATTGATTAATCTCAATTTCTTAAAGAGATATTGGTATGATAATCAATAATTTTTTCGATAATTGTTGTGGTAAATTTTCAATGTATTGGACGAAGTTTTTTTTCTTGTACGTCAAATCACTTACCCGTAAGTGTTTTTGTAAATTTTTCAAGAAAAGAGAGCAGTTTACTGACTTTGCTGTAGGATTAAACACAACAAAGATGGATTTTCTAAATTGCAACTAGATTTTATCGACACCATAAATTTTGCCATTGCGCCAACTTTCTAACTTTGAACACTGTGTGTATAAAGAATTGTTTATCGCGATAATTTATTGGCGATAACGAAATATATTACAAAAGCGATTTCGATGATCGATAAATCCAAACTATTTTGAGCGATAACAATAATCGGTAAAAAATTATCGCGATAAATACCCATCTCTGGCTATATCATACATTGCCTCTACTGGTACTATTCCATGCATTGCCTACTATACCATACATTGCTTAATTAGAGAGACCCCTTTTGGTTAGCCTACTTTGATTTTCAAACTTTTGTAACCATATCGAGCTTCCCTATTTTGATTTTCAAACTTCGATAACCATTTTCCGCTTTCTCTAGTGCAAAAAGCATGGTTCAGTTGCCGAAAAACAGTTCCCAAAGTTTGAAAATCAAAGTAGAGGGAGCCGAATTCCAGTGAAATAGACACTTCCAAATCTAAAATACCTTGAATTGCATGACATTTACTTATTAGAAACTGCTAAAACCATGCACAAAATTTATAATGGAATGTCTAGTGTCACCAATACAATACTCTCAAATATGGTTAAACTTGAGAAATGGCATAATTAGAACACCAGGCAAAATCAAAATAGTAATGTATTTATTAAAAGAGTGAAGACAAAGTTTGCTCAAAAATCAATTTTATTTCTTGCCTCAAAATTTTGGAATAAATTACCCGATGATCTAAAACAACTACTGTACCACAGATTTAAAAAGGCCTTAAAATGTAGTTTAAGAAGTAGTGAAATATTGAAACACAAATGCTAACACGAAGTCTGTTATGTAGATAATGTTTACCGATACCCTTTTGTCATGAACCTATTTCTTCAATTTTTTTTTTCAACATACACTGTACATCATTTTTACTTGGCAGTTATGACTGATATTGTTATGTTGGTTGTAAAACTAAACTTGTAACTTGTATATGTTTTGTGTTTCAAATTTTTTAATCTTTTCAAAAAAAAATACCAAAATTTGGTAGCTGTGTTTGATGAGGTGGCAGCAGACTTAGATGAATGCTGTCTCTTCGTCAAATGAAGCACCCGGTTTTATATTTGTACAATTATTGTGTCCAATTGCATATATATTTGGATGCTGTTGCTTGATCAATAAACAAACTGAATAGGGATGTGCTGGATAGCAAATTTGCCGAATAATCAGATACCGGATATTCGGCAAATCTAACTTGCCGGATAACCAATATCCGGCCGGATATCCGGTGCGTAACTATCCGGCTGGATACCAGATAGTAGCACTAAGCCAAAATTAATACTTTGATGGTTTTTGTCCACTCTATCATCTTACTCGACTAGCGAGCCATGAAACTGTTGCATGAGATCATGTGACACACAGGAAACTTCCAAAAGCATTGCGTCATTAAAAATGAACTTCATTATTCTATCGAAATTGGCCGAATTGGCAACGTGGTCGAGCGGCAGGAGCTCAGTTGATGTAATGACCAATTGACCATTTCACTGATTGCTTTTGATTCAACTCCAATCCGCGGCACTAGGGCCTACGTTGGGGTAGCAACATGTTTTCAACACAGCACTATATTTTTTGGGTAAGAAGAATTTAGGTAAATGTGGATTTTGGTTCGGAGTCTGCTGAAAACCAGATGTCAAGTTGGTCGGCCGCCATAGGCGTCTATTTTGCAGGATCAGGAGCAGTGCTTCCTTGAGTCTAATATCAAAAGGAGCGGCGTATGTCTGGCTTATGGGGTGTTTTCATTATTATATTAAAAGTTGACTGTATGCACATAGCCCAGTAGCTAAAACAGTTCCAAAATGTAAAAGCGCAAAATCTTAACATTATTTTGACAAAATTTTGTGCTCATAATGTGTATAAAGCGAGAAGAAACTTCTATCAAGCGTGTGACCTGCGTCAACGGCGTAATTTTACTAGTAAAGCCATCGAGTTCACAATTACTACACCCTGTGTTGATTTTGGGGGGGTTTGCGCTTGTGAGCAATTCGTGATATCCATCGAAAAGCAAACTTCAAAAAAAAAATCAAATCTTCATTATACTCGCGGTATTACGCTGAAGCATGTAACAAGTGGCGGAGCCCATCTCTGCACCTGTGCAACACAATTTCGAACCCTGAAAAAAAAAAACGTGGCAGTGGTGGCGAGCCTCCCACACGGATAGCGATGTCTTTTTTATCACTATGCTAAGCGGTCACTAAAAGGCAAGTTTGAATTTGAATTTTCACATGTTTTGCTATCATCAAGGCTCAAAGCAACTAATAAACACGAGGTTTATAATTTATGAATACCATATTACCATGAAATTACTGCAAAACATCGATCCTGTGGTAAATCTGCAATGGTGGGTAAATTATGTCAAACTTAAATACAAACAGCCGGCTAATGAACTAAGGACGTTGAATTAAAGATGATAACTTATATAACGATATAAAACTGCACAACATTTAAAAGCAGAAACACATCCATTGCAATGCAACTGCTGGTACCTTGAAATGTGTTTTTCTGAATGTAGAAAACAAAGTTTGTATAAAAATTCTCTCCCCCTGCTGTTTGCTTTCGAGAAAAAATTGACACCTGTGTCGGCCGCTCACTGCATTTTTTTCATTTTAAACAAAAGACGAATATGCCAGTTACAGGACGGATGATACACTTTTAAGCGTAGGTTATTGGCATGGTCTTTACGGATGAAACAACGGTGGTGGTCATCAAACTTATACTGTCTCAGTGTGAGATCGTTTGATTACTGCCTTTCTGCTACACCATCGAAGTTGCTTTCCTGGTGACAAAACTCACAGCGTCAAACAAAAAAAAAACTCTTAAACTAATTTAATTCCACTTGATATAAAAAATTACCAACGTATTCTAAGGTTTGGTCTCTGTTTTACTTTTTGCAGAGAGTCTAAAGAAAATTAAAGTTTTCAAACTTTCACCAAATTTTTTTTACGCAGATCGAAAAAGTAAATTTTGATTGTACTGAGTCTACTCTACGCTATTTCCCTGAACTTTAAAATTATCTGGTATGCTGGATAGAGAAGCACTATTCGGCCGGATACCTCGAAAAGCACCGGATACCTCGAAAAGCACCGGATAGTGGCGGATACCGGATATATATTCGGTATCCAGCACATCCTTAAAACTGAACTAAAAATCATTAAATACCGGTATTTAACTTGAACAATGAAATTTTAGCAGTTATATATAGTTTACCAATGTGCAGTTTAGTTGGTTAGTTATTGGTAATTGGTGTTAGTATTATCACTTCAAGAGAATGCCATCCAGCCAACCATTGCCACCTAAAGAAAAGACTTTATTTAACAGAATATTGGTAAGCTCTTTGCTCTAAATCTAATTACATTTTTTGTCTCTATTCAATAAGATTGCAACTTGCATGGTAAATTGACATCGGTAAGTACTTGTAAAATGTTGCAGTGTGATACAGTACTGTATATGAATTTCTCTGTTCAATGTATTTTCTTTTAGTATTTTTTTTGCACTGATGGTTCGATAGTACGAAGTAACTCTGCTTGATTAACTGATTAATATAGGATGTAAGTTAGTAGTTAAGACCAGGAATGTCCAACTTGCGGCCCACTTAATGTGTGGAAGCGGCCCACCTCCGACTCATCACTTAATGTGTGGATGCAGCCCACTATCGAGTCATTGGAAAAAATTTTTAGAGTCGTTTCTTTGCTCTGCACCGATAGTTTTAGAGGAAACAGGACGTCTGAAAACGTGAAGCTTTTTTTTTTTGCTCTTCACCTACATTTCCTGAGAAAACACGACGTCTGAGGACGTGAAGACCTTTTTTTTTTGCTCTTCAACTATATATTGCTATATTTTCTGAGAAAACAGGACGTCTGAAGAGACCTTTTTTTTGACTCTTCACCAATATTTTACAACAGGACGTCTGAGATTGCGGCCCATTTTATAAAAAGGTTGGATAACCTGGTCTTAGACTATATTTTGCCCTTTCTTGTGATTTTAGCGTATTATATATATATTATTGTAGTTTAAACATGCCGTTGATGGAATTTATTGTATATGCTACTGATAACTAATCTTTGTTGTAGAAATGCTATGAACAAAAGCAATACAGGAATGGCCTAAAATTTGCCAAACAAATATTGTCTAATCCAAAATTCTCTGAACATGGAGGTAATTAGGACTTACACAGAAAAAATTTGTAAATTTATAGTTGATTTATATTTATTTTGCGCAGTAGATACTTCGATGTGTTTTGCTCATCTTACAACTTGGCTTGCCAGCAGGTACAGGTATAGCCTGAAGATACTGTGATGCAGATCTTTAATAGCACTGTGGTTTCTCTACAAAATGTAAAACTTTCTTTCCTAACCATGAAGGGCTTAACCACTTCAAAAAATGAAATGTTTTTGTAGCTGGGGCACTGGTTTTCTTATGAAATTAAGATTTTTAGGATTGTAGTTCAGCAGTAGGATTTGTTGCTTCATTTTCTTTAAATTTTGATGTACATGTAAAAAAGGGTTTTGATTAAAATAAACAAACTTCTGTCTGTTTTTTATCATCATGGATTTGTTTGTCGAAACCTGACATTTGGGCGCAGAGAAATTTCGGCGCAGAGCAGTTTTTGCGCAAGGACATTTGGACGTGGACATACAGTATTTTGCGCCCGAATGTCCTTGCACCCAAATTGCTCTGTGCCCAAATGTCCTCGCTCCCAAATATTAGCGCCCAAATGTCGGGTACCGTTTGTTGGTTTAGTTTGTAAATATTTGCTATTTCAGAAACTCTTGCCATGAAAGGGCTTACTCTTAATTGCATTGGAAAAAAAGAAGAGGCTTATGAACTTGTTAAGAGAGGTTTAAAAAATGACTTGAAATCACATGTATGCTGGCATGTTTATGGATTACTGCAGAGATCAGACAAAAAATATGAAGAAGCTATAAAGTGCTATCGAAATGCTCTTCGCTGGGACCAAGTAATCAACGTTTTTATATCACTGTTGCTTATTTGATTTTCCGAAAATTTTCAAGTACAGCATATATGCTCATCTGAATGCGTATGAATGGTGTTATGTATACTATAGTTGAAAGTATACCCAAAATGGTTCAAATCGAATCACATAGCCTTTTCTTTGAGCTCCTTGCGTGATACCTTGATGCCATACAATGTTATGTATGCCATACATATTATGCCATATTATCTATGCCAATACAATGTTTAAAGCTTATGCTGTTGTAGTTCTTAATCTAATTATTTTTAGGAAAATCTTCATATTTTGAGAGATCTTTCAATGTTACAAGTTCACATGAGAGATTTGGAAGGATACCGGGTATTGCTGTGCATTATTTTTTGACTTTGTAATTTTTTCTTTTTGTTAAGACATGTTTTGTTATAAACTGTTGGCATATTATTCAGCTGCAGCAATCTGCTAGAAAAGATCAGAATATACTGTTGTTTTTTTTTTCTGAGCTCTTTTTTCTAATATACTAGATATCTGCAGTTGCATTACAACGCTTATATTGTTCTGCCGCAAAATACTTCACCAGCAGTGCAAATGTACGCTACTAGTCAATTTTTAAGGATACCTGGTATTCATGTTGTGTATGGTTTCTAGCTCAGCATGGTTTAAACTTTGTCCAATTTAGTTCGCTAGAGTTGTGTATTTTTACAGTGTTTGGTATCGCATTCAACTGTTTTTGTGATTTTACCTTACGTGGCTTCGAAGTAAAACAATCCATGTTGAGTTTTGTATCTCATTGTAACTACTTGCATGTCATATGTCGAGTAACTTACATAGCATGGGAACTTCACAGCCAACATTATTATCAGTGTCATAGTTCTGATGAAATATAAAGTTCATCTGTCTCCAATCACTGATACAGTTTAGTGTTTGGTAAATGCTTTGGTTTTGGTATGCTACTTAAGATAGTATGTTTTTTGACTATTATATTTCAAGTCATGATGTTTAAATTCTGAATGCAAGTGTTCCTTTTGTGTGAAGTAATTTGATAAACCATATGCATGGATAAACATAGGCGTCAATTTTTTCTTGAAAAAGGAAAATAGTAGAGGGGCGAGAATTTTTATGCAAGCTTTGTTTTCTATGTATCGGGTGTCCCAGAAAAGTAAACCACTTTTTGTAAAGTATTTTTTCGGTGATTATAAACTCAAAATTATTGAAATTCTATTCATTAGGGGTGGGCAATACTGTTCATACGAAGGGCCGCATTTGAAAAAATTTTAAAGCCGAGGGCCACACCGATTGGAAGAGCAAAAAACGGTCTACACGTTCGCAGACATCCTGTTTTCACCACTGAAGATCGGTGAAGAGCAAAAACAAAGATCTACGCCGCCGCAGATGTTCTTTTTTTCACTGAGATTCAGCACGGAGCTAAACAAAAAGAAAAAAAGGTCTTCGGCTTCTGTAAGTGCCCACGGGCCGCATAAAATGGTCTTGCAGACCGCACTTAGCCCACCTCTGCCATACGCAGTAATTCAAGCACTGGTGTATTATTTGCACTTTTACATATCTAAAAAATTGGTTGCAAATTATGCGAGTATTGCCAAATTAAAAATGATAATTCAAAAAATTCAACATCACGAGCAAAGAGTGGTTTATTTCAGTGTATGCTCAATATGACCTCCATAAACTCCCACAACTAAACAAAATGTTTCTTCCAGAAAGAAATGCTCTTGCATCTTCTATAGATATTACGTGTATTTCAAATATCTACAGATTGATGACGTCACAAAGCGCTTATTTGACCTTTGCCCACATAAATTTCCTCTGATTCTACATTTTTTGAAACATCATTTTTAATTTGGCAATACTAGCATAACTTGCAACCAAATTTACAGATATTACGTGAAAGTGTAAAGAATAAAATTTCAACAATTTTGTGTTTATAATCAACGAAAAAAATACTTAACAAAGAGTGTTTCATTTTTTGGGAACATCCGACACAACAAGGCGCAATTAGCGCATGAATAAATTAGTTGTGTGATAAAAAATATGCAGGCGAAATAACAATAAAATTACCTGCTTTCCTTAATTTTCACCGTCGTATTATTTAAAATGAGTATGTGCGAAGTTATTTGTGTTCAAAACGAGCGGACACAACAGGTCCCCCCAATCTTCTTACGCTCTGAAAAAAGCTCGGGCGGAATAGGATTTAAAACGATTTTTTAAGATACCAGTGGCATCGTCGCTGAACACACGCTGATATTTTTCTTTTCACCATTTAAATAGCGTGAGCGTAACATTGCGGCAAAACATTATTACTACGATTTTGCGTTGTTAGATCGGAGGGGACGCCGCCCCCTGCCCCCGCCGGATCGACGCCTATGTCGATAAACCATATGTATATCAGCAAATTTTAAAGCTTTTGTCTCAAGGAATGAATGACTAACCTTGGTATATTTTCGCTTGAAGGAAACTCGTCACACGTTGCTTCAGCTGAAACCTGCACAAAGGGCTTCGTGGATTGGATATGCAATTTCAAATCACCTGCTTAAAGATTACATGGTGGCGTTCAAAGTCTTAGAAGAGTTCTCCAAAACTCAACAGGTTAAATTTTGGTTGGAGTAATTGCTGAATATACTAGAACTTTTTGAGATGTCAAATTAAGTTATAGAAAATGTTTTAGTCAGAGTTTGTTGATCTTCAGTTCGAGAAAGATATCTTTAACGTTGTCAGAGCGAAGCATATGATCTAAGCAAAGCGCATGTTCTTTAAAAATGCTTTATATAGTTAATAAGTGCATCTCGTGTATATTTTTTATGTCTGAACTATCTCTTAAGCCAGGGCCAGGACTTCCCAACATTTTGGCGATGGCATTGTATACCTACTTGCTATTACAGAATTTCTACTATTCCAAGAAATTTTGTGCATGCAATGTGACCTATGCTATTGTACTAGGTCAGGGGTTCTTAACAGGGGGTAAATTTACCCCCTGGGGGTAAAATTTGTCTATCGAGGGGGTAAATTTTCTGAAGCATAAACTAAAATAAACTTCAATTTTCAGTATTAAAAAGGTGAAAGTGTTGCCCTGGGGGCAAATTATACTTTTTTCAATCGGCAAGGGGTAAAGAATACAAAAAAGGTTAAGAACCCCTGTACTAGGTGAAGGTGATTACTTCTGATACCTCTTACAATATTACGTTGTTGTTTCAGTCTGAAGAAGTGCAGTACGACCACAGTGAGCTACTTCTATACCAAGGTGATATCTTGAAAGAAGCCGGTTTATATCAGAAAGCTTTGGACCATATCGAAAAAAACAAGTCGAAAATAGTTGATCCACTAAGCTTTTTAGAAATGAAAGGTAATGGGGCTTTGATTTTTGTGACAACAATTTGTATGTTTATACTATTCAGTACATTGTACAGTATATTCTTAAATAACACTGTCTAACAAAAAAAATTTTGGGGGCTCTAACCAAGATTTCCTGATCACTTACGACCAGAAGGTTTGGAAAATCGCTTTTTTTTTAACTTTGCTTTTGTGGTTTTGGGAGTGAAATACTCAATTTACGAAAATTCTGCGAAAATCTTATGTGATATAGCGTTTGCGTTTAGTCGAATATATACCCTCATGTCACCAGAAAGTGATCAAAGCGGTACAACGAGCTAGCTTAGAAGTTGCCAGCCATCTGTCCATCACACCAAAATGGGAGAATCCCGCTAAATGTCTTTCCCAACAGCACAATAAATTTGCCGGCTTGTTCTTCACACTGTCCCGTTCATGCTGAGTGTCAAGCAGGGAAGCTGTGAATTCCAATTTTAAAGTCATTGGTTTAACCCGACTCGTAATCAAACCCGAGTCTACAACTGCAGAGGCGGACGCTCGTACCACTCGGCCACCTGAGCTGCACACCATCATCAGCAGGAATTTCTGGTAACCAGCTTTAAGAGAGCTTACAGACAACGCAGAAGTTTTTCTAATTTGGTTTGTTTGCACCAAACCAAATCAGAATTGGTGACATCCGGACTCAAACAATGAAACTTGCTTGATTCATGTGTTCGAGTCACTGACCAGCGTCACCAGGACTTCTCGAGTTTTTTTGCCACAGTCGATGGAATTTGTTTTTGGCATAATGTAAATGGTCATTTTGACTCGGCTGGGATTCCTTATATTCCAAACTACTGGCGTCTTTTTATCGATAGTTCAAGCAGGAGTCTAAATGGCCTTCTGCTTCACTATGGAAACAGATGTCCAGCAATCTTTCTTGCCCACTCAGTGCATCTTCTAAACTATGCAGATGTCAAAACTCTTCTGATTGTTCTAAAGTATGACTAGTTCAACTGGCATGTAACTGGAGATTTAAAAAATGGTGGCATTCTTGATGGGTCTACAAGGTGAGTGTACAAAATTTCCATGTTACCTTGGCCATTGGGATAGTCGAGACACAACTGTAAACTACCACAGACGAATATGGCCAAAACGAACCGAGTATTCTGTTGGGAAAAGCAACATCAAATGGGACCCTAAAACTGACCCCAGCAAAATATTGTTGCTTCCGCTGCATATAAAATTGGCCCTTATCAAACGATTTTTTAAAGCAATAGACAAAAATTCAGATGTATTCAAGTATCTACAAAACTTCTTTCCTAAGGTTTTTGAAGCAAAGATAAGAGCTGGTATTTTTGTTGGCCCACAGATAAAAAGATCCCTGGTGGATTGCAGCGAATTTCTTGAAAAACTGATAACTACGTAGTGGGCAGCTTTGCTCTAGTGGGTCGTGAATTTTCCGGCATTCACAAAGCTGAACATTATGTGGAGCTGCAGCAAAAGGGGACGCAAAATGTTCGTCAAAGTTCATGTGCTTGACGCTAATCCGGATTAGTTTATGGAAAACATGGGCGTGTACTCAGAGGAACATGGCGAACGTTTCCATCGGAACATATTGGATTTTGAACATCGCTACCATGGACAGTATAATGAGTGCATGATGGGTGACTACATAGGGGGGCTGATCCGTGAAAGTGACTTAAAGAGTATTGTTGGAAGTCCAGATAAACCATGCATTTTAACTGATTTGTTTACAGTTTGCTATCATATCTAAGTGTGCAGTAGCATTGCTGTAAGCGGTTTAGGTCATCAACTCTGTAAATAGGACAAAAATTTGTCCTGATTTGTTGCTTAAACAAGCATAAAGTATGAATACAAGATATAAACCTCCCCAATAGCGTAAACGATCAAGAAGTAACACCAGACTTTACATGTCAGATTACACGATTTTAGGCAAAATTCGAAATTTCGAAATATCACTCTCATATTCACAAAAGCAAAGTTTAGGTAAAAGTACGTGCGTTTTCCCTGGTTTCTAGACGTAATTAATCAGGAAATAACACTTAGAAGCCTGGAACAAAAATTGTGTTATGCAGTGTAATATGCATCCATGGCAAAGTGTTGTTTGTCACTGTGTATATTTCTTGCGTTAAAGTTTAGTTATTGCTTTTTCTGATGTAAATTTCGTTAGAAAGAAATCTTCACTAGTGATAACCTTTTGAGTTTTTAGGTGATCTACTGGTATTGTTGGAAAAATTTGAGGCAGCTGAAGATATTTACACGAAATTAATTCACAGAAATCCCGAAAATCACAGGTGTGATAAAATTTTGTTATTAGTATTACATGAACTTTTGATAAGCCGAGTGGTATCTCACTTGAGGTACAGTTCCTACTTGATCGATTCGATCCATGGCTGGAGTTGATCGCATTTGAATAATGTATTGGTGAGTTGCTGACTCTGCAGTTTCGCCTCGATCTGTTGACTTTTCTGTTCAACAAAATTTGAAAAAAACCTCATTCATTTAAAAGCTGTGTTATCATAGGTGTTTTTGTATAGCTATAGGAAATACTGTAGTATTTCAATTTTTTTGCAGGTACCTTAAAAAGTTGGAAGTGATTTTAAAACCAGACACAGTTGAAGAAAAACTTGAAATTTATGAAGCGATTTACAAATCTTTTCCAAAAGCTGACTCCCCGAAACTCATACCATTATCGTTTACTTATGGTAAGTAGCTACCAAACTTAACCCCTGTGTCCACTATGAAAACCAAAAGCTTTGATAATGTGAAGTCTCTTTATGTGACTCGTTGCAGCGTACCGCAGGTTTCTCTAATTATGCGACAATTCGGCTTGACCGACCTGGCGTGGGATAACTTGGTGTTGAAACACCTTACTTACCCGTAGTTAACTAGAACCATAGACCTCTTCCGAGCTTTGAAGCCTATTTTCACCACCATATAATCTTAGCTGCTTGATTTGAAGACCTTAAAGAGGTCGCTTCGTAAACACTTTTCTAGTTTCTTTCTCTTGGTTTTTTCATTCTTGTTTATTGTGTACTTTTATTGCTCAGTAAATAAACTACTGTACTATTATTATTACGGTCACGCCGAAAAGTCTTGTTTCGCGCTTCTCGACTCTAGTTCAGGCTAAATCCAAATTATTCTTCAGATTCTTTGAATTATTGAATTGGCCCCATAGCAAAGTCATTTTTTTGATTATTCCAAAGTAATTGAAAAGTTTCGGCTGCGAAGTAAAAATATCCATGTTGAGATTCATATCTTATTGTAACTGCTTGCATGTCATATGTCGAGTAACTTACATAGCATGGGAACTTCACAGCCAACATTGCTAACAGTGTCATAGTTCTGATGAAATACGAAGTTCATCTGTCTCCAATCACTGAAACACTTTATCTTACCGCTTAGTCGACCAAAAAAAACTTTGGTAATTACAGCTTCTTTGCGACGTTTAGCGTAAATAGTGTATTGCACAAGCCGTCAAGTTCACTCGTTGTGGATTGGAAGATTCCCTTCCGGGCTTCCTTCAACTTTTGCTGGTAGAGAGGTGCCTGGCAACTCCTCAGCGAGCTCGTTGCGCCTCTGTCGCTTTTTTGAGACAGAAGGATCAATATAAACTAATGAAAAAGTCATGTGATTATTGCAGTTTAAGTTTGAAATGTGTTTTTCTTTAAGGTCCTATGTTTAAAAGTTTATTGAGCAAGTACATGAGATTGCAACTTCATCGCGGTGTCCCTCCTCTTTTTACAACTCTTAAATTTCTCTACAAAGACTCGGAAAAGAGACAAGCAGTTGGGGAAGTGGTGTTTGGTTTGATCGACTCGTTGGAAAAGCATAGTAAATTTGACCCCAAAGGTAATGAGGGAAACTGTGATGTCGTAGTAAAAACGATCAAAATTACTGATTGCGATGATCTGTTTTGAATTTGAGACCTTGCTTCTCTATTGTTGATGTTAATGTCTGCTTAATTAGTTAGCTTTTTCAGTTACTCTATCAGTTATGTTTGGTCACTGCTCTTGTGTGGCATTTTGGCAAACTCGCTTGAAATCACTGCAGTAGAACTATTGTGTTATTCTCATGAGACTGCTGGTAATGAATCAAACGTTGCTGTCATCAAGTGTGTCTGCACCTGTTTAAAAGTATGTACTTTGCCGTTGCTGATAAAATAGCTTTATGTTTCTGCGGCGATTACACATTGTTTTTATCTTTAGTGATGACAAAGTAGCTCAGATGGCCGAGTAGTAAGAGCGTCTGCCTGTGGAGCTGTAGATTCTGGTGTGATTCCGAGTCGGTCAAAGCAATGACTTTTAAAGTGATATTCGCAGCTTCCCTGCTTGACGCTCAGCCTTAAAGTGACAGTGTGGAAAACAAGCCGGCATGCTTGCTTGTTGTGCCGTTTTGGAAAGGCACTTAGTGGGATTCTCCCATTTTGGAGTGGTAGACAGATGGACGGCAAGTCCCAAGCGAGGGCGTGATAGCGCTTTGATCGCTTTCCCGTGATAGGACGATAAGTATGCAACTAAATATCGAATACAGTAGCTGCTATTGAATTATGTAACAGACGAAGACACGGAGCCCCCTACAACGTTACTCTGGGCGAGATTCTTTTATGCTCAGCACTTAGATGCTACGGGTCAATATGAAGAAGCTCTAGCTCTTTTAAACAAGGCGTTAGAGCACACTCCTACGCTGATTGAGCTGCATGTTGTGAAAGCAAAGGTGTTAAAAGTAAGATTTGAAATCATATTGATGAAGGTTTTGTCGTATGAAAGTTGTAGCCGGTTAGTTCAGATGTTAAAACTTTCCTGTTGGTGCGGGAGGTCCGGGGTTCAGATCCCGGGTCGGTCAAATCGGACGCAATGTCGTCAACGGCTCGCCACCTCTGCAACGTTTGTTCGGAACTGTGTAGCTCAGGCGCTAAGACGCGGAGATGGGCACCGCAACTCGTTACATGCTTCGGCGTAATACCGCGAGTGTAATGAAAATTTATGTTGTATATTAACGCCGTATTAGTTTCAGTAAAAATAACATACTTTTCACTATACCATTCCTACTTGATTCTGGAGATTTTGAATCCAGCATTATTTGTTTAACTGTTCTTTCTACTTTTTTAGCATCTTGGTGATCTACCAGGAGCTGTAGCTTGTACAGACGAAGCCCAGTCTCTGGACACTGCGGACCGATTCATAAATTGCAAGTGCGCCAGTTATATGATTAGAAATGATATGATAGCCGAGGCGGACGAAACAGCATCAAAATTCACGAGGGTCAGTAAAAATTTTTGTGTGAGAAGTTTTGGAATTGTCTTGTTTTTTTTTTTCAACTGGATTATATTTTGTGATGATTTTTATTGATCTTTTTGATGTAGATATACGCACAATGCATTTTGGTGATTTGGTAAATAAACACAGCTCCTGCTCATTCATAATCTGATAGATTCAAATTCTTATTTTTTGTTTTTTGTGAACTTGCGAGCATATCAAACGCAGCTGTGCATGATTTAATTTGAATTGCTGCACAATGCCATTAACTGATAATGAGGTAATTCTGATTAGTCTGGAAGCGTAAGCCAGTAGGCTGAGTGTTGTAGCATTATGAACAAAGCAGTTTAGTTAATGAGTTACTACGTGAAAAATATTCCGGTGAAATTTAATTGATGGTTTTTAATCCGTAACAATGTCTCTAAGTGCCATTTGATGCTAAAAGGAATCAGTTGACCTTTGAATAAATTGTAATTGCTTTTGTACGATTTTTTTCCATTCTTTGATTTGATTTTTTCCATTGTTACGCATTTTGGTGAAGGTATATGAGTGCTTGGCTAGTTCAAGGAATGTGACCTCAGCAAGCTTGTTACGTGCATAAGTGTATGAATACTTTCATTATTAATTTGTTAAAATTGCTGGAATTGCTTTATACCATTTTTTCCCGATTGGGGCTGCTCGCTTCTCCAGGGGTGCGTGAATCCATCAAGAATGCGAAAGCAAATGCACATAATAAAACAGAAAGTCTGGGGAATGCGCAGGTATATATGTATGATATTGTGGGTGCTACAGTGGCTTCACTTATCCCATGAAAAACAAATCGAGAACCACTATGGTCTAAATAAATGAAAATTTGGTGATACCATTTAGGCGTTTATTCTTAGGCGTATTTTATCATGCTTGGTCTGTTAATGACAAAACACCGTTCAATTTAGGAAAATACTTCAGTTGAGGATTACCTACGTGAAATGCAGTGTATGTGGTACGAAGTTGAATGTGCTGAAGCGCATCGTAAAGCGAAACGATTCGGGGAAGCGCTGAGGAAATGTTATGATGTGGATAAGGTAAGCTGGTGATTATTTAATGTGCTGTTTTTAAATTTGCTCGTATTTTCAAATTGATCCGCGTTTGTTCTGGTAAAAACTGAAAAAACTTTTGCTGAACGTGTTTATTGTAAATGTATAGTTTTCTAGTTTTACTGGCATTTTTCTGAGATATATTTCGTTGTTGAACTTTTTTTTTATGTCTCTCATGTCTTTTACCTTAGAAAGTTTTCAATATTTTTTAGCATTTTTCTGAGATTGTGGAAGACCAGTTTGACTTCCATCAATATTGTATGAGAAAAATGACTCTCCGATCGTATGTCGAGATGCTAAAGACGGAAGACACTGTGAAAACCCATCGCTTCTTCTATGCCGCAGCCAGGATTGCTATAAAGGTATTTGCTGGCAGGGGCGCGCCCTGCATATTTCAAAGGGGGGGGGGTTCTAAAATACACCTCGATTTCGCTCTCAGGAGCGGATCCTGAAAATTTTGGTGGGGGGATGAAATTTTGAATTAGGTTGAATGTTAACTAAATACAAAGACGTTAGACCCAAAAGAAGCGTAAAAAGCCCTTTGAAAAATGTTTTTATGTCTGCTGCGTATTCAGAAAATTTTTCAGGTAGGGGGCACTAAATATTGACATATTTTCAAGCGTAGTTTTTTCCGTAAGAGTCATTTTAAAGCATATTGAAAATGAAAAAGGCTCCAGGGGGTCCGGGGGCATGCTCCCCCGAAAAATTTTTGAAAATTTACATACTGTAGTGGCCATTTTAGAACTTTTTGAACAGTTTTTGGGAAAATTTTGTGTAAATTTTTTGCCCATAAATCTGAGTGTTTCACCAAATATGCATTTTGTTCGTACATTTTCGATTACGCGTGTTTAGGGCATAAGGCTTATTGTTATCAAAAAGGTTCGAAATTATAGAAAAATTGTATTTATCAAAAACCTGTTTATAAATGGCTGGTAGGGGTATGCATACCCCACATCCCCCTGGATTCGCCTTTGCCCGCACTGATAGCAATGTCTTTTACCACTACACCAACCAGCCGATTTAGCTTCAGTATGATGCGGGGCAAATTCTGTCGCAGCTGTTTTGAAATAACAGCACGTACTGCATTTGCACAGTTTGGACACTTCATTTTAAAAGCAAGGATTTGGTTTCAAAATGTGGGGTTCGGCCCCCCAATCCCCCATGGGTGCGCCTTTGTTTGCTGGTATTAAAACCCAAGACAGCAATTCAATTAGCTTTAAGGACAGTGTACTACAGTTTAATGTTGCCGTTTTTGCCTTGGAAGGTGCAGATGTGCGTTCGATTCCTGCATTGGTTTATCCAACCCATTTTTTTCAGTGACACGCCATTGCTGACATTGCTTTTTGACAGTGGTAGCTGTGTTGTCTGGATGCTAAATCACGAGAACAGACTCTAATTCGTGTCGCGTTGAAGTGCGTAGATCGTGTAAATATCCTAATTTCTTTTCCAGGTGTATCTTCATTTGCATGACGAGCCGTATAAAACAAAGAAGGCAGTTGAAGAAGAGAAAAAGGCAACTATGACCAGCGCCGAGCTTAAAAAATATCGAGCTCAGCAACGAAAAGAGAGAAAAAAGGCAGAAGCTGCTGAGGAAAAGAAGAGACAAGAGGAACTTGCTGCTAAGCGAAAGTAAGATATTGGACTTGAGTAGCGCTTTTCTGGTCGGTAGCCACCCAAAGTGAGTCTTGTACGTTAGGCTTCAGCCGTGAATTGAACCCGTGAAGCAAGATTTGTAGCGTCGAAGAGTTACCCTTAAGACAATTGGACATGGTGAACGCATTTTTAACCCTTATTTTTATCTTACAAAGATCCTTTTTTATTTTTTTAGATTACAAGATATTATTTTTTGTTCACCGTTGTGTGTAGCAATAACGAGATCAAAAAATTTTTTTTCAGGCAGCAAAAGCAAGGAAATGCTAGAAAAGAAGAAGAATCAGAGGTGAAGAAAGAAGATAATTTGGATCCGGAGAAACTTGCTTCTGTATGTTCTTTTAGTCTGTGTAATTGTAAAGTCGCTTTTTTATATTTGAAAAAATGTTAAAAAAACTGTGTGGAATGCAAAGGAGCGCACTAGTGTGCTTCATTGCTTACGCGAGTGAATTAGTCTGCAGCCCTCTTATAACTAAAATCCTAAATTGCCACCATGCTCTTACTAATTCGATGTTGAAAGGCTTTCTAACGGGTCTAGGTTGGTTAGGGCATCCAGTTGATAATCCAAAAGTTATTGCTTAGAGTTTGATGCCTCTGGATTTTTTTTACAAATGGTGCTTTTCAGTTCTATGTGGAGTTTGGCTTTTTTTCTACCATTGCTATTTGTTGGATTAGAGCCTTCGCCCTCAAGAATATAATTTTGATTCTGTGCTAGAGTCAATACCGCGAGGACCTTGGATTGTTGAAATTACATTTCCCTTCTCAAATGTTTATTTTAAGCGGGCCAAAAACCACGGGCTTACAAACTTTTGATGTCATAACTGAAAAAAAGTGATTATGACGTCGAAAATTTGATTATGATGCAGAAAACTCGTGGACTTCTGGTATGCTTAAACTCATGCTGTCCACTCTCCTTTTTTTCATTTTTTCTTGCTTCTTTTTTTTAATCAGTTTTAATTTTTTGCGGGCGTGATGACCTTTTTTTTGCTCTACACTTGCTTTTACGTGGACAGTTGGACATCTGCGGACGTGATGACATTTTTTTGCTCCTCGCTTGATTTTGCGTGAAAAATTGGACATCTGCAGACGTGATGACCTTTTTTTTTGCTCCTTACTTTATATTGCGCGGAAAACAGGACATCTGCGGACGTGATGACCTTTTTTGCTCTTCACTTGATTTTGCAAAGAAATTTGGACATCTCCGGATTTTTTTTCTTTTTCTTTTTGTAAATATGTCATTTTTTTATTTTTTCCTGCAAATTGCCGTAATTTTTTTTATTTTTTCGTTGATAGCTGGCTGGACAGCCTGAAAACTGGAGATGTGACTGGATAAATGAAATGAGAGATTTTGAATTGAAACCATTTATCTTGTAGGTTCCTGATCCTTTGGAGCAAGCTCTCAAATTTTTGACGCCTCTCGAATTGTATTGCCACCACCAATGCGATACGCATATTTTAGCTTTCCAAATCGCACTAAGAAAAGGCAAGCTTCTCGTTATGCTTCGATCTCTACTACGTGCTCAAAAAACAGCTAACACTGAGGATGAACCAGAGTTACATCTATGCAAAATGCAATTTGCTTCAAAAGGTAAATTTTAAAAACATATGGATTGAAGGTACAGAATTCAGTTCTACCATTGGTAAAAGTAAACTATGGTTTCTGTGGAATTAGTGTTGTCAAGATGTTTTTGCATGAAATAATTAAAAGACAGGCCGGTTGGCTCAGTTGTCAAGATATTGCTATCCGTGCGGTAGGTCTGGAGTTCGATTCCCGGGCCGGTCAAATCGGACACAGTGTCGTCAACTGCTCGCCACCGCTGCGCGTTTCTTTGGAGCTGTGTTGCCCATGCGCTAATCCGCGGAGATGGGCCCCGTCACTCGTCACACGCTTCGTCACTCGTCATACCGCGAGTATGAAAATTTGACTCTTTGTTTTTAGTTAATTAAGATGCGGAAATTTTTTCGAGCATAAACCAAGACTGTTCGTTAGTGGTCTTGCGAGTTTTCGAGCTTAAGCTTGAACATATTCCTGCCTTTTTTTTTAGCATCTAGGGAAGATCAAGTTCTTTATGAACAATGAACAGCCAACGTGGGGGGTTATTACAGGATTTTATGCGTTAGCGAGAGATTTCTCTCGCTAATTCTCCTCGGAGGAGAAATTCTCCGAGCGGCAGCCGAGATAACGAACTCGCAAAGTTGGGATTACAGGTTGCGCTGGCAGAAAGAGCAGCTACTCGTTAAAGCCGAGTGTCTCGCTAACTGCTCGGTATGTATAGGCTTGTTGTGAGGTGCTAGACTGGCAGCTGCTGTTTGCTGGCTAGCGCCTAGTTTGATGCCAAAACTGTGCTAGTATTACAAAGTTAGGATGGTTTTAACTTGGTTATAGGTAAGAGTGTATGCAGTAATGGTGTCTACAGATGCATAGGCTTGTTGCGAGGTGCTAGACTAGCAGTTGCTGGCCGTGGTCTCACACAGTTACTTGTGGAAGATGACATTATTTCATACTCTCCGACATTTGCTCTGACAAAGT
Organism: Trididemnum miniatum; assembly: GCA_964006365.1. Lineage (NCBI taxonomy): Eukaryota > Metazoa > Chordata > Ascidiacea > Aplousobranchia > Didemnidae > Trididemnum > Trididemnum miniatum. The sequence continues at coordinate 5,766,251 of OZ023247.1, read as the reverse complement.
CTGCAGCCAACGCACGCTTGCAATAGGCCTACTAGCACAGTTTTAGCACTAGACTAGGCGCTAGCCAGCAAACAGCAGCTGCTAGTCTACCACCTCACAGCAAGCCTATACCGGTTCATTTGTACACACCATTACTACATAGCCTACACTCTTACCTGTAACCAAGTCCAAACCATGCCAACTTGGTAATACTGACACAGTTTTAGCACTAGATTAGGCGCTAGCCAATAATCAGGTGCTAGCCTTAGTTTGATGTGTATGTATTTGTATGTTGACTATGCTTTGCATTTTTCTATTTTGTTTTGTTTTTTTATTTTTGAAAGTCTGATTTTTTCTGTTGACATATGTCATGTTTGAGATAGAGTGTAGCGGCTTGATGAGCCTTTGGCTCTTAATTCGCATGCATGAATAAACTTGAACTTGAGTCCACCATTTCACAACAAGCCTGGGAGTTGCATAAAGCTCTAGTTGTGTTATAAACTGGGTACTACCTATTGCGCATAAACTATGACCTAAAAAACCGCGCTCTGCCGTGGCTAGTTGAGTATGAAATTGTCGCTCGGTAACTTAACGTGCTCATTTTTTTTCTCGCTACTTGCCGAGAGAGTTCGCCAGCTCGTAAAATCCTGTAATCCCGAAAAACGCGTTAGCGAGGAAAAATTTTTTACCGAGCAGTTTGCGAGCTCGCATACCGCTTAACGAGCATCCTGTAATAACCCCCCTGTTCTTTTGTAATTGAGTTGGAGATGCACGTGCGTTAAAAAAATTCGAAAATGGCAGTATTTTTTGTTTGGTTTAGTTCGTCTTGCCAATGGCTTATCGTCACATGTAATTGACGTCATCGACCAACATCTTGCTTCCATATATGGCAATAATGCGGAAATGTTTAATCGAGATTTTCTAGAGAAAAATTGCAATTCTCTGCCCCATATTTTCGCTGGTAAGTTGTTCTTATGTAAAATCTATTAATTTTATTAAAATTTTTCCTTTATAGAATCAAACAGCCGATATAGTAGTCTTGACCTAGCGTCAGCGGCATGGCCTAGCGGCATCGCGCGCAGGTTACAGATCCTACGTGACAGGTTCGATTCATGGCTGGAGCCGAGCGCATTTGACATAATCATATACTCGGTGGCTGCTGACTCGAAGAGCGCAAGCTCACTTCGCAGTCTGTCTCAATTACTGTTGAGTTTTTGGTTTAATTTGAAATGAACTTAGAACAGCAGAACGTTTTTAGATCATCAACAAGCGCTCATTCAAGACATTTTGTTTTGGGGGTAGGGTTGGCTAAGATTCGCAAATGTTTGTTTGTATACAGCGAAATGGTGATAATGGTCTAATTGCGTTGTTTTGATAGCAGCACGTTTTTAATTTACTGTTTTAATTCGAAATGACCAGTACCTTCTATCATCGTATGGAGGAGAAAAGTATCGTTTGATATTATTTTCTGCTGAAGTAAATGTAATGTTGCTACCATTTCAGCAAGTTTGTTTAACTAAGTAATATGAAAAAATACTTGCTGCTAACCTATCGAAATTTTCGCTGGGCCATTCGCTGTTCGATTGGTTCAAAGCTTTCCTCGAACATTTTTTGTGTGCGGTTATACAGGATGTTTCAAATGTCTTGGGCACCATTTTGTCATGGAATATCTGAGAAACTATTAAGGATATAATCCAACTTTCAAAAAACTTGATCAATAGCGTTACAAAAAACATAATGTAATTAGCTTTAAAATGGCACAAGTTCTATCTTCACCATTCATAGTTGGGAAATATAGGGACTTCAGATGTGCCCTTGACTTTTGGAGCACGCTGTATATTATCTGTACCAATTTATCATTAGTTACATTAGTTACCGAAAACATTTGTATTATGTATTTTTTCAGCTTCCAGAGCAATGTACTACTTGGACCATGACAAGCAAGGGGAAGCCCTTGCCTTACTGCTGAATATCAACCAAAACCTGCAGGATTTATCTTGGCAGGTAAAGACTTCTACAGTAATAAAAAAGCAGTGTTATTATTTTCTTGATTGGTTGAAGTTTGTACCGGCTTGTTGGCATAATGGTAAACGACATTGCTATTGATGCGAGAGTTCTTCGGTTTCACTTTCCAGCCGGTCAAATCGTACACAGTATTGCCGAAGGCTTGCCACCGCTGCAACATTTCCTTGGAGTTCAAGGCTGTGTTGTTCAGGCGCTAAGCCACCAACGACGGAGGCGAAGCCCCCCAGTCGTTGGTATGGTGACACAAATTTCAGCCCCCCATACTTGAAAGTACTTTTAACGCCACTGGCTGACAGGATGATCGATAAGTGTTAGAAGTTGTCCGTACTCCGAACTGACCTCACAGAAAAAAAACAAAAGACCTCCAAAAGAATATAATAATACGACCCAAGCTTAACTCACACGGTACTCACCGTAACCTAAACTTCAACAACACAAGCTTCTCCGCTCACTTCAAAGCACTATTAATCCAAGGCTAAACCTTTCAGCACACAACGCTTGCCTAACTCTACACAAAACTAATTACGCTCAAAAAAAAAAAACTACGCTAGCATAAAGCTCGAATACAAACGCCAGCAAAACACGCTAATTCGTACTCAAAAGTCAAATTCAAGAATGTTCTATCAAATTCCAAGAAACAAAAGAAAAGGAAAGATATTATAATTATGACATGCAAAAATTCTTGCGTCAACTCAAAACATTGTTTCGTCACAAGCACAGAACCACAGCTGGCTAAACTTACGAAATATCAAGTGCCGCCCTGGCTATTCTCAAAATAAACAGTATAATTACACCGCAACACCATTGTGCGACACCATCTCACGAGTAAATTTCAGAAGACAACACATCGGTCTAGAATTGATTTTAGAACTTTCTAGAGCAGGGCTGGGCATACTACGGCCCGCGAGACTAATTTATGCGGCCCGCAGGCACTTGCAGAGTGTGCGGATTACCTTGCGCTTTATTACCGCGTTTTAAACAATTTTTTTCTTCCAATAAGCATGGCCAACGCATTAGCACCCACGTCTACTCGTTTTTGCGGTCAACGAATCAGTCGCAAAGAAGAAAGTGTGCCGCATGTCTTCCACTGCCTACCTACTCTAGTTCGTTGCTCTTTACGAGTATGTTTTTCTCTTCACGTTCAATGCGTCGCGCATAAATTGCAACGTACGCTTCTCACGCACTGTTTGATTCTTTGTTTGATCATACACAACACGAGGAAAATGCGTTGAGTTTTTACACCTTGTAGTCCGTAGAGCCTTATTCATGAAAATAAACGCGTGAGAACACGGTTATTGATACTGCACCTTATAGTCAGGTACAGTACTTCCCATGGTCCGAAAAATACGGTAATTGGAAGCAGCTAGAAATCAAAATAGCATCAAACGTACCTGCGGAGTGTGAAATACAAAAATTGTGTTGAATATGAATATGTGTTTATTTCACACCGAGTAAACTTCCGTTTTTGTAATGAGAGTGAGCAGCCCGCGACTGGAATTTATTTTTTCAAATACGGCCCTCCGCACAAAAAGTTTGCCTGCCCCTGTTCTGGAGCAGTGCCTTAGAAACGAAAACACCGTGAATTGTCATATCGTTACAGTTGGTAATAAATACATCTTGCACTTCCTTGGCAATCACGCAATCTGCATTTGTTGCTTTAGCATTTATCTTAAACCTAATTTTATAGACACCCAGATGTTTTATGGAGTATTCATTTGGATGTTGAGATGCCTTGTGAATGACAACATTCAGTCATTATCAGGAATGGCACGCATCCCTTCATTCAGAAACTACCACCTTTTCTATCCCTTCATTCAGAAACTACCACTTTTTCTATTTTTAGCCTCGGACGAACCTAAAAACGTATACTTTCTACTTAGCTGTTCATAGTTTAAAAGGGTTGAGATACTTCGTAGGTCCCTGAAGATGCTTAACTAGCCAAAGAGTATATTAAGAATTTGGGCTGCATATAACATGATAAATGAAACATTTTTATCATTTTCCTTCCATAATACTTAAATTTTAGTTTTTTTCAAATAAATTGTTTTCTGATCGAGATAGAGCATCGAAATGTGTTACGGACAGATGGGAAATCATGTCTTCCTCATCGTTTGGCACCAAATTCAGCCTCGTAGTGTGCGTGTTTTTTGAGTTACGCCGAAATTGCGATTTTATCCCCCAAAATATTTAGAAGCCGCCCCCGGGCATGCAGATGATGATGATGCCAGTATTCGATGTTGCCCCATTTAATCGTAATGGAGGTGGGGATGGGGAGTCTCCATATTTTTCAAAAAAATTTTTGAGAGTGGGTTTCTGTGCCGACTTTTACCCTGTAAATCGTAAAAATTAAGAACTTGCAAAAAAAAGTGTATACGCGCGACAGTGGCGACACCCTATTATACTCCCTAAGAAAGTTAATTTTTGTGTATACTGTAGTTATTTTGCAGCTGTTGGTGATGGAGGAAGTTCTATCTTCCCACCCAACGCGTGGAAGTCGTTATGGCTTCCCATTCAATAAACCAGGATAATAGTCCCTGATGCTGTCGAATTTCAAATCGATTTTTTTTTTTTTTGCAGAATTGCGAGGAGATACTGATTGCCATGCGTGGCAAGTTAACATTCGGCTCAGTTTCTGAGAAAGCCATAGAAGATTTCATGATTAAATGCAGAGAGTTCTTTCCAAGAGCTTGGGCGTTTTTGTCTGACGAGGAAAAATTGGCTCGAAAAATTGTGCCACCTTCACCTAGTGGGGAAGCAACAGATAAAAGGCTCAATGGTGTCCCTGAATATACTCCTAATAGTCTACCTTCTGGCGACACTCAAAAAGAGTCTGCTGAAGGCCAATGCGAACTTAAATACGAATTAAAAAGCTCTGTTGAACCACAAAAAACAATTGAGAATGGCGAAGCAGAAGTTAAAGATAGCCGCTGCATCAACACAGTATAAATTGGAAAATATGAGAACAGATGACCGGTTAACAGGTTAACAAGTTTCTCCCTAGAAAGAAGAAAGTCGAAAAGCCTTTAAAAGCACTCCAGCTTTGTTATTATCAGTCTATTTTGCATGCTTTGCTTTTATAAAAGTCGCGTTATTTCTGTTAGCTCAGTTAGATTTGAAGCCCAGGCACAACAAGCGAATGTCCTCATAGGCCTAGATTATGATTTTAATGTCCTGACTAAAGCTGTGGTTGCTTTGGGTTATCTTCAGTATCATATCATGAAGTTGGTTAAATTTTATTCAACATTAGATTATTCCGGCCACTCAAAACTTTAAGTTACCGTACTTTACGGACCATAGGGCGCACTTTAATCCTTTTTTTTGGCAAAAATTGATCATGCGTCTAAGGTATGGATCAGTTACTGCTTTCTGCTTAATTGCCATTAAAATATTGAGGTTTTTTTTAAAGAGCTTTATATGGAACCTGATACTTCTCAAAAACCGTTTCGTCTAATATTTCGGTACCTGCGTTTATTTGAAAAAAACACCTATGTTTTGACCGTGTGCTATATATTTCTGTGCACCTTGCGATCCGTAAAATATGGCATTGGAATGAAGTACTTATCCAAAGCGTGAAGTTTATAAACAAAACTTTTTAGAAAAGGACTCATTGGAAAATCTATACAAATTTTTTTAAATGTTTTGTTTGAAAACGCGAAGTGTAAAAATGATCTAGCTGTGGCATCCACTTAAAAATGTTTCGGTTTTAATTTACTATTTACACGTCCCAAATGAAATAGGAAGTTTTAAGCAGCATGTGTTTCCTTTTATAAGTGTGTAATTATCTATGCTTGATGTCTGACAATTTGGCTGTGATTTTTTTGGGAGACAAATTATTAAGCTTGGAAAAAAAAGGATATTCAAAGTCTCGAAAGAAATGTCTATAATGCAACTTTGCTTTGGACCGTTTTATTGTTTTGAAGCTACCTTTTGTATTTGGATGTGGCTAAGGGTTTGGAAAACGAAGCCTACAATTTTCGTTTAAACTCGTGAGGCTTCGCACAAAATTGTTCGCGGATTAAAATGGTGTGGTAGCAGTTGTAACAACTTTAACTGCTTAAATGAATCCAATATATCCGACAGAAAAAACATTTCCAAGTTACGTGCAAAGCTTTTCGTATTCCTTAATTTTACAGTAGGCCTAAGTTGACCCATTTCTGGGCGTTTTATATCCTAAGAACGTGATCGTTGTTAATGTAAGTAACTGTTGCTAAAAAAGATTAAATGCAGCTAAACTGCTTGTGCTTTTGCAACTAATTTATTGGAAACCAAATTATAAGCTGTCAAACCACGAATAGAGTTCCGAAAAATGTTCAAGCAGAATAGAATGCATATCTTTGTATTATAACACATGAAAATTGTCCGTGCTTATTTATTATCTAGTAATTGTGTGTGTGTTATACAATTTGATTACAAAAAGCGACCAATAAAAGATCTGGTTGTTGAAACGTCCTGTCGCTCCGAACGCATCAAGTTCAGTTTTTCGGGGGTGACATATGCACTATGCAGGGCGGTGAAAAACAACTGTTTTGCTAGGAAAAATGCCAGTTGAATGATCTTTCAGATCTGATCCGCTTCAGGACTTTGCTGCAACTTTCTGATTTTTTACAGGAAATTTAAAAGTAATTTTATCAAAGCTCCAGTAGTTATTCTAATTTGGAAAGTTCTATTTGATATTAAGCATTCGTAGTTATCAAATATGACTGCTGCTTAGTCAGTGAGCTTGATACCAGGTTTACGAGCAACCAATAGATAGAGGTCATTTACAAGGCCGGATGTTAACAATGGGAGGCCCTAGGCTAGTTGGTTAGTGAGGCCATATTGAACAATGATCAGACTCGTCTGTACGGGTATAAAGGTCTTGATAGTCGATTTCCAAACAGAAAAGAAGATCTTTGTTGTTTGTAACGAGGACCTAGGCTTCAGACTGCTTAGCCTCTTGGTAAAACCGGCTCAGGTCATGTGGCATTTCTAACCAGTTTGATTTTGCTGGCGCGAATATACTTGATTATTACATCTCTTTTTCTTACTTGCAATAGAAACGTTGCAACACTGTGTGGTTGTAGGATGAGATTCAGAATCAAGTTTCCGTTAACTTTACTTGCTTAATTAGCTCATTAGGGTGGCGCACACCCCCAATTTATATTTAAAACTGTTGTATCTACTGTAAGTCTCCATGCAATAGCCTTAGCCTGACGCCTACCCAAGCCATTGATTTTGTGAATTACGATCTATGCCCAGACTTTCGAGTTTTTATTTTGATAGAAAACTTTGCGCATTGTGGCTTACTAGAATAAATGCAGTAGCTGTTGCATAAACAAATGGGTTAAAAATTTAAAACGATGCTGCAAATAAATTTACTTCTTTGCAACATTTTTCCAAAACCAAGAAAAACTTAAGGAGGAAAAATAAAGCCTCGGTAAATCTCAAAACTGAACGTTTCGACAACATAGACATTTATTTTCGAGTATATTTATTGTATTCCCAAGAAAAACTTTCCTTAAAAAAGCTTAAAAAATGAGTGCGAATAAGTGTGAAGTTAGCTATGACAAAATTAAGTTCCAATTTCAAATTTAACAATAGATCTATTGACTTGGTTTAATTTTGGTGTTGAATTACGAAGACCCGAGTGAAATAGACCTTTTGTATAAGTCAAATAGCTTTAGGTGTTGTTCAACTTTTGGTTGTTACAATAGACGCGTAAATAACCCACAATAGACTTTAGTCTGTGTAACTCGTTTAGATTTCTACAGCTTTAAAGTTAGTCTACGTACAGCCGCGTAACAGCGTAAGTTCACATGCAAGTCTACATAAGCATTTTTAATTGACGGGGAGCAAATCTTGTCGTTAACTCATCATCTTTGTGTTGAGGTACATTTTTCTGGACGAATGATAAGTTTTTTGAAAAGTGGTGAATGTTGATTGCAGTGAGAAAAAGGCAAGGTTTTGTGGTTCAGCCCATTGTGATATCTCTCCAAGGCAAGCCTGGACAAGTGAATGAGACCAACTGCTGGACATGTCTGCATGTAAGTTGTTATTTCAATCTAATAGATTATTGAAAGAACCTACTAAGGCATGATAGTACCGTAGTTAATCTAAAAGTGGAATTATTGGATTTTTTTTAGATTACCTGTATTAGACTGTTGGACTTAGTGATACTTTTTCTATTGTAGTGAGTGGTCTTTCACAGACTAGGCCTAATGCATTAGCCTACCTGGTTTACAGATGACTGAGGCTATTTACTGTAATATTAATTTTTATTATCATTAACTCAGTTGTCAACTTGTACTGAGAAACAGCTTAAGTTGTATCTTAGTTGAAAAAAATATTTACAGGTAGGTCTCAGTTGCATGGTAAAAGGCAAAGTTGTGCATATCGGTAAGATTTGGATCAGTAAACAGCATCATAGCCTACCCCTGCAAAGTACAGCAACCAGGTATAGTCAGATGGGGTAATTGTTGGACAGTTAAAATAGTGGGGTACGGTGTTCCCTCTTAAGTGAGAAATTTGAGAAAAATGCGAAATTTTAGGGCAAATTTTACTGATTTTGAACCAGAAATTAATATTATAAAATGCAAAACTGAAAAACTTAAATATTTTAATGCAAGACTGTGGCTTGTATCTTGGAAAAGCAAATTTAATACAAAAAAATTGTAAAAGGGGTCCTCAAAGTAGTGAAATCTTGGGGCAAAAACTTCAATGAATTCATCATTTGGGCAAATTCGCACCAGTCAAAATCCTAGAGGGAACACTGGTGGGGTAATTGTTGGACAAAAGGATTACTCCAAGACCAGAAGCTGCCTAACTGTCATCTTTTGTGTCATAATAGTAAAAGCATTACCAGTACTAATTGTATTGGTCATAAGAAACAAGAATTTTAATCCTTTGCTATCTCACAAAATGTGTTCTCAGGTAACCTTGTCGAAATTTTATGAAAAATGGAACTAAGTGAAAAGAGTAATTTGTTAAAATTGAGAACTATTTTCGTTATTTTTGATTTTTTTATTGGCAACCCTATCAGGAGAAGCTCTGAATTTCATAATTATGATGAGTAAACATTTGCAGCTCTATCATGCTGCCTGTGCAGACCGTCCAATAATTACCCCACAGCAATTTCAAAAACATGGGGTATTGGACACCTACTGGTACTATTTAGCACTTTACAACCATTGATTTATAGATTTTTAGCTTGACTATCAGTGGTACTTTTATTAGCCTGTGCACTGTGTAACTTTGTAAATTAGCCACTTTGATTCTATATTTTATTAATATGTCACCCTCTTCCCAGTCTTATGAGAGCATAACAGAGTAATAAAATAAACCAGAGTGGCAAATGTTACAGGCCCGTAACTTAAACCACTTTATTATCATTAACAAATTTATCCATTATTTAGTTGTATATGTTCTTCCCTAAAAATTCTTTTCTTAATTCTTTCTATGGTTTGATAAGTGTTTCTGTTGCATGATATGTTTGCTGTGTTTTTTCACGGTGGTATTAAAGCTATATACATCAACTGCAGAAAAAACTTAAATGATTGAACAACTTGTGGAAACTACAGTATATATACAGTGGCTAATTATGTTTTCGCTTTACTATTCACTTAAATTTAACCACAAATTGCATGATATGGTGCTAAAGCATCAATGCACCTGCCGATGTTAAACTTAGTGATCTAAAATTTTCAAACATATTGTGAAGATATGAATTTGATGCTAATCGACAATGTTTGTGTTTTCTTTTTAGTGAAAAAAGCTAGCTGTTGCATCATTAAACCATGCTGAACAAGTTGGTGCCATTCAGTTTCTTCATTATATAAGCAAAATAAAAAATTCAATGCTGTCCATTCTTTACCCCACTAGTGTCCATTAATTATTCCAAATGCTGGGGTAATTATTGGACAGAAAAAAGTTAAAATATCAGCCAAGACTAACATTGTGCAGCTTTGGGACCTTTTCTAACTGATAGAGGAAGAGTTAAGCTATATAACCATTACATTTATTTCAACTTAAGAAGTAAGCTTTGCCAAAAATTTTCAACGTTTTTCAAATTTGTCCAGCAATTACCCCATCTGACTATACCGGTAACACTTGACAGCTCAGTACCATGCTAGGCTTTAGCCTATGCCAACGATGGGCAAAAAGTGCAGCTCGCAAGCCACATGCGATTCCCCAGCCTTGTGTTTGTGGCTCTTCTTTTGAGCAGTTATACCCTGTGTGTTCATATGTCCAATTTCAGTGGGCATTAGGCCTGCGGTTCTTGATTCTAGTTTTTGCATCCTAATCATTTTCTTGAGTTTATAATCACTTTTTTTAACGATGACATCAAAGCATTGATTATGATGCAGAAAGTAGAAGCAAGAACGGTGGGCTTAAAACCCACTGAAGTTGGACATGTGGACTGGGTAGTAGTGTTTTTACTTAGCCCTGTTGTATACAAATTGTTGTGCACACGTGTAGTTTTCTTACAATCAGTGCACATTGTTATTGACATCTATTGTTTTCTCACAATAGTTAATTTCAAAGCTAACTGATTCTAGCAGCATGTTTCGGTGTACAGATCACTTAGGTCAGCCCTGTCAATGAACTTGGCATTAAGCGGAACGTGAGTTTGTGGCTGCGCGTGCCCACTGAGAGGATTAATTTTAGTGGTCAATTTTTTGTCGTTTTTCAACATTTTAATCTGCTTAATTTAAGAGAAGTTGAGTTTGGCATAATTGATATTGGCACTTTTAGTCCACTTAAAGTACTGGTTAAGTTAGCATAAGCACAGGGTCATTCGATTCCTTGCACTGTGTTAACTCCGCTTTACGCTGAAGATGATGTCAGATGACTTCGAAACATGGGATTGCGCCTGTGGCTGACCCTCCTTTCCTGCATCTTAAGGTTGAAAAATTATTCATTTTTAGACATTAACCGCCAGACGGTCGAGTGGTAAAAGTGTTTGCCGCGAGAGCTGTAGACTCGGGTTTCTTCCAAGCTGGGTCAAACCAATCACTTTAAAATTGGTATTTAGAGCTTCCCTGCTTGATGCTCAGCATTAAAGGGACAGTGTGGAGAACAAGCCGGCAAGTTTATTGTACCGTTGGGAAAGGCACTTAGCGGGATTGCCCCATCTTGGTGTGGTAGACAGATGGCTGGCAGCTCCTAGGCGAGCTCAAACAGCGCATTCATTGCTTTCTTGCGATAGGAGGATAAATATACAAATAAATACAAAAAAATGCAATACAAATACGTGGAGGCAGCCAGGGGCGGATTTAGGGGGATGGTGTGCAGAGCAAGACAATTGAGGTGGACTATTTGACACAAGCAAACTTGATGCGAAGACGATTTGATGCAAAACGTGTGTAATGGGGTTGGCTGGTTAGAAAAAGGTGGAGGTCGGGAGGTTGAGGTTGGGGTCAGGGGAGTTGGGGTCGAGGGGTTGGGGTAGTGGGGTTAGGGTCCCAGATCGTGACACCAACCCCCACCGTTTTTCAAGATGCCGACCCCTACTCCACTCGTTTTGCTTCAAATCATTCTCACGTCAAGTTTGTTCTCGTCAAATCGTCTGCGTTGAATTGCCATGCACCTAATGATATGGAGGATAAATCCCCCCCACAGCCATCTTCAACAATGTGGTTGACAAGTAGAATTTTTTAAATTTCCTTAATATTGTTCAAAAAGCACTAAAATGGCCATTGCAATATGTAAATTCTTAAAAATTTTCCTGGGGAGCATGCCGTCGGACCCCCCTCCAAAAGCCGTTTTTGTTCCTCAGTTTGAATAAAATTATTTCTGCTGAAAAAAAAACTAGAAAAATGTCAAAATTTGGTGTCCCTTCCCTAAAAAGTTTTCTGAATACGAGCCGATAGCAATGTGCGTAACCACTACGCCAACCAGCCAATTGTATTTATTTAATGTTAAACTTAATTCAAAACTGCATCCACCCCACCAAAATTTTTTGAATCTGCTCCTGGAGACAGCAATTATAGTGCTGTTAACGAAGTAGGATGATGGTAAGACGTGATGTCTCAGTAAACTATTAAATAGAAACAAACAATTGATTTAATGCTGTTAATATCGTGTATCGTCGTGGTTTTTTTTATCAAATTGTTTTGCTCGTTGCAAGTGTAGTAACACTCCAAACAGGTTGTGGCTCTTCCCTAGTTCTGTATTACCGCATGTGGCTCTTGAATGAAAATTTTGCCCACCCCTGGCCTATGCTGTTTATCTGCTAATTATGATTAGCAGAAATGATATGAGTTTAAACTGTAAAAGGCAGAAGATCAAAAAATTTTAAAAAAATCGTTTTTATGCATTTTTAAAATAGCTTAGTACCGGTATCTAATAGTCCATCAAACATCTAATAACTCGTTGGCTACTTGTTTGCATTGGCTTGGTTTAACATACCCTAATCTGCTAATACTGAATAGCAGTTCTGCATTTTGATTTGTTGGTCATGCATTTGCAAAATGCAGAGTTGTTTTACGCTCATTATACCCCATTATGCTATATATGCAGCTATACATATACGTTATACCAAGTCCTGTGTTGACCTTTTTTTATGAGCAAACTTTATGCAAGTACTCTAGTTAATAACAATCACTGTTTTTTCGAAGGTGTAAAATTTGAGAAAAATGAGAAATTTTTGTCTAAATTTTTTTAAGGAGCCAGCTAGTGCATGGTAATGATTTTTAGTCAAATTTGAGTGCTGAATATTTTGGTGTAAAAAAAAAGTATCATTCTGTGAAAGCTAAAATTTGAAGCAGATACTGGGTTCCATCTTTCTTAAAACCCTTGAAGACTTTGGGCAAAATGATAATTTGAATTGTTGAATCTATCAGAAGTATTGCATCGGTTTTCTAAGAGTTTTGTGGCTTGCCATTGATCAAAATAATTGCACAAACACTTTGCAGAAAGTTTGCATCATAATCGATTTAACGTTTTTAGCTCTCACTACTATTGAAAGCGAAAAGTAGAGGTATGAAGCGTTGAGAGCAATTCAGTTTATTTGACATAAATTGTATGTAAGGCAAGAAAATGCCATTATATGATAGCAAACCAATGTCATTGTAGTGCATTTCTGTGAGAATTTTTAGGCCTTGCCTTCATGTCAACAGTTTTCCAAACCATATCAGCTTGTTGTTGTTCTTAAATGTTCGTTTTTCATGCTTTACTTTAAAACTTCAGGCAAAAAAGTAGCTTTAAAATAATATTTGAATTAATATGTTGATGCTATTGCTTGAAAAATGATGAAATGAAGCAATTATTGAAAAAATTTGTTATGTTTTTGAAATTGCCTTCGTTATGTGGTTTTCTACTTTTTTTAACTATTTAGCAGAATTTGAGATCGGATTAGGTACGATTATTTGTTTATGTAGATGTTGCATTTTTTTTTTTTTTTTTTGCACAGATGTGCCTTAGGAATAATTGTGTGTGTGGATAGTTTTTTTATTATCTTTTGTAGCTATTTAAAGAAGTTAAAATGATTTTGTTGTGTACTTTAGTTTGCCTACTATGCCATTTTTTTCTTCAATTAATTAAAGTTTTTTAAGTATCTTTAACAAGGCGCTTAGTAACGTTATTGTTTAGACTAAAAGCTTGTACGATGTACATAGTGTTCAAATTATTTACTAGTCAAAAAAGCGCATATATACGTATTATTTATTATACAATATCTAACATGATTTTACCCTATCTGAACTTTTTACAGGAAAACAGCTGTTTTCTGTTGAAAAAATCAACTCAATTATCACTTCTTTCAAAACTTTGAGATATAAAGTCAAAAGAATGTGTTCGTCATCCATTATAAACTACGGGAGCAACATTTCTGATTATGAGGTGCTGAGTATGATTGGACGAGGAGCATTTGCTTGTGTATATCGAGCTACATGCAAACGATCTGGTCGGCCTGTTGCAATAAAGATGATAGACAAGCGGAGCATGCGCAAATCAGGCATGGTTTCCAGAGTTCGTAGTGAAGTAGAGATTCACGCTCAATTGAAGCACCCCTCTATTCTTGAACTATATCATTGCTTCGAAGATGCTGACCATGTTTATCTTATCTTGGAGCTGTGCATCAAAGGAGAGTTGAATCGTTTCTTGAAAAGTCAAGGCAATATTTTATCTGAAGATCAAGGTAATAACATTTGTTCTCATCATAATGCAAAATAAATTCTCGAGGATTTTCAAAATAAATTCGAGCTGCCGGCATAAACAATAATTGCACTTATTTCAATTCATGTAGGCCCTACTGTTACGATGTAGACAATTTTTATAGCATCTGTGTAATTGTAGTTAGAGTGAAATTTTTTGGTGCTCTGTTGCCCAGGCGCTAGAGTCGCGTAATTTCACTCCTCCACTCGTTAAACGCCTTGACGTAATACGACGGGTATAATAAAGATTTGATTTTTGGGGGAAGTTGAATTAGTTTGAATATTTAAGTTTAAGTGTTAAACGCTCAAAGGCAGTTTTTATGATAATGAAGTAGTGAATTGATTTTATTATTCGTTTACAGTGCGAGAATTCATGACCCAAATAGTGGAAGGTATGTTGTATCTCCATGCACATGGCATTTTACATCGGGATTTGACTTTGGCAAACATGCTTTTGGATGATTCTTGCCATATTAAGATCGCTGATTTTGGTTTAGCTACAAAGTTAGCGCTTCCAACTGACAAGCACTTTACGATGTGTGGAACTCCAAATTTTATTTCACCGTAAGTTTTAGTTAATGTTTGAGTGGTTGATGTAACCCACCCTGTACTGCCATCATACCCTGCGTTCTTGTCGCTAAAACATCGACAACATCAAACGTTGTCGGTTAAGTTTTTAATATTAGGTCATTAAGCATGTGAACAAATTGTGGTTGCTAGCTATTATACTGTGTTTGCTATTCCTAGCTTTCTTATCCTACAATACATCGTCGATCAGTTGCGATAAAAAGTTGGTATGATATTTTTCTCAAAATAAAAGTAACGAAAATTTGCTGATCTTACGATATTTTACGTGATTGCTACTCGTGCTTTAGAAACAACTACTATCAATGTTTCTGCAGATTTGATTCTGTTATTGCTTCAATCTCTTTCAAGTTAAAATTGTTAACGGTGAATAAAAAAATGACTATGTATAGCATCTTAATTTTTTTGGATTTAAATTCAAATTTTTACTTTTCAAAAACGATGCTCCGGTGTTTTTTTAATAAAGTTTCATTTTTGAATATGCTTTTTTGAAACTTCGTAATTGCTTCGTAGCGCTTGCTTACAGCACAAATGCATTGTAAAACTCTTAAAATTGTTGATTTGCTCTTTGTAGAAGGATATAAGTGTCTCCACCTACTGCCGGTTATCTTTTTCAAAATCTAGCGCAGAAGCAAATTAAAAGCAACAGTCTTATTTTCTCAGTATTTTTCGCACTTTTTGACTTTGATACATATGAAGTTATTTGCACTGTGACCGATCAATTTTCGGTTGGATTTTAAATGCAGACAACCTGCGTTTAAATGATCGTTTAAAGGTCTTTTGGGGCCTGATTAAGTGTAAAATTCTTTTACTGCCTTAACTTATGATCTTTTCTCACTCTTTGTTTGTCTTTCAACTGTCGCTGGTCCTGTGAAGGATGTTTTGTGATTGAAGTGTCAAGCAATGTTTACTAACTTTTAATATCGGTATAATACCGTTGTGATCTGTCTTTTATTGACAGCCGCGTAGAAAAGATTTATTTTGCGTTCATTTTATGGTTTTTATGAATTGTTGTTTAAAACTGGCCTGTTCGCTCAGTTATTAAGCGCACGCTATCGGTGCGAAAGGTCCAGGCTTCGATTCCCGGGCTGGTCAAATCAGCAAAGTGTCCACTGTCACCACTTTCTTCGGCAGCATAGATGAACCCCGCCACTCGTTTCACGCTTAGGCGTGTAATTCTGCAAGTATAATGAAGATTTGATTTTTTTAGATAGTCATTTTGAATTCGCGGTCTCGAATACGTTTTCGATTCTTGGGCAGCTTTTTGTGCTGCAGCTTTTGCGTTTTTGATCCCTGTTACTGCTGCACTTGTAGTATTAAGTTGGTGGCGCTAGACAAAATCAGGCTGTGCAATCTTGTACATGAGAAGAAAAAAGTGATGATCCGTTTATATCTGGAAAACTATCCAAGGATGTTAAAAAAGCATGAAATTAATTCGGATCTGTGACACTGGAGTAATAATTGAGGGATAGTCCACCCCGTTAGTTTTTAGTTGGGTTTGGGGCTTTGTTCTGGAAAAAATCAATTGACGAAAGCTGGGGTTCAGACTAGTGACGGTGTTTCATGTTTGGGTTTACCTTCCACCCGAATATTGAGCCTCCAAACTGTCGAACGTTAATCATGCTCGTTGTATAAAAAAAGTGATCGCTTGCTTTTCTGGAAAAATATGGACTTCTTGGCCTCATTAATTGCGTGATATGGTTAAAGTAAAAAACGACGTTATTGCACTCTTGGGTATTGAATGAAAACCTTATAGGGTGCCGTTTGTAAAGTAGAAATTGTACGCACTTTACGGACAAACCAATGTTCTTTCTTACGCCAAGTCAAATGGCAACGAAAAAAAGCATACTTTCCCTACACCAAGTCAAATGGTAACGAAAAAATCAAGGTTCCTTCGCCAAGTTAAATGGTATCGAAAAAAAAGCATGCTTTCATACTCCAAGTCAAATGGTAACATGCTTTTTTTCGTTACCATTTGACTTGGCGTATGAAAGCCTGCTTTTTTTCGTTACAGTTGACTTGGCATAGGAAAGCATGCTTTTTTTCGTTATGATTTGACTTGGCGTATGAAAGCATGCATTTTTCGTTACCATTTGACTTGGCGTAAAAAACCTTGCTTTTTTCGTTACCATTTGACTTGGCGTAAGGAACCTTTCTTTTTTCGTTACCATTTGACTTGGCGTGTGAAAGCATGATATTTTCGTTATCATTTGACTTGGCGTAGGAAAGCATGCTTTTTTTCGTCACCACTTCACTTGGCGTAAGAAAAAGCTTTGACGAGTCCGTAAAGTAAGTACAATTTCTACTTTACAAACGGCACCCCATAAAACCTTACGAGATAGGAATGCGAATTTTTCGCACGGTGTTTCACAAATAACGTCATCCTTTTTTTCTTTTTTGCGTCTGCTATCTCTCGCGACCTTTTGTCGACCGAAATACGTTGGATTTCTCTTTTACTAATTCTTGCCAATACAAATATACGTAAGAGAACGTTAGTCGGGCAGAAGACGATTCTGTGCACAGTCTGGGCATGCCAGACCATTAATTTCTCGATTATCATTTCACTGGTTGGGCCATCATTTGTTGGATCAATGCCGGTTTTAACGGTTTAAATGTTATTTACACAATTATTCTTGTTTCTTCTTTTTTCGACAATAGCTTAAAGTATTTGACTCAATAAATCTAGAAGATTATTTTGCTTACATTTTAAACTTTAAATATAAAGGAATAGTTTGCTATGGATTGTCAAAATTGAAACATTGCTTAAGAACGTTACCAAACAACTTTTTTTTGTAAAATATTTTGAAAAACTGGCTTTCCGCAAAATTGTTTTACTCAAGATCAAATCAAAAATTTGCGGTCATTTTCGGTGAAATTTTTGATATTGCTGTAGAAATTGTATACCGGTACGAAGTTTTATGTGAAGTTATTGTTGGACGAAGGGGTTTGTTCTACGTAAATGTTTTTTGTAAATATCGCAAATGAGGTCAGTTTCTAAGTATTAGCTTTTACTACTGTAGTGTACGCATAAACGCCCATTCAAATTTTTTTAGTAGACATCACTGCAATGACTGAATCGTTATGTATAGTCGTAGTTTACAATTTATTATACTGCGTACGGTAGGCTGGTAAACAAGTGAAGTGGTTTGCACGCAAGATATCTCTGGTAGTGGCGTTTATTTGTTCTCTAGAATACTTTCTGATTAGCGTTTTCGAAACTGATTTGTTTATTTGCATCGACTTGCCTTCCCCCTTTCCTAATTGCTTGCCTTAATTGCTCTTAAAAACTTGTGTAATATAATGCTCTTTTTGAGATTTTAAAATCTCAGAAATGGTATTGCTGTTGACTACGTGACAGTTAGTAAAACATACGGTAATGGCCAGCATGTGAGTTACTTAGTAGTACATTTTTGAATTGAGATACAAGTTTACGAGTGCTTGTGTAGTGTGTACTTCTTTATTGAACTTCTGTCATTGCGTCACGCGTGTTCAGATTGCTGATTTGATTTTCAATTGCTCAAATTTCGCGCTTCGTATCACGTGTCCTAAAAACTATGACGTAGACATGTTTGGGCATGAAGTAAACTAATACTTAAACGTCCGAGTTCTGTTTACTATCTGCACTTTCCCGTGGCTGTTTAAATGATATTTAAGCCAATCAAAACTATTCTTTGATAATTTAACGAAACATCTAATTTGAAATTTCAAAACTGTCACAACACTTTCTACACCTTGTAAAACAATTTACAACATACAGTTGCAAAAATTGCTTTTGGTTTGTGACTGGGCAAGAATATTCATGGATATACATATAATATGCGTATACTAGGCAAATATTTGTGAGTGTTAATGAGCTAATTAATTAAGAAGTTTCAAGTGGCAAGCTAGATTGGTTTTGAATGTTTGAGTTCATAATTTTTTGTTCAATAAAGTAAGTTGCAGTTGATTGCTGGCAGGGCCGTAGCCAGCCGGGGGCCAGGGGGGCGCCGCCCCCCCTGGCAGAATTTTCGCCCCCCCTGAGAAAATCGCGATTTTATCAATAAAACCAAAAAAATTATAATTATGGCCTAATAGCCTTTTCTGAGGCCTGTAGGCGCACTGATTGCAAAATAACTAATTTGCTAATAGCCTCAAAACCTCAAAGCTGATTCAGAAAAGTAATTATAAAAGCAGAAAAAGCAATAGCTTCCAGGGCTTAGCCCCGGACCCCGCTGGGGGAGCTTACAACGCTCTTCCAGACCCCCAAGCTGAATAATTGATTGTTTGATACAACTAAATCATCATGAACGTCTAGTGGCGTGTGCACGAGAAGAGTTCAACTCCCCCTTTTGGCCATGAGACCAATGAAAAATAACTTTTGTATCTGCTTTATGCGATGATTTCTGCTTCTGGTCCTTTTGCTACCAGTATTATTGAATCAGTTACAAGTACTTTTTTTTAATAAAAAGTGCGTTAGAATGAAGTATTTTTTGCTTAAAATTCGAAAATTCCGTCAGCGGCTGGGGGCGTAGCCCAGTTAATTTTTCAGAAAACACCTTAGGATGGCTATGTCGTTGAAAAAAAGGTCATTTTTTTCGCCCCCGTCTGAGATTTGTTTCGCCCCCCCAAGCTGGTCCGGCCCTGATTGTTGGTTGTTACTTAGTGAGATTTTTCTAGTATTTGTTTGAATAAAATCACTATGAATTTTAATAAAATGACCTTATACCACCTGAACAGTTATGGTTTTCTAGTGATTTTATTCAAGTGTCTACAATTCTAGATTTAGCTAGCAACAGTTATTGATCACTGTGTCAGAAGAGGTTGAACCTCGTGAAACTAGTGAGTTTTTATTTTAACGTTTTAGTGATAGTGCTGTTCAAAATGACGTAATGGCCTGGCATTTCATTCCCTTAGAGTAAAGTTTCGAATTTTATTAAATATCCTGATGTTGACTACGTCTTTGTGTCTTTTTAGAGAAATTGCGACACGTAGCGCTCATGGACTTGAATCCGATGTTTGGTCCCTCGGATGCATGTTCTACACGTTTTTAGTTGGAAAACCACCTTTCGATGTAAGTTTGAACTACCGGTACTCGATACATTTTCGTTTTTTGCGTGACTTCGAAATTTCCATTCGTTCTTTTAGACTGATGCAGTGAAAAGCACTTTGAACAAAGTTGTTCTGGGTAATTACACCGTACCCAGCCACATATCACCAGAAGCTAAAGACTTGATCGAGAAAATGCTCCAAAAGGACCCAAAAGAGCGAATCTCGCTCTCCGCTGTACTGGATCATCAGTTTATGGTGAGCTCTGTATCTATATTTAATCGTGATCTTGACAACCTTCGGTTGTACGAGCTTTGCAAAACATTTTTGAAACAGTTGTGAAGTTTTTTCGCAAAACCAATTGTTTGGTTATGAGTGTCATTTCTACAAAGTTTAAGATTAAAAGATTAGTTTCAATATCATCCAGGCTTGTTGCGTTTTCAGATAATATAATTTACCATGGTTACATCTGCTTGCTACAAGGGGCAAGTTACGAAAGCATAGCTTTTAAACGACTTTGTAATTCATTTTATAAAACGAGACCGTTTTGAATCTTACTTTGATCTTCGTGATAAGTTTTATACCTATGTGAGACCACATGCGGTGAACTGCTAAATTTTTTGTTTGTTTTTGGTCAATTTTATCCAATTGATGTTGACTGAGAACCTTCTTTTTAGGCGTTGGCAACGCAACAAGATTAGTTTTATATAGTATTCGCTTCTTTTCAGAAACCTGATAGTTGGAAGGGAGGTGAAACGTCAGTTGACAGTGGTAGACACACAATGACTACAAATTCAACAAACAGTTACAGTCGGCAAGATACAATGCATAATATATATCCTCAAACTTCAGGGACTTCTACTTTAAACATCGATAGCTCCAGACTTCCTCCTCGTACTCGACCCATAGTTGCTCTTCCTCCCAGCAAACTGGAGCCAGTGTTGGATGTAGACTCGTCTTCAGTTGTGTATGAAGATGCATTTTGTGAATTAGGTGAAAATAAACACCACAAGAACTCACAGTCGAACGCACCGAAGCAGCATGATGCTAAAAACGTCGAGCTTTTGAACGACTCCGTCAATGCGACTAGATCAAATGAAATACCTGGAAATAGACCTCCGATGTGGAGGCAGCGCGGTCATGATAACTCTGAACCTCACAATCATCATCATCATCACAATAAATCAGATGATGGGAGTCACTCAAGAGAAAAATCGAAGTCGTTACCTCGACACAGAAGTGAAACCGCTGCTACCGACTCTAGACTGCTCCCGTCGAAGCTCTCTTTCAAAGGTAGTCGTCATCACCGCTCAGAATCACATTGCACGAACCGTTCTCGCTCTTGTAGAAATGTGTATAATTCTCTCGATAGTGTTTCTACTGGTAGTTCACGGCCTTACGACAGCAAATATACTAACTCCTCGGACTATAACTCTTATGGTGAAACCCAGTACTCCGACTACCCTGATGCATCCCAAATGCATCCGGATGACATTTTTTATCCTCCTGGTGGTAGTTTCCATCCTTATCAAGCTAAATATGAGCCTGGATACTATAAATCTTCATCCACGAGTGGTTATCACCGTGCAAAGCACCCACCCTCTCCTCCTGTACGTGATGAGCCTTTAAGACCAGAAGTATCCTCCAAGTCGACCACGGAAGAGCATAAATTTCCTCATGAGGAGAGGTCACATCGGCGATCTCACAATGGCTTCACCAACCGCTCCTCTTCATTGCAAAACTTATCACAGTGTGAAGAGCAGGATAAATCCGTAATCAGAAGAAGATTAGCTCGCTCGGCATCCGCACATCGCAAGTATGATTCGGAAGAAAGAAGATCTTTTTCCAGATCACGAAACCATCGTAGCACTGGCTGCAGTAGTGCCAGTTCACTCAGTATCGATAACACGGGCTCGTATATTCCCGATTATGTGCAACCCCGAGGTCGTTCTGATAGAAGAGATCCAAGTGAAATAAAAGAACAAGCCGATTCAATGTACTACGACAGTAACCATAACCCCAGTAAAAGAAAAGAAAAGAACACTTCGCAACGCAAAGCATCCAACTGTTCATCTCTTGAGTCCAATAACACGAGTTACGACAGACATCGCTCTCATACAACTTCACATTCCTCTGAAGCGCGAACGAGATCGAAAGATACTGATCATCATAGACAGGTAAGCCATACAGTGCTAGAAATGATTTAATGCTGCTCTTAGCCGATATCAGGTTTTATTTTCAGTTGTAACCTTAATACATTACGTGGCGATAAAGCATTGTTGGAGGTTGAAGCATGTGGTAGTCCACCATTGATATGGATCTAATGGAATACACTGTGCCCCAGTGCATATAAAAAAATGAAGTCTACCTTGCACTCGCGGTGTTGCGCCGAAGATTATAAGAGTTGCGGGGCCTTTTTTCGCGGCTTCGCGCCGGGACACAGCTCCGAAGTCCGAGGAAACGTGGCAGCGGTAGTAAGCTGTTGACGACATTGTTTCCGATTAGACCGGTCTGGGAATCGAACGAAGACCTCCCGCGCTGATTGCGATGTCTTTAACCACAGTATGGTGATGCTAAATGGCTGCTCTTCAATCTTTTTACGCTTTTGTTTGTGGCTCAGAACTCAGCGAGGTAATATTCGATCGTTTGGTTTTATTTTAAGTATTCTACAAACACAAGCACTTAAGTATGATTTATCCCTGTGTATCCGTTTCAAAGAAACAATCCGCTTGTAGCCATTGCTTTAAAAGCAGATGGTTTTGGTTTCAATTCCAGCTTTAACCTTGACCCCGTGTTTCAAATTTCAATCGGGTGCGCTTAATGCAAAACCTACGATTTTTACCTACACTAATTTTAGCCTCGTCACAAACCACCCAAACCCCATTCATCAGAACACAGTCATCATTCCTCTTCCTCTCATCACGCAAGAAACAAGCAACTTCCATCCATCACATCACGGAGACTGAGACCCATTCGGCAGAAAGCGAAAAACTCAATGGTTTGTTCATTTAGGAAATATTTTGTAATTTTCTTGAGAGCTTGTTAGGAACTGATTCTATCATGCGCATTAAAAATGAGATTAGAAAACTCGTTTCAGTCTTGTTGACAGAGGTATTGCAGTCCTGCATTTCGTCATTACACTAGATTTTCTGCTTTGTATGTTGCGCATTGCATAACGCCAATGGACAAGGCAATTAATTTTTGCACTGTTCTTTATGATGACCACTAAGCAGGACATTTGTACATACGATTTTTTAAAATCTATGTTGTCACTCAACTAGAATCAGACTTAAGTCTCTCAGCTGCAGATTGGACTGGAAATTTTATCCCATTGTTCAAAATCATTGGTTTAGAATTAATTTTTCGTTGTTGAATTTTGCCTCCAAACCTCGTAGCAACGCCTTAGTTAATAAAGCTGCTTGAAGCAATCTAAATGCTCTGGTTCAAGTTTCATTTCGTAATGCATTACGTTTCTGACGTAGGTGAGCATTCTTGATAACGGAGAAGTGTGTCTTGAAATTGTTTCAAGTAAAAACGGATCGGATAATATTACTGAAGTATTGCGCCTGGCCGGAGACGGAAAAACGATCAAGGTAAGAAGCATCAGCGAAAGAAAAGGAATTTTTAAAATATGAATACATCACAAAACTGTTGGAATGTACTATATCACTTTAAAAAAGTTTTTTGAAATATACTTAATCTCACGAAAAGCTTATTTTTTGTCTGTATTTGGGCATAGCTTTTTCAGTGTATTTTTGTGCTAAATCCGATGAGTGTTTGTTTCGTTGCATGTTAATGTGCAATAAATGGTAGTGGAGGCTGATTTATTTTTGAAATTTTTTTGGCTAGTATGTCATTGTTGTTCGTGTTTCATGCAGATATATTCTCCTGGTAATGGGGATACTTTATCGTCTCGAAAACCGCCACCGGTTCCTGACGATGCCAAGGTTTTTTCTGATCAAAATTTACCCGAGAAGTATCACAACAAATACAAATATTTAGCCAGGTACTGACGAAAAACTGCCTAAGCTGTGTCAATTTTCGGCATTTAATTTTATATGGCCCGCTAGGCAGCGTAGTCCAAATTGTTTTTAAAAAAGTTTGTTTTCATATCTGTCGACTTTACGTTTCAAACAGGTACTTAACTCCCGTTTCGCAATGGAAGCGTAGTATTTGCTTGTTACAGTCCAAAATACAATCCGTATGTGCTACAATGCCGACCATGGATATATCAACAAGTTGTTTTCGTTGCAGATTTGTTCAATTGGTCCGCTCTAAGACTCCAAAAGTGACGCTCTTCACCAAGAAAGCAAAATGCATGTTGATGGAAAACGGTCCTGATGCTGATCTAGAAGTCTGTTTTTATTCCGGTAACAACTGCTTCGAACTAGTTTAATCCGAAAGTAGCATCATAAGATGTTTCACAAAAGCATAGTTAAATAGGAAAAGATATGATCTTCATTATACTCGCGGTATTACGCCAAAGCTTGTTACGAGAGGCGGAATCCATCTCCGTTTCTTGGCGCCTGGGCAACACAGCTCCGAAAAACTGCGCCGCGGTGGCGAGCCGTTTGGCCACACTGCCTGATAATGACCAGAAACCCGGGAATCGAACTATGATCTCCCGCACTTGTAGTAATGTCGTCACCACTGTTCCAGCCAGTCAGTTTGAAACATATGGTTTCGTGTACAACATATAACAGGGTTGCCACATCCTGGAAAAGTCCTGGATTTTTTTTGCTGTCCTGGAAAGTCCTTGAATTTTGTTTTAAGTCCTGGACAGTATTAGAAAGTTTTACCCGTGCTTTGCCGGAACAGAATAGTGAAACCACTTACCCAGTGACTTGCAAGAGGCGAAAGAAGGGATTTCCCTTCAAAAAGTCCTGAAAAATGACTTTAAAAAGGCCTGGAAAGTCCTGGAATTAAATTTTGCGATTTTTGTGGCAACCCTGAAATTATTATAACTTCGTAGGGGCGAAAATTCACCTTACAAAGGGAAAAACCCAAGTGATTGATGATTCTGGCAAACCGGCAACATTCGATTCAAAAGCACTCTGTCAAGGTCGTTTACAAGATAATCTCAGCAGCAATGAGCTTGAGAAACTTACTCCTGGATTAATTGAGATGTTAGAACATGCTGCTGATGCCAGACAGCGCCTTCTGGATGTTGAGTCATCCATGTCCGTTGTGGAAGAGAATTCCGATGGAGCTGTCTCCTACTTTCCTATCACAGTGTCGAGGTTAGAGAAATCATTAGTAGAATAATATTCAGTTGGTTTCATGGTTAATTGCGAAATAACGAATGGTGTAAATTGCAAAGTAATTTTCTGATCTTCGGTGAAATTAACGCGATTGCCAAGGTACTGTACAGTACGTATGATCCAACATTGTGTTAGAGCACGGATTTGGTCCGCAATAAAAAAAAAGCACATAGATTAATACGAGGTTTCACATTAACCTTTGTACTACTAAAAGCAGTTGAATAAAATTTGACCATCCTCATTTAAGTATCAAGTAATTCAAGTTGTGCACTTTGCTCTCCGATCAAAACTAAGTCGGTAACTGCGATGCGAATATTTTTGTTATTGCAGTTGTGCTGTGTTGCTTATGTGCTTTATTCACGCCAGCAAACATAAACTTCAAGTAGCGTAACCTTCAAGTGTCGCACAGTGAAGTCTTAATGTTTATTTATCTACTTCTGTTCCAGGCGACCAGCTACCTCCCAAGATGCTGAGCAAGCGTCAGATTCAAAAAAATCATCCCAAAGTTCAAAACCCTCCCGCCAACAAACCCAGCACACCCCTACGCAAAGCAACTCTGATCAAAGCCGCATGTCCCCACGTACCCCCGATAGTTTGCCTTCCCCGTCAATAGCCCCCACAACCTCTCCAAGTGTAGCCCCATCTATCCGCTTTACGGATTCCGTGCTTTCTTATCGGTCGAACGCAACAGCGTTAAGTCGAACAAAAAGTGCTATTACACCGACCCGAAAATTTGAGAACTCTTTAAAAACAGAGCTCACAGGTATGTAGTAGCAGTAGTAACTGTGAACTTGCGTCACTCTTTTAGAAGAGATTCATTGTTTCCAATATTTTCATAATGAGGCTTAGATGTCTGATTGTCTACCCTACCCTTACGTATTTGCCTAGTCTTGCTGAGAACTGGCGAAACCCATAGAAAACAATATGGTAGAAGGTTTTGCTTGGCGCTTACTTAAAGCGAAAAAGCGCTTTTTTGTAATCAATTGACTTCGTTTTGGCTTCGAAGTAAAACTATCCATGTTGAGTTCTGTATCTCATTGTAACTGCTTGCATGTCATATGTCGAGTAACTTACATAGCATGGGAACTTCACAGCCAACATTATTATCAGTGTCATAGTTCTGATGAAATATAAAGTTCATCTGTCTCCAATCACTGATACATTGAAGTGTACTGGTGTAGTCAAACATTTGAGTTCTGGTTCTCAAAGAAAGTTACATTTTGTCATAGTTTTGATGAAATATGAGGTTTATTCCTCCATGATTACTAATAACCAACATCACTGCTAGCTTTTGATCCGGGCAGTGCAGCTACCTCGGCATCGGAGCCGTTTGCCTTGATCCCCTATGGATGCTGGACTACACGACGACTGTTTTGCTTTTACAGTAGATATTATTCTCACTTGGGTAGCCCGCAAATTTCGCTTTGTATTGTTTCCATACACCTTGCACTTCAAGCAAAGGTCACTGCTGAACTATTGTGTTAATTTTAAAACTGTAATGCAGGTGTTCCTCATTGCTCTTTCATTCCTCTGGCTGATCAGCGTGAGGTTGCTAAGATGGTCGAAGTGCCTGGAGTTGGGCGTGCCTCTCATCTGAGAACAGGCGATATTTGGGTTATATATAACGATAACTCTCAGATTTTAGTTCAATCTGCAACTACATCAGTGGTTTATGTCAGCCGAGATGGGTTCCAAGAAAAGTAAGTTTTTTTGTGATTAAACAGGCGAAATGTTAACGAAGACTGGGGAATCACACACATTATTCTAACGTGGAAACCTACTTAGTCGAGAAAAAGAACTTGGATGCGCTCAAAATGGGTATAAAGCTGTAGGCAATACAATGTCATTCTTTGCACTTTGTAGGAAACAGCGTTAATAAGTATTACAATTAGAAGGCCTATACCTCCCCATACAGACTATCAGGATCATTGTGTACTCTAGGCCCTGCGTATCGTAGTTACGACTTGTTTACAATGTTTAGTGTAGCTTTATCGTAATGCGGTTTCAAATGTGATTTAGATGCGTTTAATTTAGCATTTTGGTGTTGCCTAAAGTTGATTAAACGTACTTTTAAGCTTGATATTTCTGTTCGTTTTCAGATTTGGTCAATCTGCTCGTCTTCCAGAATATGTCAAAGTTAAACTTTCTGAATTACCTTCAATTGTTGAGATGTTAGTCAAAGCAGCGAGGGAGAATCCTGAATCTCAATGTCGATGATTTCTTGTGTGACTTCACCTGAATAGGTGAATACGGATATACCACTTAGGGCAGGGCCGTCCAAGACCCATGGACATCCTTGGTGTGTTCCTATCAGGAGAGGGTTTGAAATGGTTTTTCTACGGGACAGGGCTGATCAATGGTCATGGCTCCAGTTTGACGACAAGTGCCTGTTTTCGAGTGTGTTTCGATTTTCTCACTTTGGGTAATAATTAAAACAATTGCTTCTGTTATTGGTGACTGTATTGAACGCTCCCACTTCTCATCTTCCGACAAGAATGGGCTGGAGTGCGCTACACCATGTCAAAATGTGTTACTACGTGTAAATTGTAACTACTAAATTAATCTCAAATTAACTAGCAACGAATAGGTTAGTAGTGCTTTCATTATCTTCATTCCCAAATTAATTTGGTTTTGAAAATCATCGGCCATGGATCAATCATAAATGGGCTATGCTACTCCGTTTATGACTCCACTCCCACTGTTTAGAAAAATACAATTTGCAGTATCCTGTTGTTTATTCTGTAGATCAACACTAGAGTATGGTAGCAAATGAGTTAAGTTTTTAATTAAATGCTTTTATATTTTGTTGGCGTTTAAAAAACATCTAAACTTAGTTTTTAGTTTATTCTTATTGTTTTGCTGCTTACTGTGTAGAAAATTGAAGGGCCGCCGATATGTTAATTTTTAATATATGTCTCGCATTCAACTGTTGTAGTACAAGCCTAGGTTGCCTCTGTTTTAGAGAGAGAGGTGTGTTTTTAGAAAAATTAGTAAGTTGCTGTCAAACTCATTAGATTCGATAGCATTGTTTCTTCATCAAAACACTTTGAAACCAAGTATTCGGGAAAAGCGAGGTTAATTTCTTAAATACGCGCGTGAAAACTTCAAATTATCCACAAAAATAAGACGAAAAATCCGAAGATTTTTTGGGTAAGGACCAGTTTAGAGATGGCAAGGCCGCTAAAAAAGAATTTCTTTTTAACTTGGATTGAATGTGTTCAAAGGTTCATAAAAATAATGGGCTTGGAGCGGGCTGATCTTTATTTTAGGATGAGCTGCTAGGTCAGTTACGGTTACTAGGTTAGGGATCCTGAACCATGGGTGGTGCAGGTTGCTAAAAAGTCAGCTCGTGCTATCTCTAGGTCAGTTCCAATGAACCAATTCCGATCCGTAACCTTCCCCACCCAGCAATGAATTTATCTAGCAATAACTTTATTCGTTTATGACGAAACAATCAATCCTCGATCGATAAGTTCGGACTAGTAGAGTAATTCAGACTCGACTAGGTTAATTTTTCCAAAAACAGCAAAGAAATAAGACAGTAAGATATGGGGTGGAAATTTTAGCGTGCAATAAAGTTGGCGCATACAAGAAATCAGGGGTGTAGCCAGGGGGGGGGCAATTGCCTCCCCGAAATATTTTCAGTGACCACTAGCCTACAAAGATACTAATGCTATAACGTAAATCTACTAGCAACGCCAGCAGGGGCGGATTAAAACCACGCGGGGGTCCGTAAATCTACTAACAACGCAAGCAGGAGAGGGTTAAGACCACTTTTCGACAAAAAGAACTACCTAAAATGAGTATTTTTCTAGTAAAAACCCTAAAAATCCGTGGCGGCTGGGGCAGAGCCTCCAGACCCCCTTAGCCTCCGGCGGCTGGGGGCTTTGCTCCCACACCCCCGGTTGGGACACCCCCATTTCCGAATCCTGGGTGCGCCACTGGAAAAGCCTATGAAGTTTTGCCCTCCCCCGAAATTTTGAGCTGGCTACGCCACTGCAAGAAATAATATGAGGAGTACCGGGAAGCAAACAAACGTGACAAACAATTCAGCATCAAAAACAATTTCGTACCAGTTTAAGTTGTTCGGGAAACGGATAGCCTAGGCCTATACATTGTTATTTTAAGGTTTGGCTTGAGGAACCGTTAAGCAATTTTTAAAGGCAGCCAATTTTTTTATAACGTAATACACAGCTTTGGGCCTACAGCCTACCGGTAGGCAGTACAGTAGCCTATGCAGCCGATATAGAAATGAGTTCAGTGGTATAATCAGGGCCGCATTTAGACAAGAAGAGGCCCTAGGCCAAGGGAGGGTGAACTACGGCCCGCGGGCCGCATGCGGCGCACGAGATCATTTTATGCCGCCCGCTGGCACTTACAGAAACATAAACCGGGGCATGTTTGAATTAGGCCGTGGTTTGGGGTTAGGGTTCGGATTCGGGGTTAGGGTTAGACCCTAACCCCTACTAATAAACTCACGTGCGTCCCTAGCAATCCTTGTGATGTATCCGCCTGTTATACGATGCGGCTTAATTCAAACAAGCTTCCATAAACCTTGCTCCTTACTGATATTGAGTGGAATATAGAACATCTGCCGACGTAGTGACCTTTTTTTGCTCTTTACTCGATTTTGAATGGAAGAAAGGACATCTGCGGACGTTAATGACCTTTTTGTTGCTGTTCACTTGATTTTGAGTGGAAAATAGGACATCGGCGGTCGCGATGACTTTTTATATTTTGCTCTTTCAATCAGTGCAGCCCTCGGCTTCAAAAATTTTTTCAATGCGGGCCTTCGTGCGAAAAGTTTGCCCACCCCTGCCCTAGGCTATTTGATCACGCTCATTGGAAGAGCAAAAAAAGATCTTCACATCCTCAGATGTCCTGTTTTCACTGAAAGTATAGGTGAAGAGCAAAAATAGATCTTCGTTGTTCGTGATGAGGCCCCTCATTTTCTCCGAGGCCCTAGGCTTCACAGCCTGCTTTGCCTATACGTAAATCCGGCCCTGGTTATAATAATCTACTACAAGATTCGTGAGCCGTGAACTTTAAAGTAGATTCCAATGCTAAATCCATCCATTCATGAGCATCTTCAAGAAAAGATCACTCAGAACTTATTGTTCCATCGCAAAACTAAGTTAACACTCTGAAGTTATTGTTATAACGTAAAATTAGCCTAGTCGAGTCTGAGTTAAAGTGTGCTGTAGTACTCGATGAGCCATTTGCTCCTTTACTGCTTCCGAACGTGCATTTTTGACGTAAAAATAAATTCTGTTCTCAGAACTGCAATTCTGTAAGCATACTTGCGCTTTTGCATTTGTGTTACAAATTCTTTTCTGTTCTATTGTACCGTACCGGTACTTTATAAATCATGAAAGCTTCTCAATCTGCTGTGTGGGCCTACCATTAGCCAGTGATGGACACGATAAACCTTTCTGTACAAAGGTGATACCGATAATCGATAAAATTTCAAAAGAGCACTGAGGGCCATACCGATAATAATCGATAAAGCTCAGTTTCTTAAAGCGATATCGGTAATCGATAAATTATCGCCGATAAATTTTTCCGATAAGTGTTGCGGTAAATTTTCAATGTGTTTGACGAAGTTTTTTTTTGTTAGTCGAATTGCAAAAATAATTTTATAGATTTTTCAAGAAAAGAGAGCAATTCACGGACTCTGCCGTGGCATCAAACAAAACAAAGAGAGATTTTTTAAATGGCAACAAGACTTTATGGATACATCAGTGTATTTTTTCCGTAGCGCCAACTCACTAACTTTGAACACTGTGTTCGTAAACAAACGTTTATCGCGATAATTTTCTGGGATACCAAAATATATTACAAAAGCAATATCGGTAATGGATAAATCCAAACTATTTTGAGCGATAACGATGATCGGTAATAAATTATCGCCGATGAATTATCTCGATAAATGCCCATCTTTGCCATTAGTCAACTCATTCCACGTGTTTTTTCTTGAGACGAAAACTCTTTGATACATATCTGCATCACAGTATCATAATTGTACCGGAGCTGATTGTACATTTTAATAGGGACTTTTAAAATGTATGCAATAAATTGCCTTAAGAATGTGTGAACTTTGCATATACACAGACCCCCCCCATCCTACGCGATATACAAAAAAGTAATAATGTTTCACTAATTTTAAGTTATTCTGTTACTTTGCTAGGCCCAGGGCAGCTAAGCTGAGATTTGAACTTCGGGACGTCGTTAAATAACATTTTCAAAAAAAAGGTCACTCACCTCTCAGCGCTACTGAGCGCTTTTTTTGTCTACTGTCGAGTTTCAATGTTGTTTCGTATAATTACTCAGCTCACGATTGTATGTGACGTCACACCTACGTACCGGAAGTACTGCTTTCCTGCCCGAATCTTTGTCATACGTTGTCAGTAATAACGACTATGTTTAGAAGATAAGCGACTAGCTTTTCGCAGGGACTGCTGTGAGTAATAGTAAAGAAAAACGTGTTCAGAAGAAACTAGAGCTTGTGTAATGAAGAATACGAGCTGTAAAAATTATGCTTTTTTTATGAAATATCTGACTAGACTCTCTTCATGAAATTTAGAGCACTGGCATAGTTGTTTGTCCTAAATTTTGTACAGTGATGACAAATTTTGTTTTAAAGGGGTATAATCTTAGCTACGCGCCCCAAGCTTGTTTTTTATATTTGATTTAACAATATTGTTCCGTCTTTTAAATTTTATTCCACTTAGCTAATCACCTTCAACACTACCAGACATAAAAATTGCTGATCTTGCAGAGTAGATGACAAAAATGAAAAACACTAACCTGTTGCAAGCAAGCATT
This sequence comes from Trididemnum miniatum, assembly GCA_964006365.1. Lineage (NCBI taxonomy): Eukaryota > Metazoa > Chordata > Ascidiacea > Aplousobranchia > Didemnidae > Trididemnum > Trididemnum miniatum. The sequence continues at coordinate 5,734,420 of OZ023247.1, read as the reverse complement.
GTTGACATAGCCTAAATTGCCGATCAAAACTTTTCGCTTACCGAAGTCAGCTTATTTTAAGCATATTCTTCTCGCGAGTCAGCGTATTTTGAACGTTTAACGGTTCAGATGGCCCAGTGATAAGAGCGTCCGCCTCGGGAGCGGACTGTAGACTTGGGTTTGATTCAGAGTCGGGTCAAACCAATCACTTTAAAATTGGTATTCACAACTTCCCTGCTTGACGCTCAGCATCAAAGGGAACAGTGTGGAGAACAAGCCGGTAAGTTCACTTGTTGTGCGATTGGGAAAGGTACTAAGCGGGATTGCCCCATCTTGCTGGTGTGGTAGACAGATGGCTGGCAACTCCTAAGCGAGCTCGTATAGCGCATTGATCGCTTTCTCGTGATAGGAGGATGAATATGCAACAAAATGCAATACTTAAAGTGCTAAGAAAACCGCACTAAATTTAGACTTAAGAATTTCTAGAGTAACAGATGTTGATTTTTGGTTGCGTTTTTGCGTTACGTCTTTGATCAGCAGCCTGTCTTTTCCAGGACAATAATTACCTGTGAATATTTTAACCATTGAGCAAAGAACTCAGCAAAACAACGAGGGTAATGAGTGCCAGGGAAGCGAGCTTGCGCTCATCGAGTTAGCAGCCTCCCGAAATACGTATCCATATCGATCATTTTAGGAATAAAGTGAACCCCTCACGTAGCATCTGTACGCCTGCGCGGTACCTCCATAAAGTCTTGTCTTAATAGCTATGTTCATTCTTTTTTGTTGCATTAGGAGCTATATTTTTATTAAAGACTATCTTACATAATTGAAATGAGCTCACAGGACGAGGTTGGACCTGATCATGAAAACGCTTCTGACCATTCTGCAACATCAAAATTCAAAAAAGTATTTCTTAAAAAGCGAGACAGCAAAGATGGTCAAAGTTCATCTGGTAAACATGGAGAAGCATCTTCCGGGTATTACAAGAAAGCTCCCTACGTTTCAAAATTCCAAAAGCTCCGTCGAAAAGTTAGAAAAACTTATCCGCTGCTAGAAATACAAGAAAACATGCTGAAAGCCTCCAATGAATCTCAGCATTACGCTTCAGTTGCTTCTCATGAAGAAGTTGGAAATGAGTCCGTGGAGTCGGATAACTCATCAGAGATATTTGAAGTGGGCAGAAGAAACAGTCCGCCGCAAAGCGCTGAGTCTTCGGAAGCAGAAGTAGACGACACAGCAGATGATGATGACACCATCTCCTATTCCTATGAGGCTTCCAACTCACTTCCTCATCCAGATGTAACTGAATCTCCTGCAGTCGAGCCTTATCACCAATCACCATCCACAATATCTACAATATCTGCGATTGAATCACCAACAGCAGTAAACGAAGATGAACAAGAACACGAAAGTCAAAAATCTTATGTCTATATTGACACAAGTGAACTATTTGAACGGCCCAATTTAGACGCGATTGGAATACAGCAAAATCACCTAGCTCCGTGTCTCAGTCGGTCGGAAAATAATGACTCAGAAAAGAAGTTGAATGCGCAGAGTATTGGTAAGAAATGTTTCTAATATGCTGACGAAAAAGTTGCAGGTTGGTGCTAGAATTATGCTGGAATTATTGCTTCTACTCTTTTTAGAAATCGATTTCAGCTTATGATTATCAGTAAATTCTTATTCAAATAGAAGGCATCTTATAATGCATCCGTAAAAAAATATAAAAAATATACTGTGCAAAGTTTATTGACTACAGCAGTCTTAGTACACTCTAGTAGGGTGCAGTAGCGGATCCAGAAAATTTTGGTGGGGGGATGCAGTTTTGAATTAGGTTGAATGTTAACTAAATACAAAGACGTTAGACCTGGGAAAGAGCGTAATTAAGCTGTTTTTTGAAAATGACTGTGTCCATGTCAGCGGAGTATTCACAACATTTTTAGGCGGGGAGGCAGCAATTTTTGACATTTTTAAGCGTATTTTTTCGGCAGAGTTAATTTGAAGCAAATTGAGGAACCAAAACCGAACTAGGAAGATCCGGGGGCTTGCTCCTTCTGAAGTTTTTTGAAAATTCAGACACTACATGAGCCATTTTAGTGTTTTATGAACAATGGTTAAGGCAAATTTTTGCTCCTGCGTAGTCCTTTACCTAATATGTTGCATTTTGTTCGCAATTTATTCTTGCTTAAGGCCTACGAATTTTTGTTATATCGAAGAGGGTCTAACTTATGGAAAAGTTTTATTCATCAAAAACTTTGTTGAAAATGGCTGATGGAAGGATAGGGATGCATACCCCACATCCCCACCCCCTGGATCCGCCCTTGCTAAGGTGTGCCAAATTTTCGAAAGGATATGCAAAAATATTTACGCCCCTAAAAGACCATTTTTTTGGTAAATTTGGAAAACATCTTTAAAATACTTGTTTTTAGAGAACGCAACTGCACGTGTGCATGGTCTTAGTATACCTTGCAAGGAAGGGTATATACCATTTTCACGGCGGTATTTAGACAATTAGATGCCCTAGGCCAGGGATGGCGAACCTTTTTAAGTGGTGGGTCAAATTTAAGGTCGCAGACCGAAAAAAGAAAAAATGTGGGTCACGGATGTAATAATATTAACGAGGGGCTTGAACGCAAGTTCTGCCGAAATCTGTGCAAAGAGCAAAAAAAAGATCTTCACCTCAGAAATACCCAGCTTCCCGTCTTCAATGCCACAGTATGGAAAAATATGCTTTTTTTTACTACGTTATTTTCGTTACCGTTTTTTTGTAAAATTTTCCAAACTACCAATGGGTCACTGAAATGTGCCAGTTGGTCACTTAGTGACCCGCGGGTCAGTGGTTCGCCATCCCTGCCCTAGGCTGTGTTGATTTCAAGTATACAGCTAGTGCTCATAAATCGGCGATCGGACTCATCTCAAAGTAAACAATGTTCGCCATAGTCGATCTCCAGAAAAATACAAGGTCTTCATCGTCGATCGCCAAAACGAAAAGGTTTTCCGTAATCGTGTCGAGCCCTTTTGTTCGTGACGAGACTCTTGGTTTCAGTCTGCTTAGCCCATTGGTGAATCCTACCCTGACCATTTCATAAAAGGTAGGCAAGCACTGACCCGCTGTCCGTACCAGCAGGAGTTTATTTTCAAAGGAGCTAGTAGATATGTTTCGTTCGCATTTACCCTGTCCACGTGTCCAATTGCTGTGAGCTTTGGGCCCGCGGTTCTTGCTTCTACTTTCTGCATTATAATCAATTTTTTGATGTCATTGTGAAAAAAACTGATTATGACGTCGAGAAATTGATTATGATGCAGAAACTAGAACCAAGAACCAGGGAGTCGAACCGAACCCGAACCGGAGTTTTATAAACCGGTTTTACGCTATTTTGTCGAACCTTAACCAAACCCGAACCGTATTTTTCAAAATCGCCAAGAGCGAACCGGAACTGAACCGAATAATTTGAGTACTTGCGAACCTTGACCGAACCCGAACCGATTGAAAAAGCGGCTCGCTCCGTGAGGTCACACGCGTCTCTTTCAAGGCGGCTTATATTTAAAGAAATACAGTACTTGCACAGAACTACAAGCAGTACATTGGCCCGTCAATGTGAAGATACTGTATGTTGATTTATCAAAGTATGGGCCGCCGGTGTCAGAGCGTTGTAACAATTTAATTATCTCGAAATTAGCTTTACTACAAGTAATTTGTGCATTATATTGGCCTGTCAATGCGAAGAAAAATTGCTTTGTACGTTTCATTTTTTAAATTGTGTTACTAGAGTTATACCATTTTTTACTGCGAACCTGAACCGGAACTTTATGAACCGGTTTTGAAATATTTTTTACTGGAGCGCGCGCAAACCGGAGCGTTTCAATTTATCTGAACCTTGACCGGAACTGAACCGAAAATTGAAACCGCTGTTGAACCCAAACCGAACCTGAACCGGAAAAATTAAACGGTTCGACTCCCTGCCAAGAACCACGGGCCTAAAGCCCACTAAAATTCGATACGTGGCCAGGATACTTATGTGCTCAGCTTTCGGAAACCTACTTTGCCCTACAAAAGAAACTTTATTAGAGCTCTCGCAAACTATGAATTTGCCATCGCAGCGTTTTTTTGGTTAGGCACTGGTGTTTACTAACTTTGTCCTGACTGTTTAGATAATCGGTTTGTTTCACTCCCTGCTTTCAGCTCTAACAAAGAAAACGTTGAAAAAAATAGCATGAAAGTTAAATCTTCCTCTTTTCACTATTGCGACCCTTGCTTTCCATCACTGATGCAGGTAAACTTGGTTTAAGGTTTTCAGGTCTACCATACGAGCCGAGCTATAAGCTTTTCATCTCTTAAATTTTTTTGCAGGATTCGATACGTGAATTAGCTCTTGATGGCCAGTTCACTGACGTCACAATTGAAGTCGACAGCCACAGAATGAGATGTCATAAGATGATATTAGCTGCAAGCAGCAAATATTTCAAGTAAGGAAGTAGGCTACTTCACGCGCATATCAAACCGTAAAAAATTACATTTCTGTTAGCATAAAGCATCCATGCTAGGGAAGAAAAGCTGCCAACTCGAACTCGCTGAACTCGAAAAAAACACAAGTCCATGAAACTCAAACTTGACCGCGATTTCGAAAAAACTTGATTGAGTTTTGAACTTATCCTAAACGTGACGAAAATTGCTTAAACTTAGCCTAAACTCGATAAAAACTACTTGAGCTTAGCATAAACTGGGTAAAAGTTACTAAACTCGAATTTGTACTCTCAAAATTTAAAAATGAAGAGCTTGACCTCGGCTGCAAATGTTTAGTGAACTCGATTAAAATATGTAGTACTATTTAGAAAGTACTGATAGTAATTTCACAAGTCGTGAATCATTTATACAGATAGAGTTTTCGTATATTTATTTACGTTGTAGGCAGAGGTAGTGATATGACGGCAATCTAAAGTTATATTCTAACATTAGACTATTTGAATTTCCCTAGTGTTGGTTCGCCTACACCACGATTTATTGATAATGCGTTGTGCAAATAGTGCCATACACATCTAGCTAGACAAATAGTAGCCTATCGATACTTAAGCAGCCTACGCGGCTGGAAATGGTGAAGCCCAGTTTCCATCATGTCCTCATCCTTGGAGACACCCGAAAAATGATTCTTAAATAGTTAAATTGTCTGCTCCCATACGGACTCCAATGTATTCCTCAAATTCAGTAAAGTTGCTTACGTTTTTAAGTCAGCGGCATGGCCTGGCGGTACCGCGCGCAGGAGAGATCCTACGTGACGGGTTCGGTTCACGGCTGGAGCCGATCGCGTTTAAAAGGCCTATACATTGGGCGGCTGCTGACTTGAAGAGCGCAAGCTCACTTTGTAGTCTCCCTCAATTACTGTTGAACTTTTGGTTCAATATAATTTGAAAATAACCTCAGGTATAATTTGAAAATATAATTATAATTTGAAAATATTTGTAACATGCGCTACATTGTTTTCAATCAGAATTGATATTGACGAGCTGATTCGTCAATAAAACTTAGAGTTACCAGTGTAATACAATTTTTTGATTTCTCTCTCCATCATCTTCGAAATTGAGTTGATTGAAAATATTTCAGGGCGATGTTTTGCAATAATTATCGTGAAAAAAATCAAAATTCGGTAAAAATCGAAGCTGTTTCTGCTGAAATGATGAAGATTTTGATAAGATACGCTTACACTTCTTACTTGGAAATCAGTTGCGATAATGTGCAGAATGTCCTTGAAGCTGCAAGCTTGCTGCAGGTGAGACACTCAGTTTATAAATTGTGGCAGAATGGCCATTGAGCTTGAGCTTATTTGGTGCGGTTGTTATGGCAAACACTGTTTTGGCCAATTTTTTCTCGATACAGGTCAGTTTTTAGGCTATATCATTTCTGAAAATACTTTACAATCTTTGTTCGGCACATTTTTAAAAAGTAGCTAATTGCACACATTTTTAAAAAAACTTGAAAACCGCTGTAACTAGCATTTCACGAAACGACCTGTTTTAAAATGTTTAAAATTTCTAATTTTTTTTAACAAAAGAGCGAAAGATCATTTTAAGGGCGCTTGCTTTGAGCAAGAATTTTGTGCTGGCCTACATACCGCATTTTACTGCGTATTTTAATATGCCTTGCTGAGTATATTAAGATTTTTAAAAGACGTTCGACTTTATTAAAGGTTTTCGGGTTTTCCAAATACTGTAGATCAGGGGTGTCCAACCCGTGGCCCGCGGGACTTTTCCGAAATTACCAATATTATCAACTTAATTGCTACGTAATTTATGGTGAGGTTACATTCCGAGAAATTGTCATTTAATGTTTGCTTTCTTGTAAGTTAATTTTATTGCATCACAATGGAAATTGTTTTGCATCACACTTACGATATTGTTACGTTCACATCCTTTTCACGCAATCGTGTTCGTGCTTCAAAAGTGGTCAGTAATAACCTAGGTTGGATCGGCCGTTAGCTCAACCTCTTAGCGCACGCGCTATCGGTGCGGGAGATCTAGGGTTCAAATCCTGGCTCGATCAAATCGGTACAGTGTTGCCAACGGCTCGCCATCACTACGACGTTTCTTCGGAGCTGTGTAGCCTAGGCGCTGAGCCGCGGAGATGGGTCCGGCGATTCGTTACACGCTTCGGCGTAATACCACGAGTATAACGAAGATTTGAGTTAGATTTGGTCGCGATCCGAATTTATACCATAGGCGCACGCAGGTAGAGCACGGTGCCATGCCCCCCTCTTTTGGCTCTGTAATAAGGTGCTAAAACCTAACTTTCAGTCTATAATTTCTCAAACTAATAATGGCTGCAGCCTCCTTTCACTTATTTTGGCCATGCTTCTGCTTTTAGACATACCGTAAGCTGCGAAAATATTTTTGTATTGTCAAGAGTAACTGCACTCACTGCATGCCCTTTTTCGTTAAAAAATTGTGCTAAAATGAGTGCTTTTTATGTGAAAACCGACCCCCTTAGCTTGCTTCGCCCCCACACCCTCGGTGGTGCCCCCCTCCTTTGCCGAATCCTGGGTGCGCCTCTGTCTGAGACGTGAAAATCTCGAATTTTTTCGTTGGAAACCGATTTAGTCGAGAAGAAAATCGTTCGATGTTGCCGAATATTGCCAAGCTTGTTAGAAAAAAACAGTGCCAAACTTGACATTGAAATATCGACGCGTAGCAAAAACTTTGTTGAATTTACTGTTGGTACGTTTATTGTTTTTATTGGCTAATTGTAAAAATACACATTTCTAAGATTAGAGTTTTAGTAGCGTCTTAGCAGTAAACACTCCGGTGGCCCGCGCAATCATTCGTAAATGGCATGTGGCCCTTTGGCCAAAAAGATTGGACACCCCTGCTGTAGATAGTCGCCCAATTATCCTCTGAAAAGAATTTTATGACTTTGCCCTTCTTACGTATTTCACTCTCCTTTATAACCGGTTTGCTCATGCAGCTGGTTTTTTAGCTGCTGTTTATCACTCTCCATGAGCATATGGATTAATGAGTATCCAAGTACTTCCAATTATCGGTACTTCATAAATGATAATGACATGGTACATTGGTACAAGATACCATCACTTGTCGTTGAGCCGAAACAAGCGATGATGATTTTACAAATAGATTTTTGCACTGAAATTTTGTTGAAGCTTTGAGACAACTGCTTCCTGGATGGTTTAAATCAGTGGTTCTCAAACTTTTTTGCACGTTGACCCCTGATTTAAGTATAAAATTTTCTATAGTCCCCCAAGCCTAGCTCAACAATTACAAGGAAACAAGATACGTTAAAATAAAAGCCATTTTTTAACTAAAATGCATGCTAAAATAATACACAACCCGAAAATACGCTTAGGACCACAGGGGCGGTACACTGCTCAACTTTTGTGCACTTAACGCAATGCGTTTACTTAATAAACGAACAAAGTTAACGCATTGCGTTAAGTGCAACAAAAGTTGAGCAGTATACCGCCCCAGATGCAAGCATAACATAAAACGTAACTGTCAGTGCAGCACACCCGTTTCTTTACTTTTAAACTATTTACTGCAGCTATCTCTTGCGTTTACAACGATTGTTCTCCGCTTTACTGCGTAGCCTTAAGGCGCGTTTACCGATACGCGACACGCGGCAACGCGACAAAAATTTTTCGCCCCTAGTTTGTTTTATTTTACTGCTCACTGATCACGCGAAAACCTGCGAAATTCTTCTACATTTACTTGCATTGTCATTTTAGTCGCGTTATCGCGTGTCGCGCTGCCGCGTATCGGTAAACGCGCCTTAACTGCTGTACCCGCTAGTGTAACAACTGCGCCACATTCACGACAATACTGTTTGTAATGTGACAAGGGAAAAAAGAACAGTTTTCATGATGCCATCACAATAGATGATTTAATAAATAAACTTGTTAAAACGAATGCACTTTTAAACTATTGTAGCTGAGATTCAATCAGCCCTCTTAATTTCGTTTGATTTGTTCAAAAACGTCTTTTGCATTCCTTGGCGGATTGATAATAATTTTGAGTTAGAAGCTTTAGACTAGAGCTCCAGTGGACCCCAGCAGTTATTCATTGACCCCCATTCGACCCCTTGGCCATTTTCGACCCTTTGGATGATCCAATTGATCCCTGGGGGTTGATATCGACCACTTTGGGAATCACTGGTTTAAATAAACTTTGTTGAACTTACTTTACGTAGGCTTTTCAACAGGAAAGTCATTGCTGAAGCGTTTGCTTACCGGTACTTCGTAAGATTGATAGTGTTGCTGCAACAATCTCGAGGCTACGCTTGTCGCTATCGTGAAATAGCAGCTTTTTTATTCTTCGATCATTTTGTTGCACATTTTAAGAGAATACTTGATTCAACTTTGACTTGTGCTTCTTACCATGTCTTTGTGTAAGTTTGCATAAATTATAAATTCGTTATTTTGTCAGGTCTTTTAGTGAAGTTGTAATTGTTGTGTTATGAAAAATTAAGCTTAAAAATGATTCCTTTTTTTTTTCAGTTCAATCGTGTTATGGAAGCATGCTCAAACTATTTCGCTGGAGAACTTGCCATTGAAAATGCTCCTGGAATTATGGAGCTCGCTCAAAGACACAATCTAAAACATTTGTTGGTGCTAGCTAAGTTGAAATGTGTTACATGCTTTGAGGACTTGCGTGAGGTGAGTAGAGGCTAAATATTACAGGGCATGGAAACTTTGAATCAAGTCAACATTACGCAGGTTAATTATATACTTCATTAGCTTTTTCGATTCTTGATCTCTTAGTTTGCCCGTTCACCTTACACTTGTTTCCAACAAGGTAAATTATCATTGATTGGAAATCAATTAGGTCTTAATTTGCTTGCGTAAAGTCTGTTGGCTTGCTGGCACGTTAGGCTACAAATATTGCGCGTACCCATTAGCTATGCTTGCCTGTTAGTAGAGTGTGTCGTTTGTTTGTGTTGGGAAGACATCTTTCCTTATAAGCTGCTACGTGATTTTCCGTTATATTTTAGTGTCAAATAATTAACTCTGCAGCAGTCTGTTACTCTGTTTCATTAATATAAAATGCTTCCAGCATATGCGTGTATAGGCCTACTGTGTGTCCAACAGCTCAGATGGTCGAGTGATAAAAGCGTCCGCCTCCGTAGCTGTAGACTCTGGTTTGATTCTGAGTCGGTCAAACCAATGGCGTTAACTTCCTTGCTTGACGCTCAGTATTAAAGGGACAGTGTGGAGAACAAACTGGCAAGTTTACTTGTGCCGTTGGGAAAGGCACTTATCTGGATTATTCCATCTTGGAGTAGTAGACAGAAGGCCGGTAACTCCTAAGCAAGCTCGTTATAGTGCTTCGATCGCTTTCTCGTGATAGCAAGATAAATGTGCACCTAAACCCAAAAAGAAATACAAAAAGAGTATACCGGATGCAGGCCTATGCGTGATTTCTGCTTGTTTTGAAAAATGAACAGTGATATATGCTACGCTCTGTTGCAATTTAGGCTCCGTTTTTGGTAACATTGCAGTAATTGTATTTGGTAAAGCTGCTAAAGCAGTGATGGAAAAACGCTTTACTTCCATTAGAAGCAAAACTGAAGGAAAGCCATTCGCATTCTTAATGTGAGCTCAGCATTTTCTATTGTGTTTACCGGTAGTCCTACTTCTTTTGTAAGTTTCAATGCGGAACCGGTATCGATTTATAGTATTTTTTTTCTGACGGACGTTGCGAGAGTTCTTTTTGCCAGACAATCTGGCAGAAGTTATGTGCTTCGATTGAATTTTGCTTCTTTTGCCATTTTTTTGCCGCAGTTGCAATTTCCCGGTTGTTTGATTGCGCTTTCAATGTGACTTCTGAAAAGCTACTTTCCTTTCCTATCGATTGTTGACACTGTTACAGAAATCTGACTATCTGACACTATCAGCAACGTTACTGGAGTCACTGCTCTGCAGAAATGACCTGATGGTGTACCACGAGGAAGAAGTTTTCAAAGTGGTCATGGAATGGTGCCAATACGATGAAGAAACGAGGAAAAAGTACCTGCCTCAACTTCTGCAACATGTAGGTCTCACCATTATAGTCATTTCACAGTTTTTATAGTACGCTGCTTCAAGCGTGCTATGTCGCCGAATTGAATAACTTAAGTTTTTAAGTTCTTATAAGTTTACAGTTCGTTTTACACCAAGTTAGTAAAATACACGTTTTTGATGTATTTTGGTTGGTAAGTGAAATAGAAAATGAAAATTAATCATTAAACCATCCTTAGAGTTAGAAACTCTTCCACAAGGCATATTTATCAACGTGTAGCACTTTAAAACAATTATACATACCCCCTCCATTGCAGCAGTGCACTACGTAAGTAAATGTTGCACTTATCGTTTTGCGCATAGATTAGGCCTACAGTTTACGTTGGCTTGCTTCTACCTAATTGTTTGTTGTAGGCTTGCTAACCTTGCTTATACAGGCGCATCTGCATCTCATGTAGCATGAGCATCTTTTTAAATGTAGAACGGCAGGGGCAACGTGAATACCGCTAGAATAAAAAAGTGTTTTTTAAACACTACAACCGATTAAATTGAGTTGTATTTTTTGAACTCTGTTTCAACTGACATTGCTTCATGTAAACCGTGATTTAAACACTGTTTTGGCATTTCGCTTCAGATGCTGGCAATTAGGCTTACATTTGAGAGCGCGTTTTGGGTAAACTGTTCGGACGAACAGCCTTGCACACTATTTGGTATCATTAAACTTAGCTGGTTTTTGCTAATGCTATTTCTGTCGAATTACACTCTTTTTCCTATCGTAAGGGACTTAATTTAATGATAATTTTTTAAAATTACATTGGCCATCATTGCCATGATTAGACGATGAAAGACATCTCACTCAGTATCATGCGGGGTTGCATACGGCGTTATGTATGTCAGCTGTTTGTGTATACAGCATTGGTGGAAACAAGTACAAGACAAAGTTTGCGTTTTTGCGGTATTTTCATGTTATATTAGCGTGCAACTGAAGGTTTTGTGCTTTCGCTATCGGAGATTTTGCTTCTCACAATCACAAATAAGGCTGACGGTATCCTACAATAATTTTGCAAGAAGAGACGTTGCTTGAGTCAAATTACCTTGTTTTTCAATACTTCTTAGTTAGATTGTGAAAGTTTCATTGTCCGCTCTTTTTACAAATTTTAAAATCTATAACGATTTTTTCCCGGCTCAAAAACATAAGCCAAAGATTAGCTGTAATTTTTTACTGAAAAAAACACTTTTATCTTTTACCATGTATAGTTTTTGCTTCTTGCTATAGCTTCAATCTATGCTCACAATCACGTTTCAGTAATGATTGACGATGCTATTTATGAAGCCATTGTACGCTTTAATGCGGTGCAAAGTTTGTTACATCTCTAGACTACCTTTGAGAAGTGCAAACTGCCTGTGGTTGTGAGTACGATGGCTTAGTTTTATGTTTGCCTATTAGCTTTACTTTTTCACTATTGGCACAAGCCAAGTATATCAATGCGTTGTTTGAAGTTTAGCATAGGTAATGTGAACTACGAGCGATTGGTTCATCATCATTCCCCTATCTTTACAGTGAGCAATGTTACTGATGTGAATAATAAAATAGAATTTGGTTCTTCAACCCCAATTTGGTTTTTTCCCTGTTACTACGGGTTTAACCCGGCCTGGAAAAATAGGTTGACTTCATATTATGGCTGGTATCTTATTTTCAGGTGAAATTGCCTTTAATGGACGATAACTATTTCGTTCGAGAGGTGGAAACTCATCCTTTAATCAAAAACAATCCTGAAGTATTTGATCTTCTGATGGAAGCAAGATTGTTTCGTGTGTCCAGTGTTCTTCCTGCTCGAGAAAGACTAGTTCCTCGACATAATGCAAATATGCATCAGGTGAGCAAAAGTTTTTTGTCGATTATATAACTAGTTCAAAACAGTAATTTGCTGCATTCGTACAACGATGTTATTGGAAGGGCACAGATTTTTGTAGCACTCGTCAGTGACATTGATGGATCTAAGGGCAGGCTAAGAGGCTAAAGCCTCCACCCTAAATTTTTGGTGTTGCATCTTAGTACATTAATACTTCGATACTTCCTGATACACAAAACTGTAAGATCGGCATTTTCGCAATTACCCGCCCCCCCTCTAAAAGTTTCAAATCTACTCCTGATTGATACCTTCTGGAAGAGTTACGATGAAGGCTACTCACTGTAAATATCTTTTATGTGTAATTATCAAGTTAGGCAGAGAAACCTTTAAACATATGCGGTAAAAAGACGGGTTACTTTCAACTTAGTAGCCTACAATTATCAATGATCTAGTTGAGAGTTCGGTTGATTTTTCGGGTTAACTTTTCACTAGCTTTTACATGATGTCACGTGGTGTGAATTTATCTAGGGTAGAAATGACGTTATCACAAGCTTTACTAGAGCGAAGGAATTACGTCTTTATCACTTCGGGAACTTGTATGCTGAAAGATTTTGCATGTTCTGAGTGTAAACATTTGGTATACGAAAATTTTCTCGGACGAAATTTACAAATTTGTGGCTGGCACTGATCTCTTGTCACAAGACTCTCAAAACATTAGTTCATTAGGTCAGCAGCTGCGCTTGTAGGCGAAAAAGATCTGAACTTTTTTTTATCGTATATTACTTGTTTAAATTCTGCCATTTACTTTCTTTGTATCATGAGGTAACTGACACCGCAAAGTTAAAATCATGACTTGTTTGAGTCGCTTTATCGCGTTTTTAGTGACCGGTAAATTCTAGTTTCAAAATTATTTTTATGGCATCACAATATACTCAGAAATACGAAAGGAGGTTCCTATGCATATGGGTCCCGGAGTGATCGCAAAGTGACCGCAAAGTCTTCGAGTCGCAATCACTCCTTGAGCGGCAAAAAATTATCAAGCAACTAGAACAAAATAAAGTTGTGATGATTTGTTTACTGGTGATGATTTGTTTGAAAAATTATACCTTCTGGAAGAGTTGCACCGGTCCGGACCTGCACCTCCGGACCTGCACCGGTCCGTGTTTACTTTTTTGCCGGTCCGCCAAATAAATTCCAACATTAAACCGCAATTCAAAATTGTGATTTTCATTATAACGCACTTGGCTACGCGCGCTCAATACTTTTTTGGTCAGCTATCAGACAATTTCATGCAGTATGCACTGCCGATTCATTGAGTTTTGCCTTCCTTGTAAAAAAAAAAACGTTGAAGGTGTAATGAACCTAGCGCATGACCACTCATTTACCACGAATTGTTGTAGTAGTATATGAAATGTAAGAACATATTTAACTGAGGTTCAGCAGTATGATTACCGGAATTTGATTATGAAAAGGAAATAAACATGTGTTTTCCTTTTTCAAACACCCCATTAACGAAAATCAAGCTGGTGATTTTAGCACTTGGTTTTAACATGACGTTTTTGGTTGGTTTTTAAGATCCACCAGTCCACAAAATTTATTTGGAAATTTTGCCGGTCCACAACCTAAAAAGGTTCAGAACCACTGCATTATGTATATTCCGCTCGTTAGATTTGCGCAGTGTACTAGCCTAATTCTTACATTATTAATTCGTTATCACGACGACAATAATTTAAAGATGTAAAAAGCCTCAGTTTCTTCAATTTTGTTCTTACAACTCTGACTGCTGCCATTATCAAGAGTGTGATAAGGCTCTGCAAGCGCACTTTTAACGTGGCTTACATTGCTGTTGATGATAGCAAGATTTTCAATTGCCGAAACGTCTAGACATACCAAGAAAAATTGGTTTAAATGTCTTCCCACTTCGCAAAATCAGTTACGCGAAAGATGATTGAATGTGGCGTCGACATGTACGTGGAATGATTAGCCTGCTTTTATTAAAAAGGTCATGGTCAAGTTTTTATCAATGGCGAGACATTTAGTAAATGTCACCAGAATGTAAATTGTGCTTGGCATATCATTGAATTTCTCACCAGTGGCAGAAAGAACTTAAGAATTATAGATTCTACTACGGGGTTCAAATGCAGAAATTTTTAGCGTAAACAAACCACTCTGACGTTAATTGGAACGTTTGCAAGTCATTTGCCTCAGTACTTTGCAGTAACAGGTCTAAAAATTGGATTTTAAATTTACTTAAATTGAGTCTGAATTACCACTAACTGCTGTAGCAGTAACATGTTATTTTGTCTGTATGGGTTCCAAACTTGAAATCGTGTTGCTGCTTTGCTCTTGTCAGGTCGTGCTCAGTAAAGGCAATAGCATGTTGATTCTAAGTGGGACCAACAAAGTTTCCAACTATAAACCAGAACCTGTTAGATAAAGCTATGTTTATTGGATTTGATGCAATTTCTTAAAACAGGAATAATGAATGCTCTCTACTGGTAGCTCCAATATCTAGACTACAACATCTCGAATCGTTGGCTTATATGGTTTAGTTGTTAAAGTATTACTGTCGGTGTGGGAGGTCTGGTGTTCGATTCCCGGGTCGGTCGAGTCGGACACAACATGTCGCCAACGGCTCGCCACCGCTGCGACGTTTTTTCGGAGCTGTGTTGCCCAGGCGCTGAACTGCGGAGATGGCCCCGCCACTAGTTATACACGCTTTGGCGTAATGGCGCGAGTATGATGAAAATTTGATTTTTTTGATGTTTTTTGATTACACAAGCATGAAGTAGCTTGATCGAAACCAGGCAGAAGTGTAAGAAATTATGGTTTTATGAAGTAATGTTTCGTTTTTTAACGAAAATTTTTACAGGTTTTCGTAACGGTTGGCGGGTGTGACAAAAATGACGATTTTGTGAACGATGTGACGATGTTGGATTTCCAACACAAAACGAGAGCCACTCTTTGTCAGCTCCCTTCTGCAAAGATGCGGAATTTGCGAAAAGATTTAGATGATACAAGTCGGAAAGATTCGGATGCTGCCTCCGAAAAGCCGGTGAAATGGGCGGAGTTTGGTTGCGCTGCGTGGAAAGGAAACATTGTTATTTCAGGAGGGAAAGAAACGAAAAAAGTAAGTTTGTCGTCGTTTAAGCTAGCGCTAGGTTTTTATGGTCGACCTATTGATTGTTTATGCGAGAAAATCTTTGGGCTGTGCGTCTACTACAAGGGTGGGGAACCTGCGGCCCGCAGGCCACATGAAGCCCGCTTAAGTTTTGAATGTGGCCCGCGTCAGAATTTTGTTAAGTGTACAACAAACTGGTAGAATAGAAAACGTTAAGATTTCTTAAAAGCTGTTTTACATTCAACGATGTGCTGTTTTCGTGGCATGAAAAACGCGCTAAAGTCTCTGATTTTTGCGGTAAAAAACAACTCAGCATGAATGCTTAATAAGTTTGCGACGTTGTGTTGCGTATTTTTAAGTCAAAATTTTCAAATTGAGAGTGAATGTGGCCCGCTGAAAGTATCATGCAATCAATGCGGCCCGCTATGCTTTGCCGGTTACCCACCCCTGGTCTACTACATGCTACCTAAAATTTGTTTGAAACCATGCTATCTACAACTGATGATCCCACCGATTGTTTGATGTTACTGTTGTTTTGAATTACTGTACGAGTAATTCACATGCTGTGTAGTGCGTCTACAGAACAACTTAACAATTTAAATGACTGAACAATTTCGAGAATTTATCTTGAACAAAGCGTGCTTATGAACAAATAATCTCATTACATTATAATCAATAAACCAAGCGCTTAGCGGAAACGACATGGTATCATGTCGTTACATAAAAGACCTCTCTAGGGTAGTATGAAGGATGAAGACAACAACAGTCTATTTTTATGTCGAGTTGTCTTTGGTCTCTTGTAATTTTTGCATTTTTGATTTATCATTTTTGATTTATTTATTCGAAGTTAAATTCGGCGTCATTTCAAGCTTACTTTTTTTTAACTCAAAAAAGCTGAAGACTGACTTTATTGGGCCTATTTTTATTCAATTTTGAATTTTTGTAGGAAGTTTGGATGTTTCTTACTGCATTGCGACAATGGGTCGAGTTGGGGAGCCTTAACACCGCCAGATGGCGCCACCGTATGGTAGTATGCGGTGGCGAGTTGTATGCAGTTGGAGGTTATGATGGGCTTTTACGTGTGGATAGCCTAGAAAGATACAATGAAAAGTAAATAAACTACTTTGATAAAAAAAAAATATGAGTGGTACACTGCTACCGAGATATTTGCTACATTCAGAGAAAAAAATCGTATCTGTTTTAGCATTAAGTCAATGTATGTCTCACTAACTACATTGATAAAACTTGAAGAGTCCTGCCATCGTCGAGGGCCACATTGACTGGCCTGGAGGGCCGGATTGTGGCCCGCGGGCCGTGGGTTGCACACCCCTGGCCTATACAGTTAAGAGATCTGTCTTTTGTGTTTCTGGCCAAGTGTTAACCTTACAGGAAGGAACTAAACCTTACCTAATGTGACGTTAGACTTGTAAGCTTCCGATTGAAATAGTTTATTAGCCTGAGAAGGTGAAATCAAAAACCTTTCGAGTTAATTCTCAGCAAGTCTGGTACATTGCTAGCTGACCGATAGACTCTGATCAATTACCTTTAAACTGTTTGTTATTTTTGGCTTGGTTAGAAAGTAAAAACAAATAGTTGCTTTGATCTATCACGAATTTTTAGGTTGAATTTATGTCCAAGCACTTTGGCACATATGCAAGTTCTTATAGGATAATCTGTTTCATTATTAAAACTTCGTAAGCTGAATTGGCACGGTAGTGATGTGTTTTGATTATATAACAATCCATTATTTTGTCCCGATTCTCGAAGCACTTATGAGTAAGTAAGTAAGCGTAGGTTTTTGATGGCTTTTCAAATATTTCTTTTCTTTTTCGCATAAGCTATACAAGTGGAGGTATTTAAATTTTTTGTCAGCCGGTTCTATTTTAAAAGTTATATTTTTCAACCGGTTCTGTTTCAACTAACTGTACAAGTATGAACTGCTACGCTGGTCAGTTCGCTGATCTAATGAAATTCCGTGACACGGTTATCTAGAACCGGTGCGAAGTGGCTAAATCCCATCACTGGGCTATACCAGTAACACCAGAAATTTTGGTAAAGTTTCCGTTCTTTTTTTTTGTTGACTTGCGAGCAGCAAGACTGACATGCTTCTTCAGTTTGCGACTTAACTGCATAAAAAAATTGCCATTGCTATTATTGTCGATATAGTCTCAGACCTGAATGGTCATACAGAATGTTGTCACACTTGTCAGCCTCCACAGCTGCTTTATATCTGCGGCTGGTGCCCTACAATTCTAAGCATTTGCAGCATCTATATCATCATCAGCAGCAGCATCTATATTAAAACGAAAACCGAAAATTTAAATAGGAAAATGAGTTTACTGCTGCGCTGCTAAGAGAAATGCTAATGAGTCAGTTATGCAAATTGGCAGTTCTTTATTCATGAGTGTTTTTGTTTACAGAGAAAATCGTTGGTACGAACGAAAGACAATGCGAGAAGGCGTAAGTTCGGCCGCAGTCTGCGAGTGCAATGAAAAGATTTACGTGATTGGCGGTGGTCCAAGCGTAAAAGTTTCCAGCGAAAAAGTCCAGGTAATGACCAGATACCATCGTTAACTTGTTGATATGAATTAAATTATCCTTTTTTCTCCATCTTATCTTTTTAGCACCGAGCCTCAGAGGCAAAAAAGAAAACCTAACAGCCAACACAACTAGTTTAGAAACAAGTTGCAAAGTCCTCCTAATTCTTACCATTAAATATCAGAAAATAACGTTGCGCACGTGAAAATTTAAGGTGATTATTGAGACTGCATGGCGCTGCTACTTCGCAGCTCTTCTGTCACCCCAATCCAGAATCTTTTTCTTCCAGAATCTTTTTCATAAAACAAAGTTTTGCGTACTCGCGGACTTTTAGACAAACTATTTTTGATTCGACGAGTGTCAAATTGGCCCGAGAAATTGAGTGTAGGTCTCTGCTGTATTGACCCCAAAACGCGTTTTATCCGTTTTCCTTTTCTTGTTTTTTTGGTTATGTTTTGATTCAATTGGCCAAAAGTTATTTTGACTTACACTAGGTATAAAATGGGTTAAATAGATAAAATAAATAAATATAATGAAATTATATTGAGCTGAAAAATTCGACAGTAATTGAGAGAGACTGCGAAGTGAGCTTACGCTCTTCGAGTCAGCAGCCACCCGTTAAATATGTGAAATGCGATCGGCTCCGCCGCGAATGGAACCCGTCACGTAGGATCTGTCACCTGCTTGCGGTACCGCTAGCGGCTAGGCCATTAAAAGTAGGTTTTACATTATGTTACAATTTGTTTGGCAAAGTAGGTCATTTGTATAATGCTTATTAAGTAGGAAGTTACTGACAAATATAGATCGAGGTCTATCTCACATTATTAAATGCATTGTTTACGAAATGATGATAGCTTTTATCTTCACATCCTTATCCTATTTCAACGCTGTATATTTAGCTATTCATTATAACATGATAACCAAGTTTTCAGAGGCCTTTCATACGATGTTTTCTTTTTTGCAACTGTTACCTATCTTATGACACTAGCATGTGACAATAGATTGGCTTCGTAATATCGGTATAAGTATGTTCAATACATAAAGTTGTAATTCTATAGCAGTTGCAATTTCGAGCTCGTTTCAGTCAGTTTTGTGCGATTTTTTTTTTCATTTAAGGTTGGCGCTGGTGCTGCTGTTTCAGAAAATCTTTTATGCTGTTAGCAAGTATTGGTTTGTAATTTCAGCTTGGTCTTTTTGATAAAACTGGAGCAGTGGCATTCGCAGTTCACTAGGTTACTATGTGCCGCCATAGAGCAGTGCTCTAATCTTGAGAGTGTGAACTTGCTGTGGCATAGCCAGAAGAGGAGCACCGGGATACTGCCACCCTCCCCATTTTTTGAAAGAAGCCTAATCTGGAGTGCATTTAAAATATTTTTATTAACTACCTCAATCTTTGCAATTTTGGGTTTATCAAAGTCCCTTCCCCCTTAGAGTTTCCGATGACTTCGCCCTTGTAAACTTGACATTTTAATGTGAGATAATGGTGAACAGTGGCGTAGCCACGGGGGAAGGGGGTGTGGGGGTTGCAACTTTATATTAATTGAACGCGTAGCCCGAGGCGGATCTCAAGAACTCGATTTGGGGGGTGATAAATGGCGGACGAGTAAATGTGACGTCATTCTCAACCCCTCCCATAGCAAAATTCTCACTACGCATATTAATGCTGTTTTTGCAGGTGTACAATCCTGTGACTAACGCATGGTGTCTGTCTACCTCAATGCCTGAATCCGCCAAATGCATTAGTGCCCTGTCTCTCGGAAACATCATTTACGTGGCAGGTGGAACACTCTCCTACGTGCTCACTTTTGATGCAAGGAACAAGATCTGGAGTACCATCGGAGATGCTTTGGCCTGTGAAAGAGCCAGCTGCGGAATGACATTGTGTAACGATTTGGTGAGAAACTCATCGCTAGTTTTGTATTGGCATATACATAGTTCGTCTAAACATATTAAGGTCAAATCCAAAAATTTTTAAACAATGACTAAGAGTAGAAAAGTGCCCATCTTATTGTTTTCGAAATCTAGAAGTATCGAAGAACTGATGCATCAATATATATGACTAAAAATTTAGGAGGTAGTCCCCTTGCTCTTTTACTCGAATCGACAATGCATCCCCAATACCAGTACCAGTTGGTAGAGACTTCTGTTTCATGTTTACAAACATGTGCTAAATCTCGATTGCTGTGATAAAACCTGGAGGAGTCCGCATTAAAGTGATGTTATCATTTTCCAGGTTTTTATTGTTGGTGGACGAGACGATGAAGGGAAAGCAATTTCAAATGTCAGTTACTTGGATCCGAAATCAAAAGTTCTTCGCTCAGAGTGCAATCTTGCATTTGGCATTTCGCATCACGGATGTCTGACGCTGCAAAAATTCGATCATATGCGAACGAAAACGGTGTAACTTGCTCCTGCAGCTCACTGTACCCTAGCACGAACTTGTGCTGAGCTTTGGATCAGCTAAACGTGAGTGGAAGGTGATGCATTGCTCTTTGCGTAAAGAGAATTTAGTGGATCCTCTTTCAAAGTGTTTTGTTTTATTTGATATGTTTTTTAGTGATAAACAACGTCAAAACTTTTATTATTCTGCCAGCACTGCCGATTGTACCCTAAATTTCTGTTTGAATTTATCTTGTTGTCCGGCGAATGCATACCAGTTAGAGTTGAAAATTGGGGTTTATACGGTAACCTGTAACTCTCAAAACCCTGTGCGCCTTATGCATGAAAAAAAAACTATGAAAGCAGTTTATTGAAGCGCCTTTATGGTCCGTAAATACGATATTTGTACTAAAGCTTCTTGCTGGAAATTGCACCAACATAAGTGTCTTGAAAGAAAAACAAGTTTTTAAGTGCAAGATGCTATTTTGACTATCAAGTTCCTCATAAAAGTTGTATATTTTTTGTAATTGTTCCAAGTGTGTTGTGTACAGTATTACTGTATTTCCATCTGTTCTCTAGTATTTATGCACAGAATGTTACGTCTGTATGGTATGTTATGCAAAACTCCGCTGTATGATCTACCTGTTGATAGTTTTACAATCGTCTCAACATTAATTTCTTGCTATGAACTTTTTTGTAAATTTGTGTAATATTTTAATTACAAAAATTAGAGCCAATAATACGTGAAACATTTCAATATTTTCGAGAAAATTCGATTCATACTTAGACCATTGTCAATCTTATTCAAAGAGAATCAGCTAAGCGTGAGCGGGAGTCATATTTCGAAATGGTTGCGTAGAAAATTTCCACTATGCTCTCCAGCGATCTGATTGGCTTGAGCATTTGCGAAAAGAATGACAGGGCTCGACCTATCGTAAGTAGAAAAATTGTAAACGGAAGTGGCAACAGCAACGTGGTGTGGTGGTTAGTACGCTAGACTGCTAGTTATAAGGTATGGGTTTGATGCTGCTCTAGGTTTTTATTTTATTTTTAACAAACTTGGTTTCTCATGTTTCTCATGTAATTCGGGGTGGGGTAGAGTCAGGGATGTGGAAGCGGAAGCTGGAAGCGGAAGCGGTGGAAGCGGTCATATGTTAATGGAAGAGGAAGGGCGAAAAACATGCCGCTTCCGCTTCCACATCATTCAAAAAAGTATACTGTGAATAATTACTTAAAAGATATTATTTTTTTCAATTTATTTGATATTATTTTATAGTGCTAGATACGCTTTTCGTTTGACTTTCAGATAGTACTACCGTAGAATCGCTTTTTTTTCAGCTTTCTCTAAATTTTAGAGTAAAGCAAACAATTTATCAATAGCGCTAAAAGCAATGTATAGTTGACTCTTTTCCGATCATTATTATGTCACGAAATAGATGGAGTGCTGTCAGGAGCGTGTTCTGGGCCGGCGCCAATGGGGGGCCAGGGAGGCCTAGCCCCTCCAATCGGCATGCTTGACTCCCCCAATTAACAAGCTTACTCTTTTGAAGACAGCGGCTTTTGTGCTTAATTTGAAATTTTGGTCCCCCCTAATAAACGCTTGCCCCGCTAGACTGCTCTGCCGCCGGCTCTGAGCGTGTTTAGGGGGGTGGGGCTATTGTGCCATGCACCCCCCCCCTTTTGATTCTGCGTTTTAGTAAAAATGAACAAAGTTAATGGTGCCAAGTGACTGAAATATACCAGACTCTTTTGATGGTTTTTGTTGCTTATGGCCAGGGGCGGGTCTAGGGGCGTAGGATAAGGGGAATGCATCCTCCCACCAGCTATTTTCAAAAATATTTTTGATGTATACAATTTTTCCATAATTTCGAGCCCTTAAGATAGCAGTAAACTTTACGCCATAACCACGCATAATCGAAAGTGTACGAACAAAATGCATCGTATTTGGCAAAGCACTCAGAATTAGGGTCAAAAATTTTAAACAAAATTTGGCTAAAAAACATTGAAAAAGCACGAAAATAGTCATTACAGCATGTAAATTTTCAAAATTTTCCGGGGGAGCATGTCCCCGGACCCCCAAGAGCTTTTTTTGTATCTTGATCAGCTTCAAATTAGTTCCGCCGAAAAAAATGTGGAAATTATGCCCCCCTTTCCCCTTTAAAATAGTCAATACGCCACTGAGTGCTGTGTGTCAACGTTTTTCTAATGAAGGGAGTGTGTTTTGTAGCAAAGTTGCAGTAAAAGCCTCCTAGGGTTGTGACTCAATCATTCATCATTCTCAATCATTCCTTTACACTTTCGTTTGCGTTTTGCAAATTATCTTTCAAAAAACGCTTGGTAAAGTTTGACCAAGAGCTTTCAGCGTGTTGGAAAAAAAGTTACGGTTTTCGCCTTCGGCTACCAACGCAGTGGTCGTATTTTGCTAGCAAAACTTCGGTGATTTTGTTTGGAAGCGAAAGCGATAGGTGTGGAAGCGGAAGCTGTTTGCAAATATACCGCTTCCACATACCTGGGTAGAGTGGTGGTAATAGAATAAACAAGAGATTTTCGGTACAAGCATTCCGAAATATGCAGTTCATTGTTCATTACTCACAGCGTACTCGCGCAACTGCTCCAGCCAATCAGATCGCCGGAGAGCAAAGTGGAAATTTTCTGTGCAACCATTCTGAAATATGCGAGCGGAAGAATATTAATTTATTTTGAATAAGATTAACAATGTCTCATTCTATTTTAATAAGATTAACAATGGTTTAAGTATAAATTGAAACGTTTCGAAAATATTGAAATGTTTCAATTGCTGGCTCTTATTTTATAGCTAAAGTGTTGGAAAATTCCATACATTGTGTTCTTTGTGAAATAATACTTTGATAATTCCACAATGTACTTGCATTACACATGATAAATTATGGTCTATCCAAAAAGGTTCCAATTCTTGAAACCAAATGGTAAAATTTTGAAAATAGCAATGAAGTTTTGAAGTCTGCTTGTACCAAAAGACATCAATCGAGAAACTACCAAAAACCGCGTTTGTTTATAAAAGAAACTTAAAAATGCATTTGCAGCGATTTCTATTCCCAACAAAAATATTAAGACACCTCAATTGATTAAAGCAACACTCGTAGCTTTATTAAAGCTGAGTGTTAATAGGAACTGTTTTCATTGTAAAGCAGGTGTTCTTAACTTGGGATCTACAAACTTAAAGGCATCTGCATGATTGTTTTTCCGGATCCATAGTAGTAGGTAGTAGGATCCATAATCCTAATACGCACACGGTATATGAATATCAACTTGTGTACGTTTAGTAGACATCAGAAGTTATCTTTTGGAGCCCGCAGCCCAAAAAAGGTGCAGTAACGTTGTTATAAAGCCTTTTTTGACTTATAGTGGAGAATGCAAGATGGAAAATGCATTATTCCTTTTCTTGTGATTGATTTCCAACGATTGAGTATTCGATTGTGTAAGTGCCATACAATTTAAATATATATTCAAATACTAGAGTCTAGCTTTAGCTGCACTTTTATTTAACACCATCTAGTTATTTTGGTTTTAAGCCTGTGAGATTTTAGCGACCTTATCTATGTCGCCATACTGTGCCCTTTATTCGAATTCTTCAATACAAAATTCAATGCATTTTAATGTGTAATAGGCCTGTCCTTCAGCTATTTTAACCCAGTGTGAAAGTGTGTTTGTATTTATTTGTGTATTTTTGTACATAAACATTATTGCTATGCCGTTTCTTGCCCGTTTTGACACTTCTGTTGCTGTTGGTGAGTTCAAAATAAAATCAAAAAACAATGCAATAGAAATAATTTTATAATGGTTAGAACTGCTGCAGCTTCCATGGGAATCAAACCACAATCTTAGGCTATATGACAGCTTTTAAGTTCTGCGCTGCTCTGTAACTCCGTAGATTTGGTAAATGTCCCTTAGCCCTGCGTTAACCTGCTAAGCAAAAATTCTTTCAGTCAATTTGCCATTGTGATCGCAATTAATTATCTCTTTTGACGGGATGTACATTTTGTATGCTAACTGTGATGCCAGAATGTGGGGCTGGTTCTGATCAGACTGATGGGGAGGGCAGCTGAGAGGACTTTTTGGCCCCGGGGCGGAATAGTTATGATGTAAGAGCATTCTCTAAAACTAAGATCGTTAAGGGGCATCCTTTAATACTGTACCCCCTCTCGACGCTGCTGATAGTAGGCCTCCAGAGGCTAATATTGAGATATGTTGTCTTTATGTGAGAAGTTTGTTGTCTCATTCCACTGGCTCTTCCGAGAAACAATTTGGTGGGGTATTTTGATGTTTTGTTTGAACAAATTTTCTGTACTTACAATCGGTAAATTCTACACAAACTGATTCAAATAACTAAACTGGCTTATTTTTCTGGTTTGCTATCTTGGCAGTAGCCTACTCAATACACCACCAGTCAACCAAGTTTTAAAGTCTTGTTTTTTCCTGACGCCCTGCGATAGGAAAATGCTAAAGTGATTCTCACACAAAATAACACAGCGGGGCGAAACGTAAAGTTAAAAATAATGCAACCACTATATGGTTGGCAATGTAAAGCAAACAGCTTTTTTGAAAGGGAAGGGTGCGCATGCACATTGTTTATCAGTCTCTTTTCAGCTATTGTCTCAAGACCCCATTGTGCTTCAGCAGCTAAATCACGCTCTGTTTTGTTTCATTTGCATTTTACTAACCACCAGAGAATGCACTGTCATGAACTTGTAAGCATCCCAATTTGTTTGATTTTGCAAATTCGCTGCAAGGGTTCCATCAGAAGGGTAAGGCTGAACCTAAAAAATTAGAAAACACAAAATTTGAACTGTTCAGCCGCTTAATGCTGATGATGACAGTTTTAATTACACACCACGTTGATGAAATGTAGCCTAGAGGTGTGACTTATAACGAATAATTTTGATTTTGTTTATGCTCTTTGAAGGTGCGTTTACCGATACGCGACATGCGACAACACGACAAAAATTATAATGCAAGTGAATGTAGAAGGTTTTCGCGTCATCACTAAGCAGTAAAATAAAACAAGGTGCGATAAAAAATTATTGCCTGACGCGTTGTCGCCTGTAAACGCACCTTGTTATGTAGGCCCAAGTCAAATGCGCGACGTTTTTGCCTAATGCAAGCGTAGGCTAGTACAACACGTGCATCACTTCTGTACACGGCTCCAGCAGCTACTAAAATATCTTACAGGCAATGGGCAGTCTACTTACCATTCTAACAAGTCTCTCTCTCAGCTCACTATCGAAATGTTTCAGAAAGAAATCCCGGTTAATTAAAATGCATTCGGCACCATCAGAGATTAATGACATGGATGAGGCTTCAGCAGATTTGTCAAAAACGATTGGAATTAGGCCCTGGAGATAGAAAAATGAGTTCAAAAAAGTACTGGATGGGGTAATTCCAAAAATTATCAAAACATTTTAAAACTTTGTAATGTTTAATTTTACTTACAAATACATCTCCTTCTCGAAGCGTTTGTATGTGAATGTAAACGGATCTGTTCGTGGACGAAGTAGCTGAACTGCTTCTTCGGTTTCTTGCTAACTTAGATAACTTACTTTCACTTAAAGTAGGAAGATTTGAAGTAATGGACGACATCTAAAAAGTATTGGTTCAATAAAATACTCATTCACAAGGTAAAAAATCTGATCAGTAAACAGTCCTACAGGCCTAATAATGATGGTGAATGTTAACAGCTTATTCTGTTTAGGTCAGCAACCATGAAAATTGTGGCAAATGCAATCAGCTTGAACCTTGAATTGAACCCGTCACAAAGATTTGAAAACTTCTATGCAATGTTGCAACTTCTTGTTGTTAAGATTGCTTAAACTGCAAAGTTTTGTTTGGGTCTTGGCATTGGACGGCGTAGGCCTACTTTGCGATTAAGCAAAGTGACTGAAATTACTACCAGACAGCGCCGAACCTAAATGATATGCTATCAGAAATTTTACTTTGTCGCTCAACATCAAAAGCCGACCAAATAAAATGTTCAAGCAGGTAACTAAAACACACACAAAAAACTACAAACTGCGCAGGGACCGTAATCTTCAAGTCAAGCAGCAGCCGTTTAATGAAGTGATAGACTGGTGACAACAAGGTGATAACAGTTAAAGGCATTTGCCAATAAAATGCAATAGGAATATTATGTCATTTAGAGACGAAAAATGCTGGAAAAAGTGTATCCCTAGATTCCCTACAAAGAAATTAAAAAATTAATGGGCTACATATTATAAACTAAATATATCGTCAGCTAGACTGGGGCGGATCCAGAAAGTTTTGGTGGGGGGATGTGATTTTAAATTAGGCTGAATGCAAACTAAATACAAAGACGTTTAGACCCGGAAACGGGCACAAATAAGCCCTTTCAAAATGTTTCATGTCCGGGGCGTGGTCAGAATATTTTTCAGGGAGAGAGCACCAAATTTCGTCACTTTTTCAAGCGCAGTTTTTCCCCGCAGAGTTAATTTTAAGCAACTTAAGTAACAAAAACGACTGTCAAGGGGTCCGGGGGCATACTCCCCGGAAACTTTTTGAAAATTTGCATACCGTAATGGTCATTTTAGCGCTTTTCGAACAATTTTCAGGCAAAGTTTGTTCATATTTTTGGCCCCTAACTTCGAGTGCTTCATCAAATATGATGCATTTTGTAAGCACAGTTTCGATTATGCGTGCTTAAGGCGACTAAGGTTTATTGTTATGAACAGGGGTGCAAGTCTATGTTGAGCATTGGGGAAGATGATTTAGCAAAATCGACCATTTTTCGAATTGGGAGAGATGATTTAGCAAAATTGACACGTCTGCAGATGTCCAATTTTTTGCCCAAAATGAAGTGAAGACCAAAACAAAGGTCATCACGTTCGCTGATGCCCAGTTTTGAGACATGAAAATATTGGGGGGGATGCTGCCGGATTATTGGGGGGATACATCCCTCTATGGATTTGCACCCATGGTTATGAGGAGGTTCGAAATTATAGAAAAACTTTATTTATCCAAAGCATTGTTGAAAATGACTGGTGGGGCGGGATGCATCCCCCACATCCCCCCCCTGGATCCGCCCCTGCTGCTAGAGCAAGTACAGTTCTGGACGCTAACTTATTAACAGTTATTGTATTCGTTAAAGAGAATTTTTTTGGCCAATTCTTTAAACTTTGAATAGGATAAATTTCTAGTTTTTCGGGAACGTTATTCCATATTATTGGACCAATGTATTTTATGGAGCGCTGAGATTTTGAAGTGGTCAAACGGGGCAAAAAGATGTCTTTGGTATTGTATCAGTCTAACCACTCTGACGTGTTGAATGAGGTGAAACATCAGCTGAGTTGGTAAAAAAAGGACAAAAATGGGTTGGTAGTTTTTTGTGCGTACATTGATGCATAATCATAGCGATTTCAAAAGTAAATAATCCATTAAGTTTTAAAATACTCAATTTATAAAATTGTGGTGGTATATTGCTTTTTTTTTTCCTTTCAAGAAACGAAGACGCTTGACGTATTTTAGAATACGCCATTCAAAAAAACAAAGGTGACCGAAAATCTTGTCTTGGCTGGGACCCAAAAACTAGGGTAATGGTTGTCTTTGAACATAAGATAAGAATACACAATATTTGAAGAATATTAGGCCCAAACCAAGGATCAGCGATATTTGTAACCTAATCGCAAGTCGACCCAAAAAAGGAAAACACCCATCCGATTAGAATTTTTGACTTGCTTTCAATCATCGGTGCTACGTTAATGTCAATTCTGCTTATATTACGACAATTTAGACGGATATACCTATTACGCTTTGCCTTACAATCTTTATTTTTTGCTTATACCTTTTTCCGCTGACGTTGTTGCCAGGCGTCAGCCAGGCTACTTCGGTTGCGTTTTAAGATAGAAATTCGAAAGTTGCTCTGAGCTTCGTCTATAAAAACAAATTGATTTCTTAGTTCGCTCATCACACCACCGGTTGGCTCAGTACTTAAGCACATCGTTATCGGTGCGGTTAGTCTGGTGTTCGATTCTCGGATCGGTCAAATCAGACACAGTGTCGTCAAGAGTATGCCAGCGCTGCGACGTTTCTTGTTGCCCAGTCGTCAAGCCGCGGAGATGGGCTCCGCCACTCGTTACACGCTTCGGCGCAATACCGCGAGTATAATGAAGATTCGATTTTGCTTTGGCTCCGCTCATCACTGCTGCGAATTGGTGGTTAAATCATTTACTTGTGGAAACTATCTATCCAAAAGTATGAAAAACATTGGCCAGTGATAGTACTTGTAGGTCTACCAATGTTAATTAAAATTTTGATCAGCTGGAACATCCCTGCTTTTATAGGATCCGAACCAAGTCCCTGCCTAATTGACCTTTTTAGTCCAAGCGCATGATCGACTCTGTAAATCGTCAAAGTGACAAATATACAATCACGTGATAGGCCTAGTACAGAACGTACAAGACATTTCATATTAAATACTGCAAATTACCTTCCTGAGATTTTCGATTCAAAACGTTCCCATCCACCTGTTGGTTGATGTCAAATTTATCCTCTAATTCTTCCTCATTATTGCTGCTTTCATCCTCCTGATCTTGGAGTCCTCTTCCAGTCATTAACAAAGCGAAAGTTTCTTTAGAAATCGGATGATCTTCTTGCCACTTCCGATATCGGTTCCAAATTTTTCTCTTATGTTCTTGGCAATTAGATTCTGAATAATAATTTAAAAAAATTAGGACTACTGTTTTATCATTTGCTAGTTCAGGGGTAGGGGGGCAAAGAGGATCAAGCTTCTTAAATTATTTGGAAAAATCAAAATTAAATCTTCATTATACTCGCGGTAGTAAGCCGAAGCGAGTAACGAGTGACGGGACCCATTTCCGGGGCTTAACGCATGGGCAACACAGATTGACTGATTTGATTGATTGATTTCTTCATCTTTATCCTTTTCTCACGAGAAAGCGGCGGAGGTGCTATATGCGTAGGACGAATCCAGACTCGCTCAGGAGTTGCCTTTGTTTCCAAGTTTTCCGGTTGAATTTTCTACTGACTTCTTTAATTTGCTGCTTGCCAGATTACACCAAGCAGAGATAATCATGGTGAAACATCTTATCTAAGGACGCAACAACGAGACTAGTTTGAGAGTTGAACCATTAAACTTGTAATCATGGTCGTCGTAAAAGATCCGAAGAAACATCGCAACGGTGGCGAGCTGTTAGCGACACTGCCGATTTAACCCGCTCGTAATCGAACCCCAGGCCTCCCGCACCAATAGCGTGCGCGTAACAACTAATACATTAATACTTTACTTCGATATTTCTAAATGCATAAAATGGCTAGATCAACATTTTTTCAATTTTTACTTCTGCGTAAAATATTTTTCTAAATCCGTTCCTGTTTATATTGGCAGCTGATAATAACAATACAACGTTTTTCGTTACCATTCAAAAACAATGTAATGTTACATAAAAAAACGGAAGTAAGTTTAACATAAAATCACATCTTACTTTGCTCTATTGCTTGGCGATAAGTTGACGTTTCGTTTATTTTGCTCTCTGCTTGTAAACTTGGATTTTCGCTTAAACAAGGCTTTCTGCAAATGGATAATAGGTGTAAACTGTAAAAACATTGACCTATGTTATACTACATTTGTTCGTTACCGTATCTGGGCAAGTATGACGACAAGGTGTTACTGCTCACTCTTCGTAAAGCCTTTACTGTAAAACATTACTGTACGTTTTTCACTCTACAGTGGCAGTAAAATTTTTCCGCGGCAGTACTAAAAGAGGCATTGATGAGGCATACAGTGTAATGGCCATTAGACGCCGTTTCATCAAGACATCCAGGTAACCAGCGGCGTAGCGAGAAATTTTAAAAGGAGAGAGCATAAACTGCAAAATCCATCAAAAGAGTCTGGCAAATTTTAGTCACTTACAAACATTTGTTCCTTTTTACTGAAAAACAAAGTCAAAAGGGGCGGGGGGGGGGGGGGGGGCGCATGGCACAATTTTTATTGACCATCAAAGATTCTTTCTTTCGCGTGAATTTATTTTCTGCCGTGCGAAATGCGTAGGCCTACTGATTATTACCAAAAAAGTGTACTCTGCTTAATAAACTATAAATAGGTGAGAGGCTGCAGACTTGGCGACCGCGCCTTGCCTTTCTTGTAATGCAAGGACACATGGTCTTTCGCAGCCTCTCACCGGAAAGAGCAAATTGTTACTGTGTACTTTATGCTATTGGTATATAATTGCCATTTTCAAACAAGAATGAATCAGTGAATGAATGAATGCCCCCCTAAATACGTGCCTGCAGACATAGGCGTAGCCAGGATTTTTAATTAAGGGGGGGGGGGCTAAAGCATAAAAAATCTTGCCCAACAGCTGGGACGGATCCAGAAAATTTTGGTGGGGGGATGCAGATTTAAATTAGTTTGAGTGTTAACTAGATACAAGAACGTCAGACGTTTAGACACGGAATAAGGCGTCAATGTTTCACGTCAGAGGCGTGTTCAAAGTTTTTTTAGGGAGGGCACCAAATTGTGACATCTTTTAGCCTATAACCGTGTGTTTCTCCAGCAGAGTAAATTCGAAGCAAATTGAGGAAAAAACGACTCTAGGGGATCCGGGGGCATGCTCTCCCGGAAAATTTTTGAAATTTTACATGGTGCAATGGCCTTTTTAATGCTTTTTGAACAAATTTTGATCAAACTTTTTGCCTCTCATTCGGAGTCCTTCACCGAATATGATGCATTTTGTTTGCACATTTTCGATTTATGCGTGCTTACTTCAGGCCAGGAGTAGATCCAGAAAATTTTGGTGGGGGGATGCAGTTTTAAATTAGGTTGAATGTTTACTACTGTAAATGCAAAATCGATAGAGGTCTAAACGCGGAAAAGGGCGTAAATAAGCACTTTGAAAATGTTTTGTGTCTGAGGCGTAATCAGAAAATTTTTTTAACGAAAGGAGACCAATTTTCAACATTTTTTCAAGAGTAGTTTTTTACGGCAGAATTAATTTGAAGCAAGTTGAGGAACAAAAAAAAAGCTCCAGAGGGTTCGGGGGCATGCTCCCCCGGAAATTTTTCGAAAATTTTTGTGCTGTAATGGCCATTTTAGTGCATTTTGAACAGTTTTCGGGCAAACTTTATTGAAACTTTTTGCCTCTAATTTTGAGTGCTTCACCGGTATCGATGCATGGCGTTGTACAAACCGGGTTTCACATAAGCCGACAAGATAACGTTTTGTTTCTCCTTGATTAGAGACGTCTTCTTTGATGCAGGACTTCAACAACGCTGTTTTCTTCGCATTGGTCTTAAACATTTAACCACTTTTCGTGCAACGTTTTTAGCATTTTGTATTGCTGAAACTTTTACAGCTGCAAAAGCGCTCAAATTTAAGCACTGCGTAGCACAGTAAAAATAAAATGCCAACGGAGATTCGTTTTGAACAATTGAAGTGACGCCTGACCCTTCGCTGGCCATTGCGGCTGCGCCATCACAACTCTGGCCAACGCAAAAAAGCAAAGTTGTATTGTATTTCTCCTTTGTAAGCCCACTTATTAAAAGCCCAGCAAGAAAACAACCACGCAATGGCAAGTGTTTATCATAATTACCAAGATCCTTGCTTTTGTCCAGGATGGATTGGGGGGGAGCATGGCCCCCGTGCCCCCCCCCCCTGGCTACGCCCATGCCTGCAGATAATATCCGACACACAACAAATTTTTCTTCGACAGCGACATGGCCTTGCAGTACCACACGTGGGTTACACGTCCTTCATGACGAGTTCGATTCGCGGCAAGTACTGATCGCATTGGATATTATTTTCATGATGGTCTCTGATTTGAGAGCCCGAATTCACTTCGTAGATATCTCTATCTGCTTTTGCATTTTTTCGAATCAATAATTAAGAAATAATGCTATTTAATCATTCATTTATTTATTACCCAGCTTGGATAAGAGAAAGTGTAAAGCGTCGACGCAAATTAGGATGTTTGGGTCCAACCAGCAACGATACCGGCGACGATGGAGCCGTAAGTACAACAGGCCTTTGCAGGCCAAACGATTGTCGAAATAAACCTGAAAAAACGGTTCGGTGGCTTTCGTGCTTGCTTTGTAGGCTTACAATAAAACTCTAGTATTCTTATTTTAAGCGTTCCAGCTTATTACCCGAGGCTATGCGGCGCTAATCTTCTTTTTCTATGATTTCCGTTGGCAGCCGTCTAGCTTGCTCATGACCACAAATAACGAAGAGAGAAAAAAAGGAACTGCTGCGGCGCTTAATACTAGGCCTGTGCAGACGGGGATTAAAATTTTTCAAGTGCACATTTTCGCATCTTTGAAACAGGCAGCAGTCACATTACTTTGATTGTTGCTAAAATGCGATTTGTCTTCATAGTTGCATTTGTCAGCCACATCGCGCAATCCAGTAACATTAGGCTTGGCAGCAGGAAGGCGTTTAATTACACGGCAAACTCCCTGTAAGCAACAAAATTTAAAGTCTCTGCTCATATATTGGCGTTAAGTGCAATTTTCTGTGACTGCATAATAATTTTCAATACACCGGTACAGTGAATAAACAATAACTGAATTATACCGGACTGAAAATTCAACAGTAGCCTACTCCAGAGGGACTGCTAAGCGAGCTTGCGCTCTGCGAGTCAGCAGCCACCTGATTTATGCGTCAATTGCGATCGGTTTCAGCCGTGAATGGAACTCGGAACCAAGGATCTGAAGTGACCTGCGCGCGGTAGTCTAGATAGTTGCAGACATGTTGACCGCTAGGTCTCCTCGCTGCTTCCTCCTACAATTCAATTAATCAAGTGTTATTTTTCATGTGTTGCAGTGAATTCTCTCGCTATTGCTTATTGAATTGTCGAAAAAAAAAAAAAAACGCGAACTGTGAACGGTGCAGTAACTATCAGTATAATTATTGTTGGTAAAGTAGGCTACTACCTAAATAGTTCGATCAAGTCGAGGTGTTTGTGTCGAAAAGTTGGCCTTTGCTGTGATAGCCAAACTGGTATTGCATCTTTGTGATTAGGTAAAGACACTTTATTTCCAAGTGGGACATAATCGTCTTTCCAGGTAAGTTCGATAAGAAGACTTGTTGCATAAGAAAGGACTCCCTGTGTGGTTATTCTTGGAAGTGCATTAATTCGGTGCTTGATTGTTACAGCTGTCGATTAAACTATCAACGCACTATAAGTACCGGTAGCTTTTTTGTTGCGATGCGTTGTCATTGTCTATGAACTCACCGATCTAACAATGACTATCACATCACTTGTGCTGCTGTCTGAGCAGATAACAACTCCAACACGAAAATATGTGAATGCACATATAGTTGGTTTGTTGTGGGGAATCTTGTACAACGGATATCCCTCAAACTCCGGAATCTTGCGCAAGAAACTGATGAACTCTGGTTCTCCACCTTCCATTCTGAGAAAAATTTGTCAAAACATTGCTGCTCATGTCAACTATAAAAGATTTTTTTGTATTTTGTGGCATAATTATTATCCTCCTATCACGACCAACAAAATCAAGGATAAATCACGAGAAAGCGATCAAAGCGCTATAATAAGTTCGTTTAGAGGTTGCCGGCCTCCTGCCTAACACTTTAAGATAGGGGAATTCCGCTAAGTGCCTTTCCCAAAGGCGCAACAAGTAAACTTACCGGCTTCTTTTCCACATTGATCCTTTTAATGCTTAGGGTCTGTTAGGGAAGCTGTAAATACCAATTTTAAAAGTCATTGGTTTGAACCAACTCGGAATCACTACGAGCTCCAGGAGCAGACGCTCTTAACACTCATCCATCTAAGCTGTTAGATAGAGATTTGTGATAAAAAAGGGTTGGGTATTTGACAACAAAATCAAGGAAAAGCAGATTTACTGTTAACTGGCTCACTGTTCACTAACATCACTTACCTATGCATGAAAATTTCGATGAAATCTTTTCGACCAACATTGAGAAGAGCGAGTCGTGTTTGACTGACTACGTTGTGAGTTCGTTGTTCTCGCCTCATGATTGCAAGCTCGCCGAAACTCTTCCCTCTCCTCAAAATGCTCACCTAGGAGTGCAAAAAAAGCCAAGGATGTATTAGACTACTGATTTTAAACTTGCTTGCTTTTTTGGGCAGACGCTTATCCCACATTTTTGTAAAACTTTTGTAAGTTAGAAGATAGCTTATCACAGAGCCTAATTTTTAAAATTTATTTCGATTGAGTCTGACCAATTCTGGTTGGGGTCTGTCTGTTAACGAAGATGAACTACAAGCGGAAGTAAAAATAATATCTTCATTATACCCCCCGAATTACGCCGATGCGAGTGGCGGGGCCCATC
Organism: Trididemnum miniatum; assembly: GCA_964006365.1. Lineage (NCBI taxonomy): Eukaryota > Metazoa > Chordata > Ascidiacea > Aplousobranchia > Didemnidae > Trididemnum > Trididemnum miniatum. The sequence goes on along the minus strand of OZ023247.1, from coordinate 5,699,734 downwards.
TCCGCAGCTCAGCGCAACACAGCTCCGAAGAAACTCGGGGCGGTGACGCGCTGTTGGCGACTCTGTGTTTGATACACCCTGGAATCTACCCCAGACCTCCTGCACCGTTAGCGATGTCTTCAACCAGTGCACCACCTGGTCGGGTCAACAACCTAAAAACAATGTTTCATTAAGAAGGAACAAGAGAGATCAATTACAGGGACAAAGCACATCGCTAGCTGAGAAATGATTAAGACAATTTCCCAAACACCCTGCCTTATATGTCACAGATTGTCAGAAAAGCAAGAATAATGAAAATATACTTTTCGCCTATTTCATTATGATGTTTCTACCTATCTTATAAAAGCAAGAATAGTTATTTTCATACCGTCTCCACATATCCTTCTCCGCTTGAATTAATCCGATTTCTGGTGACTAATGCCGTCCCGTAGAGAATAAAGTAGAAGGTCTCTGCTTTGTGTCCTTGCCGGATAATGATACGTTTAGGTTCAAATCTAAAAATATTATTAAAATCAAAATTGTAGAATCATAATGACTTGCGTTATTTGAAATGTTCTTACTCATCTAACCAAGCCACTTTGACTAAAGCTTGCTGTAAATTGAGTGGAAACTCAGCGAATTCTTCTACCTCTGCTCGAAGGCCCTTCAAAGCCTGCAAAATTGCAACAGATGATTGTATACATAAAATTTTCACGAGTACGACATCAAGGGTAAAACAAGATAAGCCTGCTTTGTCATCGCAGTGACCTGCACGCTAGACCCATTGGACATTTTCACATATCACAAGTTCTACTGGTGGGTAGGCTTCTGCGTAAGACAAAAAAAAATGAAATAAAAAAAATGGTAAGGGCTATGACATTTTCGGATCTTGCCATTTTTCAATTGAAAGTACGCATAGGCCAAGGCCAACTAGTTATAAATGAACGTTTGACTCGAAGAAAGAGCAAAACAAGAGGTTAAAATCAGAACACAAGTTAGTTATACATTTACAATGATTCTTTTGGCTATTACTGTAGTTATTCATATGCGAGCAATGACTGTTAGAATTAAGTTGTTTTATGCAATATGAATAAATTCTACTTGAAACCGTGGATGATGATGAAAAAGATTAGTTTATGTAAATTGTAAAACATTAAAAAAAGCATTTTGAATCGGCCAATCCCTAGAAAGCGCTGACAAATTAAGCTCAACAAAGTTATCAGCATCTTTATCGTCGTACTTACATACTCTACTTGTTGCTTCGTTCTTTGATGGGGAAGAATAGTCAGAATTTCTCTTAATTTGTCGTTGAGCAAGGTCTACAAAAACTTGAAACGATCAATAGGCAGCAACATAGTAATCTGGGCCAAATATTGAAAGCAGAAATATCGGTCATTAACTTTATTTCTTCCATCCGAAATTTGAAGATTTTGCCATTTTTTCTAGTCTTTTAAGATTTTTTTGGAAAGTGAATTTGAAAAACTCCTGTAAGGCAGAAAGACGAATGTTTGGATAGTTATCACTAAGACTTACAGAGCCCCGATTTGCGCAAGCTTATATTGTTCAAGGAGCAGCCTATATTTAATCTTTCTGAAAAATGAAAAGCATTTTACACGATCAGTGCTTATTAGAGGCTTTCAGTTTTACTTTATTTATACTTCAAACTCCAGAACCAATTTTAAAAGTCGAAGTTTTTCATTTCAACAATCATAAACATGTATTTCCAAGCTTTTTGATTCCAATATTAAAAGATCAAAAACATGATTGAGAATAGCGTGACACTACACGCCGTCTGATCAAGATTATTTTTTTCATACCACCGTGATCGTATAGATCACCCCTGTATAAAAACACGTGGTTATCTCCACTGTATTCTTTTCTGTGGATGGTCTTGGGCAGAGCCGGCGACAGAGCAGTCGACTTAGGGGGGCCAAGCGTTTGTCAGAGGGGCCAAAGTTTGAAATTACGCACAAAAGCCGCTGTCTTCAAAAGAGAAAGCTTGTTGATTGAAGGAGCGGCAAGCATGTCTATTGGGGGAACCAGGCCCCCCCCCCTGTTCTTGGGCGTGGTCCCTGGTCTGGTCTTGGGCGTAAAAATGACATATATTATTCATTATTCGACCCACAAAAAAAGACAAAGTTTGTGATTCATAACTGTGCGTGCAGCACGCACTGTACGTGCGCTGACCGGGTCAACACTAGATTTAATAGTGACAAGAACCTCACGATGTTCTTTGAACTTAAATAAACACAAAGTTTTAAAGCTTAGAATTATTTTGCTAGTGTGATGGATGAGAATAGAAATTGAGAGATAAAATCTGGTTGTCAAAAACAGCTAGCCTTTGTTTACCCAAATGCTTAAAACTGTAAACAGGTGAAAAGCGCCTTTTGACTCAGCGTATGCTAAATCCAGCAATTTAACATAGTTTAACGAACGAAAAGCTATTGTGATTTCATAAAGCAACATTACATTTAAAATGGTATGCTCAATAACAATGATAAGCTATTGCTGCCTACGCCAAATCTTCTACGCTTTTCAAAAATCAAAAACGAGTCCCAAACCCGAAGAGTTAACGGTCAAGTCCACCACAAAGCGGTAAAGTAGGTCTAAATTTTTATATTTTGAAAGTGTTAGTAGAAACTGCGCAGTTATTAATGACATCACTATCGGTGTGGAAGATTTGGGGTTTGATTCCCAGGCCGGTCAAATCGAGCACAGGGTCGCCAACGGCTCGCCATCGCTGGGACGTTTCTCGGAGCTGTGCTGTCCTAATTGGTGATTGACTCAGCCAATTATTACATGGATCGGCGTAATGCCGCGAGTATACCGGTAATGAAAATTTGATTCTTTTTTTGAGTTGATTTATTAATAGAAATGAAACAACAGTATATCATACGAACAGCAGATGCAATTTAGAAGCAATGGCATCATCTTTTCTACTGTATTCTTAACCTTAAACGTATTACATGCAGTTAACTAACTCCAATTATTCAAAAAATCCAACGGTTTGTTTCAACCTTACGCGATCATCAGGGAGTCTAATGATATTGTCATCAACTAACCTCTTTGGAAACTTTGTAGTCGTTTGGATCAAATGTGAGGCCATGTCTGTAAGTTCTGGTTGCAACCATATCATTTGAGAGCATGGCAAAGGACATTTGACTGGTTTGAGACACTACAGTAATGCGCTGGTAATCCACTAAACAGCGAATCAGCAATCGCACTAGACGAACCATTCGACGAAATCGATCCAAAGGCTAAAAATTGCCCGCACATGTTTTCTCAGTAAAAGTTGGAATTTCTTTATATGTTTCAGCATGGTATCGATTGATATCGTTGTGCATGCGCAAGGGCGGAGCCAGCAGAAAGCATCAAAAATCAAATCTTTAGTGTGCTGGCGTTATTAAGCCACAAGCGGTGTGTGTCAAAGCGTGTCACGAGTTGTGGGGCCCATATCCGCGGCTTAGCGCTAAGGCAACATTGCTCCGAAGAAACGTCGCAGCGGTGGCGAGCCGTTAGCGACACTGTGTCCGATGTAATCGACCCGGGAATCGAACCTCAGACCTACCGCACCGCTAGCAATGTTTTAACAACAGAGCTAACGGGCCTGAAGGCCAGGTCACAAAGATTGGGTTATTTCATAAGAACGTTTTGAAGACAGTTCAGATTAGGTCTCGCCAAAAAGTGGGAGAGGTGTCGGCGCCCTGGTGCCACCCTTCCGGCTACGCCAGTGCCTATGCACCGTCCTGCTACAGACGTGCCGCTATGCTGAGTTTAAAACAAAAATTAAAATTGAAGATTGAAAACAATTACCCAAGCAATATTATCACATGACCTCGACCTGATTTCGTTATAAAAAAGAAATATAATAATAAAAATATAGTACTACTAATAATAAAAATATAGAGCAAAGAATCAACCACAGCAAAATATCCCGCTGAATCAACTAGCTTACTAAAAAATACAATTATTATTTATGGCCTTTGTATATTTCTACAATCGCCATTGCAGAGCAGAACGAATAACCGATCATCGCCATTTGTGGGTAACTGACCGGCCACCACCACCCCAGGTACAACCTGACCATCATCTGAAATATTTATAGTTATGAATGCTTACGGTCGTGGGGATTTTAAATATTCGACTTGTCCTTCTCCTTCGTAATTTACTCTTTCTTCTTGCTTTAATATCAGCCAATAAATCTTGCTGATGGCTCAATCGAATTCTATTTGGCATAGCTCTGAAAAAATGCAAATCATTTTAGCAAATCAAAACAGCAACCATGCACACCGGCCCGTTAACTCAGTTGTTAAGACATTGTTATTGGTGCGGGAGGTCTGGGTTTGAATCCCGGGTCACTCAAATTGGACACAGTGCTGCCAATGCTCGCCACCGCTGGTGACGTTTCGTGGGAGGTGTGTTGTCCAGGGGCTAAGCCGCGTAGATGGACAACGCCACCCGTAATAACGCGTGTATAATGAAGATTTTCATTGAATGTTTTAACAGCAACCACAATTGTTGTTGTCCTTACATAGCCACAGAGCTGGATTCACCAATAGGCAAGGCAGGCTGAAGCCTAGGGCCTCGGAGAAAATGGGGGGGCTCGGAGAAAATGAGGGGCCTCATCGCGAACAAGGAAGCCCTCTTTTTTTTGGATTTCACTTGATTTTGCGGAAAAATTGGACCTCTGCGGGACCTTTTTTTGGTCTTCTCCGATTTTTAGTGGAAAAAATAGAACTACCCTAGCGCCTCTCATTGACTAAATCCGGCCCTGCATAGCCGGCATTTTTTTCTAAATTATTTTTCATTATTCCATTTTGGATAGTTAGGTAACCGTCTGATACCTTGGATTAGCTGAAATTGCTTGGGAATGCGTTTTGTTTCTCCATCGTTGTAGTTGTGCAGCTTCATGTAATTCGCCGACAAATTCGCTTGCCGACGATCTTCTGGTGCTTGCACTTTGATCAGGAGCTGCTGATTCCGCATATTTTGGACTTGAATGAGGAGGCCAATTTTCTTGTGTCATCCGCTTCGAAGACTTTTTATGAGTGTCGGAAGCGCTTTTAATGCTCGCAGCGTCTTCTCGCAGATGCTGAAATGATATTCTGACTGGTTTATTAATTTTTCTGGGGGAATGCTGTTTATCATTATGTGCGCCCAATGTGGCGAATCTTTGCGTGGCTTTTGTCAAATAGCTTTCGTAATCAGCAAAAAATGTGGAAGGTTTTTGAACGTTCCCATCGTTTCCACTTACGCACTTTTGATTGTTAGTGTCATCGGAGCTGAAAGAAAGTGGAGATAGCGGAAAGCACTCTTGGGAATCAAAGTTTTCTCTAAAGGTTGCAACGGGAGTTTGCAATTGTGAATCACTACCTGCTCGTTGAACTTGATTTACTTTCAAATAAAATTGAGATTTTCCATCAATCATGTTATTTTGATGGGGAATACATTGGTCATTGATTCGTTTCTCTTCTTTAGAAACAACAACACTGACAATCTTAGAATCCTTTCCGTTTTCACTCGTAACTATTCCGTTTTTCTGATTTCCCTCCGGGATTTTTTCAGAAAGCATTTCTCAACTCACGATAAAGTACAACAATAAAAATTAACACCTTAATTAAAAGAGCTTTTTTGAACTATACCGTAGCTGCACGAGCAAAATATGGTCCAAGTACTGGGGCGGATCCAGGGGGGGATGTGGGGGATGCATCCCCCCACCAGCCATTTTCAACAATGATTTGGATAAATAAAGTTTTTCTATAATTTCGAACCTCCTCATAACCATGGGTGCAAATCCATAGAGGGATGTATCCCCCCTAATAATCCGGCAGCATCCCCCCCAATATTTTCATGTCTCAAAACTGGGCATCAGCGAACGTGATGACCTTTGTTTTGGTCTTCACTTCATTTTGGGCAAAAAATTGGACATCTGCAGACGTGTCAATTTTGCTAAATCATCTCTCCCAATATCGAAAAATGGTCGATTTTGCTAAATCATCTTCCCCAATGCTCAACATAGACTTGCACCCCTGTTCATAACAATAAACCTTAGTCGCCTTAAGCACGCATAATCGAAACTGTGCTTACAAAATGCATCATATTTGATGAAGCACTCGAAGTTAGGGGCCAAAAATATGAACAAACTAAATTGCTTAAAATTAACTCTGCGGGGAAAAACTGCGCTTGAAAAAGTGACGAAATTTGGTGCTCTCTCCCTGAAAAAAATTCTGAATACGCCCCGGACATGAAACATTTTGAAAGGGCTTATTTGTGCCCGTTTCCGGGTCTAAACGTCTTTGTGTTTAGTTTACATTCAGCCTAATTTAAAATCACATCCCCCCACCAAAACTTTTTGGATCCGCCCCTGTCCAAGTAATTTCCAGTTACAAGAATTACTGTTTTTTCCTCATTAAGCTGTTCATCACTAATTTACTGTTTTCTGCCCAGGCCTAGTTGTTTTAATGTTCAAGCCTGCTTCTAATAAACAATTTCTAAATACACTGGTCACAGAGATTTTGAAAGATTCCCATATTTTTTTCTTAAAAAGCACTTGGACCTACTTCTTGGAGTCAAAGCGTTTCCTAAACTCTTTCTTTCATAGTAAGTTTTTTAGACGGATTATAGCATGATCTAAAATAAAAGTTTTGAAGGATTGAAGGTTAAGACGCTCTTATAGGAATAACCAATAACAACAATAACTTTATAGCAGCTGCGATTTTCTTTTTGTTGGTTCGTGGTTTACCTTGTACAAATAAAGATAAGCGATCTAGGAGGTCCGTACGATGCTCGTACCTACTACATGTCCGTAGAAGTGTCCACAACGGCGGTAGCCTAAGATTCCGGATCAAGATACCGATTTTTGAGATTATTAACAGTACAAAATTTTAGATGAATGATTAAAACGAAAACGAAGTTGTTTTTTCTTTTCTATCGTAAAAAGGCCTATTTGTCGCTAGTTTTCACTTGGTCATTGTTTAGTTGACTTTTAAAAAACGTTATTGATTGATAAGGCAGTACAAAATCAACAAGTTCAACCCTGAAATGGCCGAAATTTTATCGAATTTAAAGTATCAAAAATTGTAATCGCCGTGCCTTTCCCTGTTTTGTTTACATCTCTGAATCTCTTAATTAAAAAGTTCATACAATAAAATTAGAACTGAAATTTTCAAATTTTGATCAACGTTCAGCCGCTCGACGAGAATCCGCGTGGTTTACTACAGTAATTTATATTTATTAAAAAAGTAAGCACCTTCATTATGCTTGCCCGGTATTACGCTGAGGAGTGCTGAAGCGTGTAACGATCTCGCGGGGCCCATCAGCGCGGTTTAGTGTCTGGGCAACACCGAAGAAACGACACAGCAGTGGCGAGTCGTTGGCGACTCTGTGCCTGATTTGACCGACCAGGGAATCGAACTCATGCCTTCCCTAGCCGATAGCATTAATTGTCTTTAATCACTTCGCCAACCCGCCAGTTTACGTAGCATAAACCTAACATTTAAGGCAAGGGTTTTTAACCAGGGTTAATTTACACCCTGGGGGTAAATTTTGAAAGTGTTGCACTGGGGGTAAATTATACATTTTTCATTCGGCAAGGGGTAAAGAATACAAAAAAGGTTAAGAACTCCCAATTTCAAGAGATAGGTAAACCACTTTTTGGTGCAAGTAATGATTTTCCTAACGACACACTGGGGCGTGTTCATAAATTTGAAAATGGAAGGGGGGGCCGCAAATTCCTGCTTCCGTTTCCACTGAAAATATCGGTGAAGACCAAAAAGAAAAAGGTCTTCAAACTTCACGTCTTCCGACGTTCAATTTACCCCCCAAAATCAAAAAAGGTCATCGCGTCCTCAGATGTCCTGTTTCCACTGTTTCGCTGACTGGAGATATATATCAGTTTATATTTCAGCGGGGGGGGGATCCAGCGATCCCCCTGGGTACGCCCTTGGGCACAACAAGTGAACTTCCAAGCTTGATCCTCTCAAGCAGGAAGCTTTGAAAACCAGTAGGCTACCGTAATAATTTGACCCGACTCGGAATCAAACCACGACACTGCAACTGCAAGGCTGTTGCCTATTCACTCGACTATCTTAAACTAAACTTACGCACATATTTGATGTAACTAGACTTGGACTATCGAAAGTTTATTGCAGAAATATCTAAAAGTCAAAATATTATTTTTCAAGGCCACTAATATCCAGTGGCGCGGGAACGTTTTTTAGACAGGGGGGGCTCAAAATAGTAAGATCGTGTCAACGTCTGGGGGGCGAAGCCCCCCAGACCCCCCTTTTTTCGAACGCACGTTTTTAAGAGCAGGACACTCAGCAGACCTATTTTGATAGACATCAATTGCATGCCGCTCAAGTGACCGGAATTTTTTCAGGATAATCTTTCATCATGGAAAACAAGATTGCTTACTACCATTAGGCTTTTCTAACCATGCTCGAATTACTACTCATGTATTTGTAAAATGCAAATACCTCAATCACAAAACCAAAAAGTAGGCAAACAAAATTTGCCCGATCTAACTTTTGCTTTGCTGATCAGAGTTACATGCAACAAACAATGCCCCATTGAGGTTTAAAAATAACAAAAAACACACAATCAAAATAAAGCACTGAACCATTTTTTAACATAATGAGATGTGTAGATATAGGTATTTAGGTAGGCGTACTAGCTCAATTTTAGTAACAATCATCGGCAGTGCTCGAGTTGTGAAAACACTTATGGGGGTGGTAGGCTACAACTTTTCATGCAGACCTAAAAAGAGATGGTTATTATAGTTGTAAGGGAACGGTTTACGCTAAAATGTTTTATGGGGGGATGGTGTTGTTTTCAGGGGGGATGGCATCCCCCTCAAATCGAGTAGCCTACTGATCATCGGTGCCAGTTTAGTAGTGATTTAGCCGCTTCATTGGGTTGGTAGAAAAAATTCAAAACCATTAAAAAACTCAACCAGAAGAGAACTTGCACCAGCTCATATAAGCTTAATTAGGGGTGCCCAACCAGTCGATCGCGATGTACCGGTCGATCTTTGGATGCTTGGCTGTCGATCGCGGGTCAATTTGGCATGTACACAAATCAGGTTGGCCACCAACATTTCCAGTTCATGTAACGCGTCCGGGCCGTGAAGACCTTTTTTTTAGCTTTTCACAAACATTTTGGTGGAATTCGGAACATCTGAAGGATTGAGGACCGTTTTTTTGCTCTTCACCGCATTTTCGTTTACGATTTACGTAATTCCCATGATCAGTAGCGACTTTCATTCGAGCATTCAGAGTAGTTTGGCGTAAAGTGTTTGGCAGCTACAAGAATTGACAGCCATTATACTTTTACTGGGCCATCGTCCATGACTGCTGTAAAGGTTTGCAAACGCTGATATAAAACACGGTTAAAAATGAACTTCAAGCATTGAAAATTTTACCAAATTTTACGTTGACCAAGTGAATAATAACTGACTGATTTTTAAAAGAATAGTGATTCTTCGTTGGTTAAAAGCACTTTAAAAAATATTTGCTTCATTACGTATGTACGTTGCGAGCATTAATCACGTCGCACTCAGTGCATAATTGTTTTAATTGTCAGGGGGGGCTCAAATGGTTCAGGGGGGGCTAAAAAAAGTTCAGGGGGGGCTTGAGCCCCCCCTGGCACCCCACTTCCCGCGCCTATGCTAATATCGGACGTTACGTAATCGTTAGTTTCGGAAAAATTTATCTCACGTTGACAAGTTTATTTAAAATGTTCAGTATGCAATCAAACCAGCACAACACTTGTAATTAGCAAAGAAAATTACTTAGCTGCTAGTGCTACCACATTTAAATGCACACTGAGGATGCAGTGAAAGAGCAAAAGCTCACCGCGTCAACTGTATCCACGTTCATTTAGAATATAATACACAAGGTCGAAATTGCTTCTAACTTGATAACGAACTGTGCAATTAAAAAAAAAGCAAAATGTCGCACGTTGTCGCATAAAAACCAACAGGAAAATAACAGCGCTAAACTTTTGAAAAATCAAGGAGTGAAAGAGCGATTTGAAAGTTTATGCTGGAATATTCGGCGCGCCGAGAAAGAGCGGTATCGGTAATCGCGGTGATCGCGCATAAAATACAAACGGTCTGATAAAAACAGCTGATCGAACCAAGGTCAGCTGTTGAAGCGTAACGTTTCATTCTAATTTGTAAGCGATCCAATAAATAAAAAAGAACTACATTGAATTAAAATTTTCAAATTGTGAAATGCAAAGCAAAAAAAGTAAAATAAATTTCTGCTTTAAAGTTAACAAAAACGTTATTTATTTTCACGCGGATGAATATCAAATGCTAACTATGACGTAAGATTGGCGCAATAAAGTTTTTCTTCAGCAGCAGTGAAGTGATCGAGGTTTATTAGCTGCGCATTACTACGGTGAAGGATATTGTTTGTTTGGATCAGCATAGTTGAAATTAATACAACGATATGTGCATCACAACGTAATCGTCTTTTAATTGTAAAGCTGCGAGAAGAAAAATGCTTCTCTTATTTTAAGGATTAATGGATAGTTTTTTAAGAAGCACAAACAAAAAGAATTACCGCTGCAGGGGAAACTTGAATAAGGTATGAAAAACTAACTTTGTTTATGTTTTTGTTGTCTGAAGCAAACTGTTGTTATATCGAACAACAAACTGATTTGAATGATGGCAATATTAATACTGAATAGTGGTCTAGCGCAGTACTAGTGGCACTGTAGTATCAAGGCTGTATGGATAGGTTATCTTAATATTGAACCTCCAACCTAGTTTAATTTGAACTGTTAAAACTGCCATACCATCTAACCATATCGTTTGTTAATTATTGTGATGTTTTACTAGCAATTGCTGATGTGACATTCTTTTGAAGGTTTATGAAACACGATTTATTATAGGCAGTGGCTATTTGTAGGGAGCTCGTACAAATAAGCGCTTGGTTTTTTTATTATCCCTTCGCACTCTCTTGGTTCTACAAGAGCGTGACAAAGTGATAAAATAAACCAAAGAGACAAATGTTACAGGCTTGTAAAAATAGCCACTTTCTTTATTATATATATATATATATATATATATATATATATATACCGGTATTATACCCGCAGGTCATACCCTAACTATGCTGTAATGTGTATGATAAAAAGTTGCTGTTTTTAATTTTGATGTTCAAGTGTTTTACCAGTCTCGCTTGACATCATGAGCTTATTATATCTACACAATAAAAAATGTTTGAAACAAAATTTTCTAGAAATGATTTAATTGGCAACCCAGTTGTCATTGTCTGGTTTGAAAGGTTATGTAAGAAACAAAACTACAAGAATATATTTAAATGTGATATATTATGTTGGTTTTCTATGATGAAAAGGAGTATAATAAACAAATCATAGTTCCTATACCTCCTTCAGGAGTCTAACTACGTAAATAATCTTTCTCTCCTAGATATAAGAGCGACATATAAATACTGTGATATTATTTTTATTACAGTATTATTATTAAGTGATTTTTGAATGTTACAACAATGGTGTCTATTTTAATTTTATGTTTAGGTTCGTGCAAAAGCTGAAAAGCTTTCACATCATTACGTTCCTTTTCTTGCACTGTTTTAATATGCTTTTAATATTGTTCTGATTATCATGCTGACAATTATTGAGTATTAAATTCAATTGTTGACATCCGTATTTATTCATTTCTGATAATGACCTTGAGATAAGGTCGAAAGGTTGATGTAAGCAATGTTTTGTTCCTTAAATCTCTGTGCTCCCTTAGAGTTTGAGCATCTTTTGGCATACCTGTACTCTATAAGGAGGTAGCATTTAGCGTTCCCTCAGTATCGTACCTGTTCCTTAAAAGGTACTGAGTATTTGTACTGGTATTTGTATTTTTGTAAGCTGGTAAAGCTGGCTTGGAAGGTGGATGTCGTTTATATACCACCGGGGAGAGAAAAAATTCTGAAAGTGTTGCAACCAAAAAGGGGAAGTGAATGGTTATCCATCATAAATGGTTGCAATTGTGTCATCATAGTTGGCTACAACAATCCTAGTAGCTGATATTTCGCTGATTGCATTCCCCCAACCAAAAAACGTGATGTTTATAAGCCAATATAGCATTAATCAGTGGTGCAAATGTTGAGAAAAGTTTTGTGTTTTTTAGGGTTTCAGCATTGATTGTGGGCTTCAGAATGGAGAGCAGTTGCACAGCAAGTGTATGGTCCCAAGAGCGGTTAATTCAAATGCTTGATATCACTCGTAAGCGAAGTGTTGAAGTGTGGAAGCAGTTGTCAGTTTTGTCTTCATCCTCTGAGGTATATCATGATGTTTTGTCTTATTTTAAAATATTGCACTTAAATGTGAATTTAGTTGCTTTTGTCTTCAGCAGTTGTGCATTGTTCATAGATATGTGAAAAAATGATTTCGACCACTTTCATTTTCTGTGTGCAATATGGCATCACTAATCTCAATTCTATTGTGGCAGGGCGTTGTCTAGAAAAATTATTTTTTGCTCGTACCTAATAAGTTAATATTGGTAAAGAAGTCGATTTTTCATGCCATAGAGTTGCAAGGTACAGCTACCAAAAAGTTTGATGCATTAAACTTTAATCTATATACATTATTTGCAGGATATTTTATTTGATAACAAAAATTGTGACTCACAAAAAACGTACCGGCATATGTTTGATATTATACTCTAGGATGTCCCAGAAACATTGTGAATAAGTTTGCAGAGTCTAGTGCTTCAGATTTTTTGGTTGCTCTAGCTTGTAAAGATAAGGTTAAGCCTTTACAGCTTTTATCTTGATTTTCAGTCAACTTCATTATGGACTTATGCAGTGTTTTATTGATGGTAAATCACTGACAACACTGAGATTGGTTCAGGCAGAGTCCTTTGTTTAGTTTAAACCTCGTTAATTGAATGCAACATTATTGGAATATGCATTTTGTATTTTTTATCATAAACAGTTTGCACCAGAGTATGCTAATCTTTGTCGAATGACTTCCTCATTTTAAAGTAAACAAAGAACATTTGCATTGCAGCTGAAAATAGTTAGGCTGAATTTCTATAAATTCTTAGATGTGACACATTGACTGCTGCAATGATGCTGGTTATCCTTTTTATTACTTTAATAAACTTTTTAGAAGTTCTTTGTTCACTTGAAGTACATTGTTCTAACCACCATCGAGGCTCTTTCTGCCCGCACACCATCAAATATAGTCTGATAAATGGCAAAATAGTAAAATTTAAGTGGAAAATATTAGCTGTGGAACAAAGTTTTACGTATCAGTGTACCGGTACTGATACCGGTAACTTGTTTAGTAAAATATCAAGTGAAAAGAATTACTGTTTGTAATTTTTAATGCATGCTTTTTTGTAGAGCAAAGATGTTAATTCTGACGATCGGGATGCAATTCTGACGTGGATTGCAAAAGTCAATATTAAGTTGAAATTTCAATACGAGACCTTCTTTCTTGCTGCAAGCATCTTGGACCGCTTCATCCTATCTGTCAAGGTGTGTTGAGACTAATTCTTAGCAGCTATGTAACTATTAGTTGTTCGTTTAATGGCTTGTCGCTCAAAGTCTGTTGACAGGTTGTGCCAAGTTCGTTCGAGTTCATTAAAAGATTGTTTGTTTTTTTCAGGCTCAGCCCAAATATCTTAAATGCATTGGTATCAGCTGCTTGTATTTGGCTAGCAAAGTGACGGAAGAAGAGAACGTAAGTTTTTTTCTTGAGACTTTTGTAGTTTTGTATTTACGTTGTATCACACTACTACTTATTCCAGTATTAACTACGTTTCAACCGGTTATTACACAATGGTAATTTCCTTGCACAAGTGCTTATCACACCTGATTGCTGAGGAAAACATTCTTATGATAGCAAGACGAATATTTAGAAAGCTAAAGTATCCGAGAAAATTTATTTTTGCGTGTGACCAAACGATTTCTATGGTTTTATCCGATTCTTAAACGCTTTGCTAACTTGTGAAATGATATCGAGTTTTGATTCTTTTTAGGTCATACCTTGCACCGGAGAGTTGGTAACTGAGAGCGACTGCGGCTGCAGTGTTTTTGATGTTTTGAGAATGGAGAGAATCATTCTTGAAAAATTATCTTGGAACGTAAATTCGTCAACAGCATTGGACTATCTTCATCTTGTAAGTTTGATGGCTTCGTTGAGTTTTTTTTTTTTTTTTGGTCGAGTTTGGTCTGTTTCTATTCGCTCCATTCAGGAGAAGTTGATACTCCTTCGACCCAACCTCTGGACTTTGAAAAATAGATTTTGCTGATTTATTACCTTCATGTTTGCGGACTCTTCTTACGTAATGTTTTTAGTCAGATGGTGATTGTTTTTGTTACGGTGTTGGCTAGATCAGTTGCAGCTGTGACCGAGTGTTTTACTGCAGTGTTTCCTTTTTTGTGCACTAGCGTAAGGGTGTAAGTTCAGTGTAGTGACTAGCTATCTGTTTCTTTTCAGTTTATACTCCTTTCGTTTTTTCATTATACTGATGTTGGATCTTCGCTTTCACTGCCGCGCTGTATCACTAAGCTGGCAAGAACGCTTGCCAAACTCGTTTGTCACTATGATGTGGCAAGGTTTCCTGATGCTGCTATTGCTCTGGCTTTTGTTTCCATAGAACTGGAGGTTTTTAATCACAAGAAATGGATGTGCACTACTGGAAAGCTGCAGCAAATTTCTAAGGTCAGTTTGTGTCACAAACATTGTTTTTCTGCGGTCTTGTAGTGTATCAGTCGTGGCAGCACATTGTCATTAAAAGCTAGTTGCGACAGAAAGAACGTCTGATTTTCGCATTGTACATAGCGTTGATTAGGGACGTAGATAATTGAATTTGTTTGCATCTGATGTTTTTAATTTCCTTAATTAAGCCATATTGGCTATTTTGTTAGCTGCGTTGGTTTAATGACGTTATCAATGAGTTCAACTAATTAGCCCTTTCTGAAAACTGATTTTTAGATCGCTGACATTGCGTATGTAATTGCGACTAATTGAAGTTTTTCTAGACGTTTTTGTAAAAGTAGAAAACATTTTCTCAGAATGCTTAATGCTTTTAAATTCTCTAATATGTTGATCTTGGGCAAAATAAAGTCTTGCCTTAAGGCGTAGCTTTATTTTAAGTATACAGACTTGTCACAAATATGGCTTAATTGGGTTTATGGTAATATCCGTATAGTGGATAAACTTTAAGGCGATTGCGTAGATGATACGTATGTGATGATGTAACGACTTTGAAATTTTGTCATTAAAAAATCAATCTAAAACCTCTTGACCTCTGTTATGTTTAATTGTTGGTTAACTCGTTCTTTTTTCAAGTGCTAAAAATGAAACTCTTCAGTAAAATATGCAGCTGGCTCTATGTGAAAGACTATTTGGCTATATTTGAAACTTCTAAAGTCGATGCTCATAATTGCTCGCCCGGCATAAGATTACCTAGTCGTAAAAACGAAAGTACACGTACAAACTATAACTTTCACTATCAGCTATCTCATTCTTATCGTTACGAATGAAACTAAATCAATTAAAATATCGTTCCCACGATAAATGTTTTTATCGCCAGCTTTATTTTAAGTTATTGTGATAGTTTTGGTAAGCGTGAATTTTTCTTAAATTGTAGGTGGTGTTCAAAAAAAAGGAAACAAGTTTCTCTTGATTGTAGGAAACAAGTTTCTCTTGATTGCTGGTGGTGTTCAAAAAAAAAGCTGTGTCAATTTAAATTTGATAAGTTCCATTCACTGTCAGATTACTATTTATTTTTACCATCAATATTCTTGATTTATTCTCCGATTAATCTGCGCAAGAAATAGAAATATGTATGCAGCATTTTCGGTATGTGCCAGTACAAGTGTTTTTTGTACTGCCAGTACTAGTGTTTTTTGTACTGGCACTTCCACTAAAACACGCTGATGAAAAGTACACTATGTACGTTTACGAAAACTCTTTCACAAGTATCGTTGGTGTTACCGGTACTAATGTTCTTTTAGAATTTCTTCTACAATTTCTTTGCGAGAGAAATCAAGCCTACCTTGCGAATGCCTTGTAATTTTTAATATTCAAGCTACGACGCTAGTTAGTCTATGACTAACGTGTATTAACGAATTTTAGGCACCTGTTCTCAAGGTGATTCGATATTTATATTTGCCCAATTACACATGATCACTAAACAAACTACTGTTGATATATATTGACCCTTAACCACATAACTTTGCTCTTATTTGCAATGACAAAGACAACTTCACCTTGGGTCTTACCCCATCGTTAATTTGCAGGTTTGCAGCGTTTATTTGTGTAATGTTGCAGTCACGTAACCACAAAATCTTTTCGATTTGTACTCGTCTGACCTGGCTCAAATGACGCAAGTTCAAGTTTGCCGTACTTTGTATATTATAGCTGTCTATCATCGCCAACGGCAGTTTAAGCACTCTTAAATAAGCGCAGTTTCATAACACTCAATACTGTATGTCAACGTTCGATATTTTATAATATTTCAAAACGAATCAAAAGTTTTCGTGTAAAATTGAACCATCATTACAATTGCAAAAGCTAAAGTTTTTTACCAACTGATGCTCCTAGTTTTAGCAACGCTAGTGCGTTTAAGCTGTATTTTTTTGGATAGCAGAGCATAACTCTGCCTGATATCAAATGCAATACCGATGCTTGCTCGGAGATGCGAATCCAACATTATTAATAGTTAATTGCATCAATAGCAGTGTCACTGCTATTCTGCACAAGTTTGCGTGTTCGAATGTTCACCACTGCCTCTGCATTCATTAATAATAATGGTGTTAACGGAATATGCAACTTCAGAGCTTCGATACGTATATAGTGCTGCAGCATAATACGTTTTCGTATTTTTAAAAGAATTTGTCTTCAAACCTTAATTTTTTATACTGTGATTTTTATTGGTAATATTTTAAACCCCTTTTACACCAAGGCCGCGTACAGTTGCGTAGTTGCGTACACTTATGCACTGAATGCGCAACGATACGCCAAAATTTTTGGCAGTACGAGGATGAGTACGCAAAAAAAACTAAATAAGTTCAATTTTTTTGCGTATCGAGTGGGTGCGCAACTGTACGCGACTAGTACGCAACTACACGCGACCAGTACGCAACTATACGCGGCCAGTACGCAACTGCAGGCGGTCAATGCGCAACTATGCGCAGCAACTTCTAGCCGGGTTTTTAATAGCAATATGCTTGCCGTCTACGGCGCCAACGCAGTGAGAAAAGTTCCAGCGGTTGTTGAACATTTGGGCAATGTCTTTCGTTCTTCCGGGGTATTTAGACACATAAGAACTTAATCCGATAGCTCATCAATTATAATTATCATATGGCTTGGCATACAGCTTGAATAAATTCACAAATGCTGTTGTGAGCTGCTCGAAATCCAAATTGAAGCGATTTGTAGCTGTTGCCTGTAGCAAGAAATCTCCAGGTAACTGCAAGCTTCAAACCAGGTGTCAGGGGCTTTTCGGTAATTGGTATTTTGTTTTTGCTATAATGCGTCAGAATTTTATGAAAAGCCTGCGGTTCCTTCTCATAAAATAGGTAAATGATGTTACATCTTTGCTTGAAGTCCTCTCATCAAATGTGCATATTGCCCATGAAGATGCCTGCGCTGGAGCCAGGGTTTCACCCATATACTCTTCTAGTCTTCTCCTCTTCTTAATTTTTGCAAAAGCTCTTTTTTGTTTTTGTTATTCTTCAAGCGCAACTGTTGTGCTACATAAGAGTCTCCAGATGCAAAACGCTGTAGCTTTTGGCTAGAATTCAACCACCTCATGACTTGATTTTTCACTATAAAATGATTGAAAGGACTAACAATCCAGGTTTATTATGATGTTTTCGAACTCCTTTTCCTATACGCAACAATACCCGGGTAAATACGCTACTGTAAGCGGGCGAGTACGCAACCACACGCAACTATACGCCGAAAAATCCGCGTGCTGAGTGAGCGACTCTACGCAATTGTGCGCAATTGCACGCGGCTTTGGTGTGAAAGCTCCTTTAGATTAAATCACGAAGCGTTATAAATTTATCAAGTTCGCTTCCACTGGTTAAATGCGTCGAACTTTTACCTTGACAATGACTTTAATGAAGCAATCAGCCATAATGCATGTTGACCTGAATACCACTGTAGAGCATGATGTGAGATAACTTTAAGGTTTCTCGTAAATCTTCAGACATCAGTGTAGTACTGCCGATTGTAAGTTCCGCTGAAAAGATAGGCTGATAAGAGCTGTCGCCAGCAGCGCAATCAACCGTCGTCTACTCGACCTCTGTTAAGATTGCGAAGCTTTACGGTCTGTTGAATTTACTGGTGATTGTAGATACAGCAGTATTGCTGTGCTTGCAATGATGGGCTCCGTTATGTGGGATATGCAATTGTAACTACCCAATGAATACGTTGACTGATAGCAAATATCAACTTCAGAGTAATAAAGCTTCAGTAAATAATTGTATTACGGTAAATAAATTCCGACAAATTGGCAAAAACTCTATCAACGTACATAATGTTATATGCAATTTCAATATCCAAACGCTTGAATAGTGTTGCTAACCAAAAAGAGGTAAACCGTAGACGATCTACTCCTGTAAAAAGTAATCACTGTCAAAATTCGTTGAGTTTGTGAATGATATTTTATGCAAGTGTGCTGTACTTATGAAAATGAGTACCTACGATTTTAAAAAATGCGAACTGCGTATGTAACTAACAATTAAATTCCTCACGAATTTTTGGACATCACTAAATTAAGTGTTATCGTAATTGCTATTTTCTTGTGCAGGTGTTAACCGAAGATTTAATGACTTGCCGGCAGCTCATTTTGCGATATTTGCCTTCTCGACGTTTGGCTATGGTAATTGGTAAACCAGTATCAGAAAATAATAGTGTACCTGCACAACCGCAAGTTGAGACGACCCTTATCGCCAACAAGGTAAGGTTTGCGTGATAGTTTTCCTTTTTTGCTATCACTTGGTCTGTGCTGTTCTTGCTTTTCAAACTACGGTGTTAGTCGTGACAGCTGTGTTAGTTTTGTTAAAGTCAAAACGTGCTGTGAGGCGCCGGGGCTGAAGCAGATCTTTGTTGCTACGTTTTTGTGTTTGCTACCGCTGCGATAATTTGATTAAGTGAAGCGATGCGGCGTTATTATTGCTCAACGATGGTCCTCAGATTGACTTTGTGGCCATCAGTAGTTTTTTGAGCTTATCCGTGCTTCTGTTATCTTTGAATGCAGTTTCATTTGCAACATAGCCTAATATCTGAGGGAACATTTTGTGTCAGGACCTCATTCTCTCCTGTAGCTAACATTCGGCTACTTTGCCTACTGCTTAGCTTAATTTTCAATTTCTTGCGCTGAAACTAACGCAAGTTTTTTTGTTGTTATTTTTCAGGCACCATTGCATGTCAATAACATTGCGATAAAGAGAAAGGCTACGTCTTCGTCATCCAGCAAGCGAAATAATCATTCCAAAAAACCTCATCCTGCTGATGCGTTCTCCAAAGATGTAGGGAATGTTTCAGAAGCAAGTCAAGAGCTCCTTTCAACTTCAGATCATTCTTTAATGGAAAAAGGAAAGTCTTTTCACTCTCGACGATTCACTTACGCCGAGATTGTCAAATACGGCCATGAATGCAAAATAATTGGTAGGAGCTGTGTGTGATGTTAAAAGGTTCAAGTATACTGAGTTATGTGTATGCGACTAGGCATTAGAGAACGATTGTCGCATCTCATTTTCAACTGATAGAGATCGTACTTGACAGCTTGCATGTTGATGATGATACAGATATAGTGCTATGCTTTTTTTAGCGTTAAACCCGTTGTACAAGCCTCGAGCAACGCTGAATAGTGATGTTAGAAGGGATCGAAAATACAGTGGAATTCGGTTAATAAATCCACCTCGGGACAGCCGGTTTTGGATTTAATACACGGCGGCTTTAATAGACGGCGTTTTCTAAAAATGCATCTCACCATTGTGGATATCCCCCTGCAGCGGTAAAAATGCACAAAATGTAGTAGCTTTTCCATATTTATTCGACGCAGAAAAATCTGCGCAATGCAGTTTGCTTCGGTGGAAATGTTTTCCTCAGATGGCCATTCACTTCTTCTTTCATATCACAAAGCATGTCCATTGTCCATCTTCTTAAACTCAGTACGCTCTAGCCCTAGGGCCAAGCGACGAAAACATTTCCGCATCTCTGCTGCTAGGACATGTACGTACTTGTCCATACGAAACTGATAATCCAATATTGTACGTACTTATTAGCACATAATGAAGAAAAATTTGACTGCATAAAGCACGTAAACTGGATGTATTAAGCGGCGCTTGGATTTATTAACCGAGGTTTTTATAACGGGAAAGGATTGGGACGATTCCGTTCTAAGCAAATTGGATGTAATAAGCGGCTGGATTTATTAACCGTGGATTCATTAACCGAATTCCACTGTACTCATTGCGCTCAACGATCGGTTCGCATCACGTCGGGGTCACCAATGTAGCCCGGATACATAAAACGACTTCAGCTCGTTTTTATGAAATAATTAAGCAAAATGTTTGATTGCTTTTAGGATCGGCCCACTTGCTAAATGTTAAAAATTTTTGTTTAAATCAAATACTTTTAATTTTGTAGAATCAGCTGGAACTTCTTTTTTATATTTCAGATGTTTCAAAGCTCTGTTCAGTTCAAGCAAACCGTGAGCTTCTCTCTGTTTTGTCTACGGGAAACAATGCCCAACGTTGCTCGCTGCTCCGATAACAAGTGGCGGTGCTATAACTTGCAATATCAGCGATGACTGGACAAGTTGTTGGTGGGAATTCGTTAAATTATAACTCGAGGTCTAACCTGAAATCGACCAATTTGTCAATTTCGATCTTATACATTTACTGTTAGTGCTATTACTACATAGGTTGCACTGTGTTCTGGCCCACTTCATCTATAGTTGGCTAGCTTAACAATTATCTGTTTCAAAATTTTTTTCTGTCTTAAAAAGATATTTTTTTGTGTTATATGGCTATTTTGTTGTTTTACTTTGTGTATATATATTTTTGTTACCGTTTAGTTCTATTTTGTTCATTTGCTTTTTGCATTACACTGACCGGGTTTTTGACTTGTTTGGGCCAATATCCTTGCTGTGTGTCCAGTCTATATTAAAATTTGAGCACTGTGTAAAAATCAATGGCTATGTTACTTATATTGACAGTAAATTCTTGTTAGTTGGACGAGGTTTGGTTTTTGTTCTTTTTTTCTGCATCAAAATTTTTGTGAGAGGCCTGTCAGTCAATGATAAGTTTTGTTGATTTTAAAATCGGAAACTGTGTGCCTTATTGTTTTTTTTTTTTTTTTTCTTGGATCTTTTTAGAATTTGTTGTATCCAAATGATTAAGTTGAATGCTTTTTTCAAGAGATAAAGTAGCAATGATGGGCTATGAATAAGGTAATCGTGAACAGCATGGCTTTATTATATCAACTTACCGAGCTCATATGTCTGGTGACTGACACTGCAAAGGTTTCTGACCTACCGCATTGACAAACAAACCATTGTCAATTTTAGCGGCTACAAATACAATTAAATTTACCGATGCGCTCGAAGTACTTGAATTGTCTTCAATTCATTTTGGCAGTGGCTTAAAGGTTGATACTAAATTAAGTTGGTGAAAATTTTTTCAATCAAACGAAAGCTTGTGTTGTTTTCAAAATTGCAGCTGGTTACTGCGCTGTTAAAAATTATGTAAATTTCTTAAAATGAAGCTTTTTGTTCTCGTTTTTTATTACCAAAGGTGTATGTATAGTAGCTTTGACATATTTCAGACCACATGCTATGTATGTGGTTTTATCTTAATCAGTTTGTCGCATCAGCGGCATATTGCTCCACGCTTAGATAGTCCATCGTTACCAAATCAGTATTAAAAATAAAATCTGTTCGCCAATGCCTGAGCCATGTAACCATGCATTGCTACTTGTATATTCTTTCATTATTTGCTTTTGCATGCTTAGTATGCTCCTAAACCTTATCAGCTAGCATTTAAGTTGTATATTTTTAGTTTCATTTTATGTTTGTCAAAAAATCGCACATTCACAAAATAAAAGTTTTCTGATTTTATACCTGTGATGTGAATTCTTAATTCGATGTCATGAAGCGCTGGGGATTGCAAGTCTCTATCTCAAGGAAACCGTTAGTCTAGGAAAATATCAGTTAGGACCTAAAAAAACTCTTCGTTGTTCGTGATGTGGCCTCTCATTTTCTCCGAGGCCCCCCACTCTCTCCGAGGCCCTAGGCTTCAGCCTGCTTAGCCAATACGTAAATCCGGCCCTGGTTTGAAGAACATTTTTGTTTCTACGTTTGGTGGTTGACTTAGCTGGTAAGATTGATGACGTGAAAGCTATTGCATATAAATTTTGATTGAAAAGGTAGAAACAAACTAGACTGGTTCTCAAGAATGATCGACATTTTTATGGAAAAAAGTTACGCGGCCTTCTGTGGAATAGTAACATCATTAAGTCATTTCTGCAGTTTCTGGTGATGGTGTAAAATTTATATTTTGGGCAAAAAAAAGTCTTTTGAAGGTGGTCATCATAAATCCTATGCTGTGATCAACCAGTCCAGTAGCATAATTAACTATGTAACTGCACGCGATCCGACTCCAATTGATATCAATCTCAGAACTTCATTTATTTAGATCAGGGGTGTCCGACCCGTGGCCCGCGGAAAGGTTTTGAGTGGCCCGCGGAACTTTTCCGAAATTACCAATATTATCAACTTAATTGCTACGTAATTTATGGTGAACTTACATTCCGAGAAATTGTCATTTAATGTTTGCTTTCTTGTAAGTTAATTTTATTGCATCGCAATGGAAATTGTTTCGCATCACATTTACGATATTGTTACGTTCACATCCTTTCCACACAATCGTGTTCGTGCTTCAAAAGTCAGTCAGTAATAAACTAGGTTGGATCGGCCGTTAGCTCAACTGCTTGGCGCACAGGCTGTCAGTGCGGGAGATCTAGGGTTCAAATCTTGGCTCGGTCAAATCGACACAGTGTTGCCAACGGCTCGCCACCGCTACGACGTTTCTTCGCAGCTGTGTAGCCCAGGCGCTGAGCCGCGGAGATGTGTCCGGCGATTCGTTACATGCTTCGGCGTAATACCACCAGTATAACGAAGATTTGAGTTAGATTTGGTCGCGATCC
Organism: Trididemnum miniatum; assembly: GCA_964006365.1. Lineage (NCBI taxonomy): Eukaryota > Metazoa > Chordata > Ascidiacea > Aplousobranchia > Didemnidae > Trididemnum > Trididemnum miniatum. The sequence continues at coordinate 5,676,556 of OZ023247.1, read as the reverse complement.
GAATTTATACCGTAGGCGCACGCAGGTAGAGCACGGTGTCATGCCCCCCCCCCCCCTTTGGCTCTGTAGTAAGGTGCTAAAACCTAACTTTCAGTCTATAATTTCTCAAACTGATAATGGCTGCAGCCTCCTTTCACTTATTTTGGCCATGCTTCTGCTTTTAGACATACCGTAAGCTACGAAAATATTTTTGTATTGTCACGACTAACTGCACCCACTGCATGCCCTTTTTCGTTAAAAAAGTGTGCTAAAATGAGTGTTTTTTTATGTGAAAACCGACCCCCTTAGCTTGCTTCGCCCACACACCCTCGGTAGTGCCCCACTCCTTTGCCGAATCCTGGGTGCGCCTCTGTCTGAGACGTGAAAATCTCGAATTTTTTCGTTGGAAACCGATTTAGTCGAGAAGAAAATCGTTCGATGTTGCCGAATATTGCCAAGCTTGTTAGAAAAAACAGTGCCAAACTTGACATTGAAATGTCGACGCGTAGCAAAAACTTTGTTGAATTTACTGATGTTACGTTTATTGTTCTTATAATTGTAAAAATTCACGTTTCTAAGGTAGAGTTTTAGTAGCGTCTTAGCAGCAAACACTCCGGTGGCCCGCGCAATCATTTGTAAATTTCATGTGGCCCTTTGGCCAAAAAGGTTGGACACCTCTGATTTAGATGGTGCAGCACAACGCAGCAACGACATCGTTATACAGAATTCAGTTATGTGTGTTCTTGGATGGAAGAATAAGAGGTCTGCTTGTTCGTGCTGGGATCAGGAGAATTGTGTAATTTATATCATCTCAGAACTTCAGAATTCAGAACTTCATTTAATTAGATGGTACAGCACAGCGCAGCAACGACATCGTTATGCAGAATTCAGTTATGTGTGTTCTTGGATGAAAGAATAAGAGGTCTATATTTATAGAGATGCTCTTTCCTGCTTGTTCTTGCTGGGAAGAGGAGTATTGGGTAATTTAGTGATAATGATTTAAACAATATAATAATAAACAATAATTTAAGCGAATAATAATAATTTAAGCAATAACCATTCTAGGTGAATATGTATTATGTAGGTATAATCCTTTTGATAACATGTATTAATATCACTACAACTAAAAGCATTTTTTTGCTTGATGAGTTACGGCGAGTTTACCTATGACAAGGTTAATCACGTGTTCTACTGGGGAATTTGTTTAAACGATTGTGTTGAGTTTCATAAGAATAGCCTGGCATATTCACTAAGTGGGTGCCTAAAAATGCGTCTTATTTTTCATACGCAAGCAGCAGATGATGGTCGGCAATATTCTAAGCGTTTTGGTACAGATTATACGCATTTTTAGCGGCGTTGGAATCCATTGATGTACAACCCATCTTGGAACAAAATCAAAACTAAAAATCCGTGTTAAGTAATTATTTTTCCATTCCAACTTGATTACGCGGGAAAAAACGACGATTGGGTTAGATTAATATAACTTACCGGTAATACGATAGCGGTACTACAAAATAGGATAGCGGTACTACTAAATAGGCAGTGTCGGCAGTGCAGGCATGGGCCAGGCTACTCTATACCTGATTATTGTAGACTAGCTGTCTGCGATTGTCGTTTTTTTGAAGTACCATTCAGGTAACGTCTAGTATCAGCTCCCAGGTTCAGTTTGGTAAGGGTTTGGTTCAGATACAAACGTAACCTGGCAACTGCTAAACGTAACCCTAACCAAATCTGGGGGCTGATACTAAACGTTACCTGTACCACACTGCCTACACGTAGAGCCAGAAATAGATATTTATCAAGGTAATTCAGAATTTATCAGCGATAATTTATTGCCAACATTACTCAAAGTAGTTTTCACTTCAGGATTCAAGTTTATTACTAGGCAATGTCTAGCTGTCTAGAGCACCAGCCCGGTTTCCCTAACCAAATAGTTGCTGCACCGGCAGCTTGGTTTCTTTAGCGATGTTGCTGACTGCTTGTTTGTTTCTATGAAAGGCTGCCGGTGCTCTAGACACTTCCTTATCATTAATTTACCCACGCACACAAGCACAGAAGGGAAGCAGTGAAAGACCACAAGGTCACCTAAGTCTACTGCTTCCTATTGCAGCAACTTATAGTCTAACATCGATTACCAAAAAACCAAAGTAAAAACATAACCAAGAGACATCAAACAAAGCGAAGAGACACTGGACATCAGATGGACAGCATAGCCTGAAGGTTTTAATTTACGTACACTCAGTGATGGGCACAATAAACTTTTCCATCCTAAAGCAATACCGATAGTTTCAAAAAAGCACTGGGCGATACTGATAAATCTCAATTTCTTAAGGCGATATCGATAAATTATTGCCGATGAATGTTGCAGTAACATTTCAATGAGTTATTTTTTTGGAAGTCAATTTGCAAAAATGTTTTTCTAGACTTTTCAAAAAAAGAGAGCAGTTCACAGACTGTGCCGTGGCATCAAACAAAACGAAGAGAGATTTTTAAAGTTGCAACAAGACTTATGGACACAGTGTGTATTTTTTCCATAGCACCAACTCACTAACTTTGAACACTGTGTGCATAAAGAATCGTTTATCGTGACAATTTATTGGCGATAACAGAATATATTGCAAAAGCATTATCGGTAATCGATAAATCCAAACCAATTTGACGGTTTGAGCGATAACGATAATTGGTACCAGTAATAAATTATTACCGATAGATTACGGTATCTGGATAAATGCTCATCTCTGCATACACTTCATTGAACTGTTGAAACTGCTCGCTAAAACAAACCTTGGGAAATTCAAAAATAAACCAACATTTTTGTGTTTAAAACTAATGCAAGATTAAAAAAAGATAGGTCAGTGGTTCAATGGCGTTGCTTAAAAAGTACCGCAACAAGCAACAAAAAAAAAAAAAGAATTGCCACAGTTTAATGAACATATATTTTGTTAAAATGGTTGATTTAGATTATAATACTTTTTAAACCTATAAAAGTGCAACATCTGAATTCAACTGTTCAAGGGATATAAATATCTCCTTCCTTACTGGTGCTTTTAAACGAAGATAATAAAGTGCTTTTCTTCTTGACTCTGTCCTAGAGTAAATTTGAAGGTATATACTCATTACGGATTTTTTGCCTAGTGTTGTATTTGAGTACAGTACTGTTTCTAATTCGAAAAAATAATCATTGAGGGAAATTGGTAGCATTTTGTTGTTGTATTTGAACATAAATTTTGCTTTTTTCATTTTTATCATATCCTCTAGTTTTAACACTTTACTACGGTACTCGGTAGATCAGTGGATTACCAATATTGTTTTTGTAATATAGTTTTTCGTAATATATACTCAGTGTTTAAAGTTAGTGAATTGGCACTGTAGAAATAATACACTGTGTCCATAAAGTCTTGTTGCAATTTAAAAAAATCAGGGCTTGTTTGAATGAAGCCGGGTTAGGCCCTAACCCCTACTAATAACTCAGTAGCGATCCTTGTGCGCGTGATATATCCACCTGTTATAAGATGCGGCTTGATTCAAACAAGCTCCAAAAAATATCTGTTTAATGCTACGGCCCATGGCCGAATCCAAAAACTGCCCTCTTTTCTTGAAAAATCTGGAAAAACATTGCAATTTGACTTACAAAAAAAACTTTGTCAAACAATAAAAATTTACTCCAACATAAATGGGAAAAATTTATTGCCGGTAACTTATCGGTTACTAATATCGCTTTAATGTTAAAGAAATTGAGATTTATATCATTTAGTAATCTGCAATTATCGGTGTTGCCCTGGATTTTTTTGAAATTATCATCAGTGCTTTAGTAAAGGTTTATCACGTTCATCACTGCCTTCAGGTAGAGCACTGGGTAGCCTATCGATATATTTAGGCATTCATTTTGGGGTCCTGCTACAACCTGTAGGAGCCTAAGGACCGCTTTTGCAAGTGATTTAGGAGCACAAGAATTGCTAGGGGTGCTAGTGAGTAGGAATGGGGTCTCGTGTAGAGTAAGCTGTCCGCGTCTAGATTAACCCCGTCTGCGTGGTTGCCAGTAACTTCGCCACATGGTAATTTTGCCACAGTAATTTTGCCACACTTTCATACATCGAAAATTTACATTGCCTACACCGAAACAAGACTTTAAATTCTTGGTTGCCATAAAAAATTTTATCAGGCTTTTCGAGTTAACTTCATTAAGGTAACATCATCACATGGTAACTTCGCCGCATAATCGAAAGTCTGGGGAGAGGTGTGGGAGAGTGCATGGGGTGAATAAGGAAGTGTGTTGGGGTGTAGAGGGAGGTCAGGGGAGCTGTGGGAAAAGATGTATGGGGGGAGATGTAGGGAAATGTGTTGGGGTGTGGGGGGAGGTAAGGAAAGATGTGTGGGGAGTGGAGAAGTGTGGGGAGGGTGTGGAAGAGTGTATGGGGTGAGTGAGAAAGTGTGTTGGCATGTGGGGAAAGGATGTGGGGAGGAGAATGGGGGAGATGTAGGGAAATGTGTTGAGGTGTGGGGCCCCAACACACTTTTAATTCCCCACTTCTCCCTACCCTCACCTTTCCCTACATCTCCCCTTACTTCCCCCACACCCCATCACACTTTCCTACACCTCCTCTCATACCTCTTACCACATCTCCCCTTCCTCCCTCCACACCCCAACACATTTTCCTACTATCCCCACATCTCCCTTCACCTTCTCAAAGTGTGGCGAAGTTACCATGTGACGAAGTTTCTGTGGCGAAGTAACCATGTGGCAAAGTTTCTGGCAACCGTCTGCATAAGGCAATGAAAGACGTGAACGGCTTTTCTAGATGAGACACACCCTAGGAATGTGTTGAGTTGAGTCTGAGTACTTGGCTGAGTATTAAGGTTTTTTTATTACTCAGACTCAGCCAAGGATTAGTTAATATTGACCGAGTACTAATTTGTTAAGAAATAACGTTTTTACCTATGGGGTACATTGTCATTACTGCATTGTATCGCCCAGATGTTGCCATTCTACTGTAAGCTCAGTATATATATATACCTAAACCAAATAGCATACCATTGTTACTGATTAACCCTACGGTTCTGAAGCAGCTAAATGCAGGAAAACCAAAAGGCAAAAGTGTACTTCTTATCGTGCATGATGTCATAGATACTTGGGCTCGCTGAGTAATGTCGTAAATACTCGTTACTCAGCGAGTCCAACTAATTTTCCTTGAGGCACATCCCTACTAGTGAGTTATTACTAAGGACTCTAACACCAACCCTAAGCGAACCCTAATCCTTAGGAGCGATCACTTGCCAAGGCGGTGCTTGTGCTTCTGCAGGTTTTAGTAATACCATTCATTTTGCGCTGTTCCATTACTGAACTTTACTAGCAGCAAATATTTAGAAGAGCTGATGGTCAAGGCAAAGTAAAACAGTGTGACTATTACCTTGCTAAATTTGACGTAGCTGACCTTGTTCTGACTTTTTGACTATTTGATTTAGATGATAATATCTAAACTACTAAATATTTCAGTTACAGAATTGGACTAGATCAATAGATTAGGTTTAAAGGCCCACTGCACCCGAATTCATCGATAGTTGTAAATATGTATTAAATATATTTAAACATTTTCGCGAAAATTCGATCACGATATCTGGTCTCGGTAACGAGAAAACTGGTAAAATATCGTTAAATTCGTGACGTCATTGGGTACCAACAACCAAGAAATAATGCGACTTCTAGAAGCTTTCGCTCTGCGAAAGCTTTTGCAAAGCTTTCGAAAGTTTTCGGCAAAGTGCGAAAGCTTTCGCTGTGCGAAAGCTTTTAGAAGTTGCATTATTTCTTGGTTGTTGGTACCCAATGGCATCACGAATTTAATGATATTTTACCAGTTTTCTCGTTACCGAGACCAGGTATCGTGATCGAATTTTCGCGAAAATGTTTGAATATATTTATCGTATATTTCGGCGTATAAGACGACCCTTAAAGTACAAAAACCCACCCTAAAAAATTGGGGTCGTCTTATACAGCCGATATAAAAATCATATCTGAAGTTTCACACAAAGATTTTTTATTATGAAAATGAAAAATGCGTTGGTGCGTAAAAATAAAGAACGTGCAACAAAGCTACCGTATTTTTATTGAAAATCATCAATATTGAAAAATAAACGTCCTTCATGCTCATGCGTTGGTGTGTAACAAATGCAACTCTTGTAAGAAAATCTTGCAAGAAGAGAAAAAAGTTATACGGCTAAACAAACATGGTTTCGTGATTTAGTAGTCGTCTTATACAACGGATATATGGTAAATGCACAAAATTTTATTGATATTTTGCACCTCGTCTTATCTGAAGGTCGTCTTATACGCCGAAATATACGGTAATACCTATTTGCAACTATCGATGAATTTGGGTGCAGTGGGCCTTTAAGAAGCGCTTTTTCAGGAAGCAAACTAGGTTTACTGTGACTACTGGTTGTGTGGTTTATGTTTTTGACTGAATTATTACTGGTGAATGAAACTGCCAATGGATGATTTTGTCTTTTCCAGAATTATAAGGCTACAAAATTTTCATCTATCGGACGATGTTTCTGAATTGGTACCGGTAGGTAAACTGGTAAAGTTTTAAAACAGTGCAGTCTAGGCCTAATCATTTGTGACGAATGTGTAGTACATTTTCGGTTAAATTCTAAATTTTATCATACCGCACTCACAACTTTGGCAACTTCTTTCACATTCGTTTTAATCACATTTAGCATAGTTTTATCTAGACCAGTGGTTCGTATTTCTTAACCTTTTATATTCAGCTACCCACTTTGCAATCTGACATAACCACTTCCAATATTTCGAGTGATTAAACACACATAAATGCAGTTGCGCATCAGGTGAAGAGCAAAAAAAAAAACGCAGATGTCCAAATTTCTGCCCGAAATCAAGTGAAGAGCAAAAAAAGGTCATAGATAGATGTCAAAATTGCGACCCCCAGGTTGAGAAACACTGGTTTATGATCTATTGTGAACTGTTGTGTTCCAAAACTTCAAATTACCCCCTGAAATCCTCAAAATCCCCACTAGTAGGTAATTACCCACAGGTTAAGAACCTCTGATCTAGACTAAACCCAGCTATCAATTCTCTGCGTATTTCACACTTCCGTTGAAACAATTTTTTGTCAACGAGATACTTTACTTTCAGATCAGGATACTTCATTTTGACCGACGGTTAAGAATGCATTGTGACAGAAAATCATAGTTCTCAGATCTATACTATTACAAAGTTTTATTAACAATTCAATGTAAATAAAGTAGGCCAAGAAATTGATTACGCTGTACAACAAAAAAAATTTTTTTTGGTGTATTATTTGTTTTGGGGTATATTATTATTAGTATTAAGGTTTTTTATCTGTTTTGGGGTATATATGGACAGCTGAATTTGAATCTGTTGTCCATTTTTGTCCATCATGTCAGATTTTTAAGTTACCTCCATTCTAGGTCTACTCGATTTTGCAAAAGTGCATAAATTTCGAGCATTAGTTAGGGTTTTTATACGCATATTTTAGTTCAAATTCACATTCAAAAGTAGTAGCAGTAGACTGCATGTAACTAGGATGAAAGAGAGAGTAACCTTGTAAAAAGTTTGTCATCTTATGAAATGACTTTGTATGCATATAGGAATTGTGGTGTAGCCAAATATTTTTTCCGCAAAAAAACACAATGTCGAGCTATTACCCCCAAGACAATACAATTAATTCATTATTCAGACAAGCATGAATCATTATACACGTGTTTAAAAATGTTTTTGGACTCTTGCTTTGTGTCTATGTGGAGCACCAGTTTCTCTGTGCAGGTACCAGCAATAGTCGCCCATCATTCTATTGCCTGGCTTTCCTTGGTAACGTGTTTCAATCTCAGAAATGTCTGGGTGAAACCTTTCACTGTGCTCATCGCTTACATCTCCCAAATTGTCATGAAAAAAGTCTTAAGTGTGAATGCAAATGGATCTTCAATGACATACGACTACCAAGCTTATGATATGCAATCAACATGTCTTGCACAACATCGGCATAATTCTCGCTTTCTTTGCTACCTAGAAAATTGTGTATCTTTTGCTTGAACGATTTTCAAACATCCTACTCCAGGCTATTCAAATCATGATCAAATTTTTCATCCTTCATGAGATCTTTGATATTCGGTCCAACAAAAACACCTGCTTTTAACTTGACATCTCTTTTCTCATTCGCAAAATTTTCCGACAAATACTGAAATCCTCTTCCATGATGGTCCAATGCTTTGACAAAATTTTTCATGAGTCCGAGTTTCATATGCAGCGTGGGGCTAGTACACTTTTTGAGGATCAATAGGTAGTATATGCCTCACATTATACCTACCAACCGCAAACTCTTCTTGGGGAGGCTAAATAGTTATAGTATACCGGTAGTGATTAGTATCATCATGACTATTCTAAAGACACAAAAAGCACATAATATTATGCTTTGTGTAGCCCAGCTGTAGGTCAAGAAGTGGGAATCTCACCTTTAAATCTACGCAGATTCACATTCAAATCTCCGCAGAAAAAAATCTATCAATCGGATCTACCACTGGTATGCAAAGCTTCAAGCTGGCACAAAGGCTTACGTTGCCAAAACTACATTTTATCAGACTACATATGGGAATACAAGGCCTATTTGTAAAGCTGGTTAGGTTGTAAAAATATCAAATCATAAATACAGAAGTCTTAGCAAAATTACGTTGTTACATGAAAACATTAACATAACGTTATACAAAGCAAAAGTACATTCTAATGAATGCTAACTTCAATTAAGTCATTTCTTGAAATTTGGAAGATGGAATACTGCATAATTACGTGCCTTTTCTTTAAAAAAAATGACAGTTGTTGAAAGCACGCAATGTGAAAGCTAGCGAAGAAAAGTTAATAATCAAGCAGCATGAAGCACCAGTAGGCAGTATCGTACCAGTAGGCAGTATCACCAGTACGCAGTATCGTAAAAACACCACACCAGTATCACCACAACAGTAGGCAGTATCGTAAAAACCTGACGAGATAGAGCAAATCTAACAGCAGATTTGAAATCAGCAACCCCAAATTACCCTCAATCAGCCATTGCTTAACAAGTCACCTAAATTTTGTTGTACAGTGTTAAATTCATTCTACTGTGAGTAATACAATTCGAAGTTTTATTATTACATTCATTATTAGAAAGAAATATTTGAACAGCCAACTAGAATGTAGATGTGTGAAATTAATGTTATTGTTTGCTTATATTCTATTTGAATAAGATTTCGATGTGATTAAAACTACCATAATGAAAGGAGAACCAAGTTGTGGAATGCTGTGGTAATAAAGTAGTATTGAATACGCAAAGTTTGGCTATACCATACCAAACTACTACACGTTTGTAAACTTTTGTTGGCATGGGAGTGATTGGCACTTTTTACTAAATTGTTTACCTGTTCCAACAATCTGTCCTACTGATATAAGTCTTAAATCTAGACATAAGGCTACAGATAATGCTTGACCTATCTTGCAGCGTTTTTCAAGGCTTACAGCAAGTTTGATTCAAAAATTTGCCCTGAACTTGAGTTTGTATCTGGAGTATGACACCTTCATTTTGCACCAAGAATTGAAACTTTTGATGTAAATTTGACCCAAGTCATTGTTCCAGTTGAAAATCTCAAAAAAAAAATTGCCCAAAGTTTCTCATTTTAGTCATGTGCTTCTTACACGGAAGAGTGACTTAGATCTATAAGATACAATTTACATCTATAAATTACAAGGTGAATGCCTTGTATTTGACTTGGCCTATGTGCTCCAAACCTGTTACATCATTATTCTGTTAAACTGGTACTCATCAATCATTTTTGTGGTATAGCAGATGATTTTACTAATTGACTGTATTTACTCATTCTTTGTAATTCCATTTGATTTTTTGTTGCAGAAGAAGGATTTCGCTCAAGAACTGAATAATTTATTTGGAGAGAATGATAAGCTATGTAATGAACTAAGAAGCTCTGAAAAGGTTTCTGTGGAAAGACTCAAACAGGCATCTGAAAGACTATCCACTTTTCAACAAGATAAAGAAAAAACTGAGCAAGATTTGAAAGAAGCTGAGGAAGAAGAAAACACGTTTGTCTCAAAAGTTTCTTCGTTGGAGCAACAAGTTCACAAAAATGACGAGAAAATAAATGATTTAAGAAAAAACCAATTTCAAACTGTCAACAAAGAAAGCAAGGTTCAGCGTGATGAAGCTCTATGTGATTTATTGGAGAATGTGACTCAGATTCAATTTCAGAAATGTCCTACCGAAATGGATCCAACACTAGAAGGAATTATCGTGAAAGATTCTGAAGTTGAACTATTTTCTTTTAATACCAAAGACACTGCACAGAAAGAAGTTATTGCGCAGTTGTGGAATATGACAAGCGAAAACACGAAAAATCTACAAATGACCTAACCAATACCTGGCGGTAGTTCTTTGAAAATTATATTCATTGATAAATTAATGTGCTTTTTTATACGCGTTTTAAAACGTTAAGTTTGGTTTGAGATATTACTTCGTAAACTTGTAAAGCTATACACGCACTCCCCGACTTGCGAACAAGTTACGTTCCGCACGTTCGTTCGTATGTTGAATTTGTTCGTAAGTCGGTTTATATCCTCTGTACACTTCACAGCGCTGTTATTCAAAGATCAGTTCAATGCGAATTCCTACCAAACATTCCTAGATCACATACGTAACACATTTAGCTTGTTTTCTTATTCTATTGACGCAAATACGGTATAAAATACCAACACAAAATACACTTACATAGGTATGCAGTGTACGCAGCCGAGACCACCGAAAACTAACTAACGGTAAAAACTAACGAAATCTCGAATTCGGTGGCCTCGGTACAGTACGGTATGGTATGGAGTTATGACGCTCTGTCGAAAGAAGAAGCAGCACTTGACGAAGAAAGTAGCGAAGATGAAGGCATTGACTCCACGTTTTCTAGGACATTTTCCACAGATGACGCTTTCTACTATTCATTGTGGTTTAATCGTGCTTCGTATAATCGGCTGAGAGTAATATTGTACAGTATATTTTCTTCAGAAAAAAATTACTGCTGCTAAGCTTTATACATTACCGTTGCCTACAGTGCAGGAGCGTGTACTGTACCTCAGCGTTTCTCAACCTTTTTTGGCCTATGGACCATTTAAAAAAAAACAAAATCCAATGGACCACTTTGCTAAGCTGACACCTCATGAACGCCACTAGTTGAAACTATTGCATATACGTCAGTAGCTCAGGGGGTGTGTTCGACCTTAATAAATAAACTAATTAAGCAATTGAAATGGGATTTGTACTTGTGGAATTATATTTTGAAGTAGAAATGGTTAAGTTATTTTCGTTAACCGAACTCGATTGCGAGATCATCATATTGCCGTTTTTTTCTTCGTAATCGTTAGCTACTTTTCGCTACCCCTACTCTGTGTTTTGTTTTTGCTCAGTCGTATTTACATAACTTTTTGGCGGTAAAAAAAATTCCGCCCCATGCTTCATAGTTTTCGGCATGCTGCGTTACACAATCCCTCTTAATTTGCACACTCACCCTTAAAAGAACATTGAGAACGCATACTTTGAATTTCACGTTTTATTTGAACAAACATTATTCACATGTAGCACAAACGATGTACTTTGTGGAAACTAGTGACTCACTTGGTTTTGGTGTTGTTGGCACAAGGAATCAAAATCGATTTTGACAAACTTATTCAGTCTTAATCTGGTAGTTCCTCTGCTGTTGATGTTCAGTCTGTTTCATGTTTTACTGAAAACATCCAGTACCGCGACAATTGAAAACGCAGATTTCACCATCCATGTAGTTGGGAAAGCAATGGTGCTTGCTTCTACTAGTGAAAAACATTTGGGTGTGAATCCTTTATCAAGATGTATGCAAATACCCCTTCCTTGTTAACTCTTTCTCTTAGTTTCACATCCTCTTTTAAGTCCAACAGCGTTTTGGCCAACTCAGTACTTTTATTTCCTGACTCATAGTTTTCTAGGTCTGCAAACCAGAGTGGATATTCCATCTTCAGAAGATCCTCAAATCTTCTTTCAAACTCTGCTTGAAGACCTTCAAGATGAGCAATGCATGCAGCAATGCATTCTGATGTAGGATCAGTTTTCTTAAAATTTTCAAATGCCAACAGGTTCTTTTTCTTGTTCAAATGCCAACAGTTTTTTTAAAATTTTCAAATGCCAACTGTTTTTTTCCCAATACTTCAATTTCCCGATATAACCTTTCAACTTCTGAGCACAGGTATCCAAATCTGATCTTTTACCTTGCAGCTCCCAAGTTCGGCATGTTCACTGTTTTAAAGATATCACTAAGGTAGAATATTTTTGATTTTATCTCAGTAGTCTCGAGTTTTTCCGGAATTTTTTGAGCTTTACGAGCTTGATATTTGTAGTTGGAATCAGCCATTTCGGACTTGAACTTTGGAAAGATGATCACTTCTTTTACAAAGTCACAAATCTTTCGAGACTCAAGTCTTTCGACAGCCATCTCACCTCTGAGTGAAGGAGTGTTTTGAACTTTTCAGTTTCACAGAGTTGCAGAAATAACCTGTATTTTCAATGAGTTTGCTTTGACAAAGTTAATTACCTGTATAGCAACGTTGAGTGCTTCTTGCATGTCTCCTCCAATGTTTTTAGCAACCAAATGCTGCCTGTGGACGATGCAATGAACATGGGAGATGTGAGGTGCAACTGCTTTCATTCTAGAAACAAAGCCTTTCACTTTTCCAGTCATGGCTGCAGCTTCATCCGATACAATGTAGATCAAATTGGTCAATGAAATACTTTTATCATTGCAATACCAGTCTTCATTATATGATTGAAAATATCTTCTCCACGAGTAGTTTCAGGCAGACTTTGAATAAATAGCATTTCTCCCTTTACATCATCGTCATAGATTGGTGGTTCTCAAAGTGGTCGATATTGACCCGACCCCCAGGGGTCAATTGGACCATCCATGAAGTCAAAAATAGCAGAGGGTCGAATGGGGGTCAATGAATAACTGCCGGGGTTTACCGGAGCAATAAAGCTTCCAATTCAAAATTATCATTAATCCGCCTAGTAATGCAAAAGACGTTTTTGAACAAATCAAACGAAATTAAGAGGGCTGATTCTTAGCTACAGTAGCTTAAATGGGCATTCGTTTTAACAAGTTTATTTATTAAATCATATTGTGATGGCATCATGAAAACTGTTTTATTTTTCTCTTGTTACATCACAAAGAGTATTGTCGTGAAAGTGGCGCAGTTGTTACACTGGCGGGTACTGCAGTTGAGGCGCGTTTACCGACACGCGATGAAGCGACTAAAATTGTAATGTAAGTAAATGTAGAAGGATTTTGCAGATTTCGCGTGATTGGTGAACAGTAAAATAAAACAAACAAGGTGCGAAAAATTATTGTCGCGTATCGGTAAACGCGCCTTTAGGCTATGCACTGTATGCAGTAAGACGGAGAACAATCGTTGTAAACGCGAGAGATAGCCGCAGTAAATAGTTTAAAAGTAGAGAAACGAGTGTGCTGCAGTAACAGTTACGTTTTATGTTATGCTTGCATCATCCGTGGTCGTAAGCGTATTTTCGGGTTGTGTATTATTTTAACATGCATTTCAGTTAAAAACTCGGACTTTTGATGTATTTTGTTTCCTCGTAATTGTTAAGCTAGGCTTGGGGGGTCTATGGAAAATTTTATACTTACATCAGGGGTCAACGTGCAAAAAAGTTTGAGAACCACTGTCATAGATAAATCTGACATACACAAGAAGGAGAGCTTGGCTATGAATTGTGCACTCATCAGTCTGGAGAGAAAACTTGGTCTTGCGCAGAATTTCCACTATTTTGTCTTCAACAAAACTAGCCATTTTATCTTGTCTTCTGGTGATAGTGTCGGTAGATAGAGGAATTTTACTCAGAGCAGATGCAGCATGTTTTCCCCGGACTTCGTTGCACAGGCTAACATACCAAGCTTGATAAGCTTCTCACCATAAACTTGAGGTGCTCCAACCTTAGCAAGAATTGCTGAGACCAAATAGCTTTGTATAAGTGTCTTTGCATTTGCAGTATTCATCTTCTTGACAAAGTCGAATAGTTTCACTGGCTTTGTTTTCTTTTTTCTCTCTTTACCAACAGATGATGGATGCTTCGATATTTGATGATGCAGCAGCTTGACTTTCTTCATGGAATCATTTGTTAGCATGATACCACATTCGAGGCAGATAGGTTTTGCGTCAGCAGATACAAAACCAAACATGATAAAATCGTCATGGTAATGTCTCAGTTTTGCCTTCTTTGCAGCAGGAGCTTCTGACATTTGATTAATTTGAAAGCACTGTAAAATACCAAGTTCAGCGCCTGAAAAACTATAACACGTGATTTTCATAGAATAATTTAATCAAAAGTAAGTGTAACAACGAATAGCTCTAATCTCTCCAAGGAAACCTTGTACAATGAAGAAGTACAACCTTCGTGCAGCAACAGCACCACAACAATCTACAGTCCTTACACACTTTACATTCAAATAGAATCATAAATACAGTAAAAAGCAATTAAATCACCAGTCGATTACTCTAAGCACTGTTACTATACTAAGACTTGCGCTGAACGACACAATAACAAAGTAGGAACATAGCTAACTAACAAAACCTGAGCTTTCTCCTGCAAAACTATGGTTGAGGTTGACGTTACAAAATTATCTCACGTAGACGCACTCCTATAGATCTTGAACAGTGATACGCCTATGACATCACTGGGCTTGCTACATAATTTTCTCATACGCAGTTCTTACAAAATTTACAGTACAAGTTACAGTATTCAGAAATGTTTCATACAGGATTTATAGAGCTCTCTGTGGACCACTAGAAATTCTAGTTGGACCACGTTGAGAATCACTGCTGTAGCTTACCTTACAGTACAGTAGCCTATTGTTTGGTGACAATAAGTCGCTTGTCGTAAATCTAATCAAGTACAGCTGTGCTATGCAGTCCTGTGTGGCTTGGGTAGTTGCTAAAAGTCATATGTTGCTCTAAATTATGAATTCCAACTTGCAGAAAATTTATTCGTAAGTCGGGGAGTGCCTGTATTTGTCATTTGCAACTAATTTGTACCCTTGAGGGCCTTAACTAACAGAAATATCTGACAGAAAATAATTTTTGATGACATTTTGTTGCTGCAACGTTCATGTGAAAACAATTGACTGCTGGAGGCTTCCGTTGCGTTAGCATAATGACTCTGGCTTTTTCTTGTATTTCTTTTGTTCGTTTGGAGTAATTTGCGTCATGCGCCTTGTAGGTTACTTACTGCCGCACATTTTCACTTCTGCAGGTGGGCCTGTGTTTTCAGGCAGACTACATTAGATTGTCATTTGTAGTTTCAATTTTCGTTTTTCTCTTACGTAGCTTAGTTGTAGAGTAACGGTAAACTTTAGTATCTGTGATTACTGCCATATTTTGGCAAGGATAGTTACAACTCGAAGACCTAGCTGTCCCTTTTTCACTAGGTCTATACTCTTCTGAGTTTTAAATGTTTAGTGATTGTGTGCTTGTAACTACATATACCAGGGGTGGACAACTTTTCTAGTTGGCGGGCCATATGTGGGATAATGAAGTCCTTGGCGTTGGCGGGCCAAATGTGGGATAATGAAGTCCTTGTCGTTGGCGGGCCGGATTATTGGATGAATCGATTTAATATCATTAACAACTGCCAATATTAGGGCCGCACTGGTTGGAAGAGCAAACAAGAAGGTTCTCGGCTTGATTCACGGTAGGTGTTTATGTTTCTGTAAGTGCCGGCGGGCCGCATAAAATGGTCTCGCAGGCCGTATGTTGCCCATGTCTGACATGAACTAATGTCTTGGAATCGGAAATAAGCTTTTAATAAGCGTGGGTCACTGAAACCGGAGCAATTGAGCTTAACACTATTCAAATGCTACGGATTGTTGGCGTTTAAAACAATTAAATTTTTAACACTGAACAGAGCCCCTGGTTCGAGTTTTACCAAGACACCCCTGAATTTGTCATATTATACATACTCAGCATGTATAATCCTCTTAATTTTTTTATTATTTTTTCAATTTTTTTGCGTTTTCTTGTTATCGCAACATACATCAAGCGTTTTAGTTCAGTAAAAAGTCACTTGGAGACTGCTTAATGAACTCAAGCTTTCCTCTAGCTAGCATAAACACAGTAGCCAGATCGACGTTTGTATTTCTAATTGTATGGAACTGAAAATTCAACAGTAATTGAGAGAGACTGCGAAGTGAGCTTGCGCTCTTCGAGTCGGCAGCCACCCGTTATATATGTCAAATGCAATCGGCTCCAGCCGCGAATTGAACCCGTCAGGTAGGATCTGTCACCTGCGCGCGGTAACCGCTTGGCCATGTAAACGTGTTCACCTCCTTTAAATAAACTTACTATCCGTTCACAAGCCCCTAGTCTCAGGCACCTAGGCAGGAGCATATTTTGGGGGGCATTGTGCCGTGGCCTCCCTTTTGACTCTGCCTTTTACTAAAAAAGGACAAAACTATTGGTGCCAAGTGACTAAAACATTCCTGACTATTTTGATGGTTTCTATAACTTATGGCCAGGGGCGGATCCAGGGAAATAGAATGAATGAGGGGCATGCATTCGCCTACCAGCCATTTTCAACAATGTTTTTGATGTAAGGCCTATACAATTTTTGCGATAACTTCGAAACTCTTCGGTAGCAATAACCCTTACGCCTTGATTACGCATAATCGAAAATATGCGAACAAAATGCATCATATTTGGCGAAGCACTCAAGAATTAAAGTCAAAAAGCTTTAAACAAAATTTGCCTGAAAATTACGCAAAAAGCAATAAAATAGCCATAACATCATGTAGATTTTCAAAATTTTTCCAGGAAAGCATGCCCCCGGAACCCCCTAGAGCTTTTCTAGCTCTTCAATCACCTTCAAATTTGTTCTGCCGAAAAAAAACACGCTTGAAACAAATATGAAAATTATGGGCCCCCCCTCTTTTTTTAAATTTCTCGCTACGCCACTACTCCTAGGATAATTTGATATTTTGTTGCTTCGCTGTTATTTGCCCAAAAATTTCTTAAAATTGGAGAAAATTTAACGGTGACAGCATAATAAAGTTATAAGAGCTTTGTGCGCGAAGTTACCTGGAAATCCAACAGCTTTTGCGATTTCTTTCACCTTTGTAACAGAGTTGTAAAAGTTAGTAAGTTACATCGTTTGATGGTATCGATGAAGAAAAGAAACGAGTAACAGGTGACGCCATAAGCCATCGTTGAAGTGGAAAAGGGTGTAGGGGAAGTGTTGGTACGATGAACCTGTGGGCAAGATGATCCATTACAAATTACTCCGTCAACAAAGAGCGTATTATTACGTCCAAATGCCCTATGTTACGTCGCATACTTTTGCGTCTTATGTGTAAGTTTTAACTACCTGGTGCAAAAGAGAGAACTTTATTTTCACCAAAAACTGTATTTGGCTGTCAAAAGTATTTTCAGACCTTTTTTTTTTTTAAATTGTCCACCTCCTTACTCAGCGATAATTCCGTTTTGTTGCATAGTCGGAATTAATGAGTTTGCAGTAAGGGTGAGCGACAACGCTAACTAATTTAGCGTAGTTTGGGGGATAGTAGTTAAGAAGTCACCTTTTTCGAAATGGTGACCACGGGATACGATGAACCGTTTGTGGTGAGGCAAGATGAACCACATTCTTTTGCTTGGTTATTGCAACAAGATCTGCCTATGTTAAATTTCTTTGTCTTTTCATTTGAACAACTGCTCTTGTTTTCCATTTAGGCCTTCGCCTACCGTCAGTGTCTCTTATTTGCTACATATGGAATTTGTGTTAAAAATGACTAGCGATAAACTTTACGAGCGATGATAAAAAATGACTAGCGAAAAACGGGAAGGGGTCAAGGCATACGTGCTGAAGTAATAAACAGGGCCGTTCGATAAATCAATAATGGGGAGTCCATAAGAAAAGTAGGCTATCTAATGCGCACAGAATTGACAGTACAACGCTCCGAAGGTATTCCATTAAGTTTAAGGCAATCCAGATTCAATTGTGCTTGGTTACAACAAAATGGCTGAAGGTAAGAAAATATTCACTTCAAAGATGGAAATTTAGCTAGTAGATCATTAAAAAATACTGGATGATCGGCTGTCCGGTTATAATAGAAAGTCTATGGTTTATCTAAAATAAGATGCTGTCAATTAGCATATGAATTCGCAAGGCAAAACGACACAACCGGGCCAAAAAGCTGGGAGAAAAACCAAGTTGCGAGTAAGTTTAGGCCTATTTCATATTTTGTATATTTCGCATTACCGATAATAGATTTTGTGGAACGACATCACCTTCGGTATAGGAGGTCTAGGGTTCAATTCTTGAGCCAGTCAAATCGGACCCAGCATTGCCTATTTCAAACCGTTATTGGGTCTATTAGTGCACTGGCTGTCAACGTTCCAAAATGCACACAAAAAAGAAACGTAGTTTGGCTACATCCTATTATTTTACTGCTTGGAGTATCTGATAGATATGGAAAGTAACGCATGAGCAACTGGTTTGAGCCACCCCTATGGCCAACGTACCCCACGATATGGTTCATCGTCCACCGTAATGGGGGTACAATGAATCATTTTGAAGTCTGTTTTAAAAGCACCGTAATTTTTTAGGTGCTCACCTAATGCAAGGTTTAAATACATAAAAAGGTTGGGGCAAGCTCAGAGCTGTTATTCGAAGTATAAAAGTTAAATAAATACGAAAACTTAGAGCAGCAGGTTTAATAATGTAAAAAGTGGTTCATCGTACCACCACTTACCCTACTGTAGTTAAAAAAAATTTGAAAAGAGGGGGCTTAAGGGGGTGCACAATTTCTATGGGGGGCTGAAAAAAATATAGGGGGGTTTAGCCCTCACTTTCCAACGCCCTTGCGTGTTATGCACCTCAGTTTTACTCGTTTAACAACTCAACTCATGTATTTCAAGTCCAGCACAATCACGTTCCGTAAGTAGCTATAGCCTGCCTACGTAATGAGTAAGGGAACTTTTAGAGCAGGGCACCAAACCGGAACGTAAACCGAAAACCCGTATTAACCGCTTCCTTTCATTGAACCCAAACTGAACCGTAACCTTTATAATAATTATTTATTGGGCATGAGCCTAACCTAAACACAAGGTTATCAAAACTCTTGAACCTTAACCGGACGTGAACCGTTAAAATAATTTTTGTGTTACTTTAAGCCAGACCGGAGCGCCTTTTTTGGACTGCGCTATCAATTTTGAACAAACGCATTTGCTACGTTAAATCGTGTGTTGGTTGCTATAACAAGTGGTTAAGGACATCTGAAGTTAATCTGAGGTTATTTCTGCCGCTGAGGACATCGCTTATGAGCTACAGTAGCCTAGCTTCTTAAAAAGTACAGTTAGCGTAAATACAATAAGTATTTTAGAAAAAAATGCGCCTGTAGCTGTGTTCGAAAACGTAAGTCGAATTGACGGTTTCGAATTCTTATACCCAAACCGAATTTGAACCTTTAGGCTAAATTTTTGCATCTGCGAACCTGGAAGGTTATCCCATGCTGTTCGTACGAACGCCGAAGATTCTTGTTTGGCGATGACACTCCCAAACGTAAACAAAAAAGTTCGGCCGGTGTGATTCCATGCGGGGTTCAAATTCGGTTGTCTTCGAGTCTACACTTGGTTCAAAGCAGGAAGTCTTTGAGTCTGCACTTAAACGTCTTCGAGTCCGCACTTGGTTCAAAGTAAAAATAATTGGCCAGGATAGTTTTGAGATTTTAGGAAGCTTGCACACAGTGTTAAAATTTCGTTTGCACTGGTAGCTAAGTCAGTCTCGTGCTTACTGAAGGTTATAAATATACATCTAGGTGACATTTCTAAACCAGAGTATTTTGGGAAGGAAGTTCAAACTGGCTACCTGGGAACCTTTCGGATGGGACCTATCGGACGTGTTCAATTACTCGGGCGCTCTTCGAAAATTCTTGCCACAAACCGTCTCAGTCGCAGCAACGAAGTGGCTAATCGAGCAGGATTTTTACGTTCAAAGCCGATCTTGTTAACAGTGTGTGGATTATGTTGCCGTATAATTATCGCTTATTATAAGTAGTTGTTTCGGTTTAATGCACATTCGTTCGTTATCTAATGGTAGCAACGATCTTTATGAGACGTTTTCTCTTACTTTAGGTCACATTTGCAGCTGTCAGAAAGGTCCCAACCCTATGGACGAAAGGTCACCATGGGTGGGGACCATTCGGACGTTTGAGTGACACTTTTCAATCGCAAATAAAATCACCCATAGCATTTCGAATATTTCCGTTTCAGTACGGGATAAGTTTACCACAAACCAAAGTCCAACTTAAACTAAAAAGCATTTAACTTCAGATTGTCTAACCAGTAGGACAAAAAATGAATTAAGTAAAATTTGTCCGATAGGTCCCACACTTCTCCTACTTTTAATTTCAACCGGAAGTAAACCTGCAAAATCAAACGACGAAAAGCCTGAACTGGAGGTAAACCGCTAAAAATAAATTGTGCGTTTGCGGAACCTAAACCGAAGCGACATTTAGGCTAAGCGGTTCGATGCCCTGCTTTAGAGTAATTTTGTAGACAGGATACTGCGAAGAGACTTTTGGAGGTCTTCGAGTCTGCACTACAGCCTATTAATTGGTAAAAAGAATAGAACAAATTGTTCCAGCACAGTCAGGAAATTATAAATTTGATACGTCATTGGGAACCGAACCTGGGTTTTATTTTGTTAGCGCTTCCACCCTTCACAAAGAATTTGGATTTCGCAATTTTGACTTGGCAGTAATCAATCGGCTTCCTGAATTACGCAACGTCTTAGCGTCTTTATTAGCTTGCACCGAAATCATTAGGCAATCGCACTCTTTCACAGTTTGGCAAATTTCCCCTAGAACCACCCGTTTTTGTGTTTTCGATTAATTACTTCCAGTGTGTTTTACCGAATTGTAGCAGAATCGAATTGTTGGGCTTGGATAACAGACGTTATTTCTGCTGAGTTATTTTGATTTATTTGAGTGAACCTCGGTGAGTTTTTGCCTCTCAGTATATTTTATGATTTATTTTATGAAGAATCAGCCTGAATATACTTCAGTTCCAAGTATATTTTATTTGTGAATATTGAGAGGTGAAGGTCTTAAGGGCTCCCCTGGACGCTTAGTGTTGGGGCGTGGTTTTTCCAACACAAATGAAAAAAATCGTTATTTACGCACACACACAAAAAAACAAAAGAAAACACCATGTATTATTTTTCGATTTTTTTTTGCGTTTTCCGATTATTTTGCGCGTTTTTTGTTCTATAGGAAAAATTCGCGAGTTGTAAGTTGGGTATAAACCTGAATTAACCTAAGTTTGAATTTGCAGTTGACTTCTTAGTTCTGTAAATTAATTATTAAAGGATTAAAAAATAGAAGAAAACGAACGTTGCGCAAAAGTACCACCAGTAGGCTACCTTGTGCCAAATAATGGACTGACTACAGTAGGCTATGCTATGATTTATAGAGGTTAATATAGGTTCCTACGCTAGTACGCTACAGTCTGTTGAAGGCAAGTTACAATGTTATAGTAAACTACACCGTGTATCAGCCACGTAAGCCGCAATTGGAAGTGACGTCAGAATTTTATGCAAAACGACGTAGCCGGCTTTTTCACGGGCGCGATTTTTCGCGAAAAGTCGTTGCAAAGCAAGACCGCGGTCTGCACTTCGGCTTGATGCGAAGATGCAGCAGAGATAATAGTATTTACGTAACACGAAGATGCAGCCCGTAACCACTGTACCATAATTACCAGTCAGCAGTCACCCAGGAATGAAGCAGTTTGAGTGTAGCTTAAACACGTTAGGTTAAGTTTTGGGAAAGCGAAAACTCAAAAACTCATAGCCATCACTTGCTGGGCGGAAAAGGACAAACGTAAAACTTTTGTGAGGTAGGGGTGTGAAGAAGTTGTCCAGCTTCAAGGTACGATTTTTTAGTAGAATCTGATCGATAAAGACTTATGCGAGTATCAATGTATGCTTGAGGGAAGTGTGCATAGGAGCCCTCAGCGCACGCCACTATGTGGATTGGATACTGGGCGTTGGCACCAGTTTTAAAAGTTGCTGTTAATACATACCGGTAATTATAACAGTTGGCGATTTTGTTCTTTTTTCTAACAGTGTATTTATGTAACACGTAACAACATTATCGCGCAAAAACTCTGCAGTTAAAGCGCCTTTCTTGTATATTTACACATATAAACAGACCCACCGAGAGGAGGGGGGCAGAAGGGGTCACTGTCCGGGGGCCCGGGGACACAGGGGGGCCCGGGGTTCAGAATTGTCAGGTGTAGAATGCAAAATTCATCAGTTGAAACTACGGCCTGCGGACGCGATGATGTTTTTTGATTTGATTTCAGGCCGAAATTTGAACATCTGCGGAGGCTATGACCCTTTTTTTGCTCATCACTTGATTTTGGGCTGAATTTCGAACATCTGCAGATGCTATGACCTTTTTTTGCTCATCACGTGATGTTGGGGCACCACTGACCAAAGGGCCCAAACGAAATTTTTGCCCCGGGGCCCGAAATTTCTCTCGGCGCCCCTGCATGTAAACAGTAAACAAACAAATTTAAATCTGTAGTTTTTAAAAATGTTAAAATCTAACAACCTTCTTGAAGCTGGTTGAAAAGCTTGGTTTATTACACAGCGATCAGCTGGTAAGTTTGCAGTTGGTCGTCCTCGCAGCTGCGGAGGTTGCAGAGATGGTTACGGTACTACGGTAAGGCGTCTTTAGTCTCTAGGCTACTGAGTCCAGGGCCGCCGAGAGCCAACAAGGGCCCCATGGCAGGACACCATTGCGGGCCCCTTGTCAAATGCAGTCAACTTTGATGTCTTTTTCTGTAGAACCATCGCGAAAAATGCTGCGTCCCAAAGCCTGGGTTATTTTTCTCAAAATTTGACTTCGGTCGATTGAATTACTGTTTACAAAAATTTCGGTCATTTCAATTTTTTTTCGTGTTTGAAAACAAGACGTCAAACGAAACATACACCTACTCCTTTGTAATCGCCACATCAATATAAGCTACTTTGATCAGTTTGATATTTGTTAAACCTGGCACTGTGACACCAGTAGCCGTTTGTAATAATTGTTGCTTGGACGCTTGAATATTGGCAAGGTGTTTACTTCGGTCGATTGACCGAAATGTCTTTAATTTTATCGGTTTTTACGAATTTAATTTGGACTGCGACCGAAATTTTAACGAAACAAAAAAAAAAACAGTCCAGAACTCAATCGCCCGTAAAAAAAGACTCTGCAGTCTGCATCAGCTGCGCGCACACATAACATTAGACTACAGTCTACCTACGTCACTGACTATAGAAGTGACATTTTCTGGCGTTCTATTGTTCAGCGCTGCGTCAAGTCAGGAGAGGAAGAGGTCAATCGATTGAGCGAATTCTGGATTGTGATTCGATGGAGCAACGTGCGTGCGCGCTCATAAGTTTCACCCTAGCTCAGAGAACCCCTTTGCTTTCATTCTATGATGGCACACATCGACAGTCGACACGCATCACACTCACACTTAGATTTAAAGTAATGCCTGAAAATAGTTATACGCTCGGCCCATTTACATTCTGTTGGCTTAGGCAAGGGCGTACCCAGGGGGAGGCCGCTGGGCCCGCGCCCTCCCTCGCTGAAATGTAAGCTAATATATATCTCCAGTCAGGGGAACAGTGGAAACAGGACATCTGAATACGCAATGATCTTTTTTTGGTCTTCACTTGATTTGGGGGGGTAATTTGGACGTCGAAAGACGTGAAGACCTCTTTTTTTGGTCTAAATTTTCAGTGGAAATGGAAACAGGAAATTGCAGCCGCTCCCTTTTCAAATTTCTGGGCACGCCCCTGGCTTAGGCCCGCTAATTTGTCACGGCAGATGAATAGTGCAGAAAGGGTAGATCGCAATTCACTCATTGACAGAGAATGCCGGAAGTCAGGTCGTATCCTATCGCTTATGCTATTCTGGTTATCGTATTGTAGTCGTTAGTGCTTCTTTAGCATAAAAAGTGCTGTAGCTTATGATTTGGCCCCTAATGATAAAACTTTTACATTGTGAAACGGGCAAACATTTTCTCAAAAAAGTGAGAAAGAAAGGATCCTTTTTTGTTGATGGAGTTTCGTCCGTTTTCTTCCGAGTATGCTAGTGAAAAATGTGGGTTCATAGGTCGGTTTCTATAATTACCGGCTATGCTGTAGTCACCGGTAATTATGTATCATGTCATAAGAAAATTTGAATTAAATTAACAGGAAAACCTCTCCAACCATAGACTCAACGGTAGCCTACTGTATATTTTTTTCCGGTGCGGCAAAACTAACCGATAGTAACCTCTCAACATGCGGCGTCGGCTAACCCCGGGTCATGCTCCTCTAAAAGTTTAACAGGAGGTTGTGGCGGTGTAGCCAGCCTACGTAGAGAGTGCTGGTTAACCCTGTGAACAGTAGTGAGGATAGGTTTGAGTATTCAAGCTTGTTTTAGCAATAGTAAATATTTGCTTAACATGAAAGATAGTTTTTTTTCAAGTATGGAAAGGTAAAGACAAACTTACCAAAAATTGACAGAAGTTGGATTGTAATATCGTCGTAGCGAGAAAAAGTCAAAAGGGTGGGTGGGAAGCATAGACTGCAAAAGCCATAAAAAAACATGAAATTTGGCGGAAGTTTGATTCCAACTGTAATCGTATTCGGCCAAAAAAAGATGGTCAATCAATTAAACTTCTGGCTTTTCCAGAGCCAACGCCAGAGCAGTAGACTTATCAGCTTATTGGGGGCCAAGCGTTTATCAGGAGGCCGAAAGTTTAAAATCCAGCACAAAAACCGCTGTCTTCAAAAGAGTAAGCTTGTGAATTGGGGGGCCAAGCCTGTCAATTTGGAGGGCCAGGCTCCCCCGGTCGGCCCTGGGCTTTCCCGAAACAAATTTTTAGCAATTTAATAGTTTATTCGCTATCGAAGGTTTTCTATTGACGAAAGCGATATTGAGTGGCAAGAGTCGTAATTGCTATTAAAAATAGTTTAATCAGCTTTGATTTTTTTGAGATAAAATTACGAAACATGCATTGATATGTAGTGCTTTTAATGTTGATGCGACACCGATACATTACTTCCTCAGCAAAGGTGTAATATTAGACCTGACGTTGGTCGTTTTATGAATTATAGCCTACCGGTAGCAAATCGTGAATACACTATTAACATCTCGCTATAAAAAGATTAGAAATACATAAAAATAGTAGTTTTTAAAATGGCCTTGGCAGTTTTTCCTATCCCGAATTTAAATAACAGGTTTTATTACAAAAGTTTTTAGGATAAAACAAACGTTTTTCCGAAGCTCTGGAACTTTTTCCTCGCTAAGGGTGTGGTCCAGCCTGTAATGTAGTAGTACATTCGATTATGCACTTATGAATCACACAATTTGTAACTTTATCTGTAATCAAATGATTCTTACCATTGCCTGGAGGCTCCGTTAATCAACTTAGCGAAGCTTTAAAAGGCATCAAACTCACATTGTTAAAATCAAATCTACTGTAAAAACGACAGTTGATATGAAAGATTTTAGGCTGTGTTTTGTAGTGATTTTTTTCAGCTTTATTTTACTAAATAACCGAAATTGCTGCATTGGTTGAATAGTTGTATTTATTTGAATTACAAGTTGTTGACGATCAGTAGACTATACCGATACTGTAACTAGATTAATGCATATTTTTTGTTCCTAATACAGGTATTTTTCGTCGTGGCAGGGAAAGGTTTTGGGGTATAAGTTGGTTTGGGGGTATTGCTTTGAAAAATGCAACGACGATATCTTTGGGTCGGCCTCTATGCACTCCTAGTGGTGACATCAACTATTTCTTCAAAAGTTAACGGCCTTTCTAAATCAGTGGAGCGTTTACTGGACGGTAAAAATTGTTTTAATTGATTCAGAATTTTGTGTTTTTTGCGATCTTTTTTGTAGGCTTGTTGAGTTATAGCGCAGTCACACCAAACAAGTATAATTAGCAAGTTTGCTCCGCTGCATCTTCTAGAGTCTGGGTTAATTATGTTTAGTCCACTCCATTTCAACTTTTTGATTTTGTGTTTCATGTTTTACGAGTTATCTACTTAGTGTTAAGTTATAAGGAATACCAATTTGTATTGAAAACATGGGGGTTAAGCTAAAACTTTGTGCAAACATTGAATTGTGAATTTTAGTTGCTTTGATTACTTTTTTCAATTGTTTTAACTTTTTGCAGTGCCAAGTTATGTCTCTAAGCGAATCAAACGAAGTGCGGTTGATTTTCATCGCTCAATTCGTTGTTACCAGCCCACTATCAACGTGCTTGGATCATATGGCAATTACGGCTGCTTCTGCGGTTTTTCCGGTAGTGGCTATCCTATAGATGCAACCGATAAGTAAGTCACAAGTATCTGGTATTGCGTATTAATAGCTGTTCTGCCTTTGCGCAGGCTGCTATCGTAAGGACTTGTCATTACACGCCTTTGCGTTTTTATCGTTCGCTGTAGTAAGAAAGCGTGGGAATAACTTTTTTCGTAAGGCTTGTCGTAAATTAATTTTTACCGCATGCTGTGAGCCTGTTACACGAGCGTGAGTCACACTTAAATCAAATTCGCTTTTTGGTATTGTATTTTAACACTCTGCACTCAAAAAAACTTATAGCCATTCATACTGAGGAAAAATATTCACATTATCATTCCCTTGAAGAAGTACCTTTGCCTTAATGAATTACATTGCGTGTGATTGGTAAATAATGGAGCATTAGGTACTGCATGTGTGCGAATCTATACCCATTTTTGGCAGTCCTTGCTTATGATTGCTGGGAATTCGTTGCTTTAGAACAGTAAGACTCGCCTCATTTATCGTGTCGCAATAGTCGACAAATGAATGCTTTCCAATAAGCGTAGGGCAGGGCTGGTCTACCGGTGCGCTGCTCCGAGTGCCTCCCCCCCTGGCCCCAACCTTTCTTGACGAACCATAATCTAATTTCTCTTCAAAACATTCTTTTGAACGGCGTACTGTAATCTTTTGGCCTATGGTAATTTCCCTCCCCCTATATTTCCTGCTGGTTCGGTCCTTTGGATTGGTCACACCATCACATGGTAACGGAAGTTGACAGTTATTTTTGCGTTACTGGATCATTTTGACGTATTTTTGTTGCATATGCTGAAGTTTCGTAAATATGGAGTTACAGCTGCACTGTGGTCGAATTTACGGAATCACTGGCGCCGTAGGCTGGTTAATTCTCATATCATGCTACTTCATGCTGCGATGCGTTGATATTGTGGTCATAAAATTTGTTATTTTCAATTTTTTATCGAACCATAAGCACAAAGTTCAATCTCTCAAACTGTTGTCGAGAACTTGATAAAAAAAAATGAACGGGGCGATTGCAGTTATTTGCAATGTCATTTTTGTCTCATAATGCTGTAAATGGGTCAAAATATTATAATAATTAACTATAAGATTGCTGTTGATTTAATAGATATTATAACAAACATATTTTTCATAAATTTGCTTGTTAATTATTTTAATGGAATTGTCCAGTATTTGAAGAAATCGCGTAAAGCTACGATTATGATAAAAAAAAAGGATTGAGACAACCCGCAACTGTTTTCGGGTTTCGTCTTTTAAACAGGGATGACTCTTGGATTTGTGCAGGGCCAGACGGGTGGTGTTATAGCCAAGCATCAGCGCAATTTTGAATTTTATTGGGATCGAATAAAATTAACGAATTCATTTTGGTAGTATTTTAAAAATATCAAATCCTTGTCGTCTACCCATGATTTGACCTCATAACATAAAAAAATTAGCTGAACACAATTTATTTTGTGATTTTTAGATGCTGTCAAATACACGATCGATGTTATGCAGAGGCCGAAGAGGTTGAACAGACTTGGTGGGAGAAAGTGGTCTCTGCTGCTGGACATATTATACCAAATTATAATAGCAAATGTGAAAATGGAAAAGTGACTTGTGGTAAGGGAATCAAGAATGCTAAGATAATCGGTAAAAACTTACTGCCTTTTAACTACGTCTGGGTAATCGTAGAAGATTCTTTGATGAATTCAAAGTAGTCTCGCAAAAGACAAAAATCCAATCTTCATTATACTCGCGGTATTAAGCCAAAGCGAGTGGCCCGGTCCATCTCCGCGGCTTAGTGCCTTGGCAACACAGCTCCTTAGAAACGTTGCAGCGTGGCGAGCGGTTGGCGACACTGTGCCGATTTGACCGGCTCGGAAATCGAACCCCAGACCTCCCGTAACGATTGCGTGTGCTTTACAACTGAGCTTTGATTTTTTCTTGGAAAAGACGTTGTCTGTAATCAACATATCTGTTTTGACGCTGTATTTTCGCGTCCATTTTGTTTATTTTAAAGGCAGTTTTGCCTAAACTATAATCATGCGTCACTTTGTAGAACCAGACAGCACTTACCGACATAAACTATGTGAATGTGATCAGGCCGCCTCGGAGTGTTTTCACCGAGCAAGTGCTACCTACCACCCACAGCTACTGGAAATCGACCCGGAAAAATATTGTAAGTAAAAAGTATTTTTTTAGGTTAATGGATGATTAGCCTAATATTCATAATCAGGTGATAGTATGAGTAAATCACTGAGGCTAACGTGGAAGCATTGGACAAAAAATTTAACACTGCTTCAAGAGGAAAACTGCCAAGCGAGTTTGCGCTTTTCGGAACATCAATTTTCCTAGTTGTGAGTCAAATGTGATCGGCCCCAGCCATGAGTCGTAGGCGTTTTGCTAAGCAGTCAAGATGTCTATGAGGTTGGTTGCTGACGCGGAAGATTGAACCTACAGATGTTCACGCATCTGCGAAGCGTGTTTCAAGAAATAGTTTGTAGCAGGTTTTCTTTGCCAATTTCATTTTTCGCTGTAGATTTGGCGACTTTCTGTCTCTGAAAGAAGCACCTACTGTGCTATGCTTTTTAGCTTCATTAATAATTCAATTTAAAATTTTAAAAAGTGCTAGTACGTAGGATCATCTTTTGCTTTCGTGATTCAAAATGTATGAGATAAACATAGAAAGATTTCATTCACGAAAAATGTGATTGGCTTGGTTAAGAATGTGCCGGTATTTGAATGTCGCAACTATTTTTCTTATAAAATATTGAACGAATATAGACTGGCTGCAGAAAAAAAATCTTACTCGAGATGTTAAGGGTGGAGGGCTAAGAATCATGATAATACTTGTCTTGCGGTTTTCGTTCTAATGCATGAATGTACAATTAAAAAAATTTGGGGACGGAGAGCTTGAGTTTTCTTGGCTCCCCCTAAATCCCCCTATGATGCGTCAGGTTTTTTTACGAATCTTGGTCGTTTTTGTGGCTTTCTGATTCGATCGAACGGACCACTGATGTAATTGCACCTGCATTTGAATTGTAATCTAGTTTGTCGGAAGTCTAGGCAAGCTACTGCGACGGGTCCATAGTGTAGCTGATCCGAGCGTTATTTTAATGATGACAACTGATGTTAAACATCTCCCGCTTGGATTTTGTTGATAATTTCTAGGTAAGATCAGGGACATGCCACATATGTAGGATTTCTGCTCGAGGAGGGAAGTATTTTTTTGATGTCATTGCAAGTGATAATGCATAAACATTGGACATTTAGCTCTTACTATTACAGACGTTTTATGGAGATCCGCTTCCCTCTGTATCTGGCTGTGGGTAATCTTGCTTCACGATAGGCAAAATATATTACGAAAAAGCTTGAAAACCGTGGTGATGTCCAGACGAAGTCCACGACTAGAATTTGACAAAGAAATTATAACCGCAATAAAATTGTATTTTTTAGGTGGAGCTAATGCAAGCTATGACGACCTCAATCTTACCTCGTATCAGAATAGATGTAAGTATAACCTAGATCAGGGGTGGAGAATCTGCGGCCCGCGGGCCACATACGGGCCGCTTAAGTTTTGAATGTGGCCCGCGTCAGAACTCTGTTAAGAGTTGCTGATTGCAGTGCTTTGCCGGCGGCTTGATTGCGAACTACTTCCTACTGTACCATTAGCTCTTCGATAATCGCCTGTCGTTTTTCAATTAGTAGCTGTCTCGCTTCGCCAGCTGAAGGTGCTTTTAGTTTCGAGTGCAACGTATAGTTCTTTTACGTTTTATATTTTGTCTTTAAAATGTACCAGTATTTTAACTAGATTAAAACCGCGTGAGTCGGTGTAATTCTTATATTACTGGTAGAGTAGAAAACATTAAGATTTCTCAAAAACTGTTACTCATTCTACAACATGCTATATGTTATTTGTGGCATAAAAAATACGCGAACGTCTCTGATTTTGCGAAAAAAACAACTCACCATGAACGTTTAACAAATTTGCGACGAATATTGTGTATTTTTAGGACAAAATTTACAAATTAAAAGTTCTGTAAATGTGGCCCGTTGAAAATATTATGCAAACAACGTGGCCCGCTGTGCTTGGCCAGCTCCCCACCCCTGGCCTAGATTGACGACAAGATATATTTTCGACATTGGGAGAAAAGCGAAAACTCTTGCAATTAGATTGGTCTGGCCTAGAAAACTTGTGCCAAGAAAGCGAACTGAATTTAAGTTGTCGCGTTATAGTCAGTGACGTGGTCAGGGGTCACTGCCCATTCCCCTGCTGTAAGCATGAATATCTTTTTTCAGAAATCGACCACTGTGGTTGAATAAAAACGGAACCTTCGATCGTATAAATTCAGCTTTGTCCCACCCTAAATTTTTCCCTGCCTACGCTCCTGGTTGTATAATGTCGCATACTGATTGAAGCATCTTTATCCTGAAAACAATTAAAAAATCGCTGAGTGATGCTCATGAAATAAAGCACAATCTCTTGAAAAATAACGTAGGATCACCATGGAATTGCTATGAATAAATTTTAGAACAAACCGCATTAATGTCATAACACAGCGTTTGATTTATGAATTACGATGTTTGTATTGCATCACAACATGCAGTTGAGGTTACTCTCGGTCAAGTACTTTTTTGAACTGTAGTAGGTGTTTACTGTTCAGGTTTTCTGCTATTATGGACACAAGGATGCCAATTCTCTTTGGCAGTGGAGAGCTGCAGTATTTGAACTTTGTATATTTTATTGAAAAACACTACAACTAAAGGTGCTAAGCGCTCAGTAAAACCGAAGTAAAAAAATAACATCGTAACGAAAATACCCCGTCCCGTATTTTATATGACATTGCCGTGCCTTTATTTCAAAAAAAAAGACTCGAGTTTTGCTTCAACGAGGACTTCAATAAAAAATTGCCATTAAAAGTGAAACCTGCCTCAGGCCGCTCGTGATAGGAACTCCCTGTTCAGAGATGTGCCACACTTAAAAAGGTCGTTGAATCGCGTTCTCTAAAAAATGCAAGTCTGCTACTAACGTCGAAATCAAGTCAGCGAAAAAGCATGGGACCTCGAAAAATTCCTTTCCAACTTTTGTTCTCTATACTTACAATAAGGCGCCTCATAATAATTTATCTCTGTTTGAAGGGTTATACAAGATGGTCCAATTGAGAAAAAATTATTTGGTGAACTTAGAAATACGGTTGACGAGCAGGTATCGAGGATTTCCGGTATCTGAGTTTGTGTAAAAGTGGGCGTTTGTAACTGCCCAACCTCTACCAAAACCTTCGGTCTACTTTTCAAAAATAGCCTATCGGTTTTGCTCGGGCCTTGTTTCTGTCTCTGGTTGTTTTTATTGATGTATAGACCGACTGGCCGATCATTGCGCATCAACTAATAACCCGAAACCGTAATTGATAGACAATACATGTCGTCGACGTCCCAGACATAAACAGTCGCAATGCTGACTTTCCGCGTATCACTTTTCGTGACCACAGCGTCATAATTCATGCAACTTCGACGTGAGCTCGTGCGGAAAAGTTGCGTAAGATTTGAAAGATGCTTCACGCTGAGCGAAAAAATTTGCAGCTCAACAGTACATTTCTGCCGCAATTTGCATTGCCGAATAATGAATTTTTCAAACTTTTTCTGATATCTTGATTGTCTAGAAATGCCATTAACTTATGTCCAATTCAATAAATAGACCTAGGGTTTTAAGACGAAACAGAGCTGCCTAAATGGTTTATTTTTGCAGAGTACCGCGCTAACGCGGTACTTTTTAGCACCATTATCAGCAGTGGCGTACATTTGTGGAAATTATTGGGGGTGATGAAGCATTGCAGCATCAACTAAAAATTCAAGATCGTGTCAACTTCTGGGGGGCTAAGCTCCCCAGAACCCCCACCGCTGTTCTTCTTTGCACGTTACCTCGTTTCAAAAATTTTGAGACAATGAACATGAACTTCTTCAACTATTATAGACTGAACAATATTTACAAAATAACATGCCGGTACAGAGAATAAGCTGAACGTTTTCTGAAAAATCGACAGTCCTTCATTACAGCATGATCAGAAATAAAAACTTAACGCATGGCAAACCAATGTAAGCGAAAAGCAAAACAGCAAGGGTCCTAGTCGTACCCTTGCTGTTTTGCTTTTCATTTGAATTAGCTTGCCCTGGGCGCGTTAGCTTTCCAATTTTGATCATGTTCTGATGAAGGACGGCAGCGTGGCCGAGAGGTTCGGCAGCGTGGCCGAGTGGTTGTCGGCAGCGTGGCTGAGTGGTTTGGAGTATCGTTTTTACGACGGCCAAGATCGCAAGGTTGATGGTTCAACTCCCACCGAAGGCTCGTTGTTGCGTCCTTGGATAAGATGCTTCATGGCAATTATCTCTGCTTGGAGGAATTTAACAAGTAGCAAATTAAAGAATTCAGAAGCAAAATTCAAGCGGAAAAATCGGAAATTTCAAGGGCAACTCCTAAGCGAGTCTGGATTCGTCCAATGCATAGCGCCTCCGTCGCTTTCTCGTGACAGGAGGATAAAAATGAAGAAATTATCATCATCAAGGACGGTCGTGCTGTTTGAAAACGCTCAGCACATTTTCTGCATGTTATTTTCTGATTAAAAATGTTCTGTACTTATTATCTGTTGCTACAGTATGAATATTAAAGATCTCCTCTCTCCCAAAGCTATATTAGGCTACGAGCTAATAGCAAAGATAAACTAATATGCTGTGCTACGAGCTAATAGCTAATAGCAAAGATAAAACTAATAAGGTGCTACGAAAAGTGATGAATCAAATAATATTGATTACTTAAAATGGTCACTAATTGTGAAGAAACTTTTACCACACAAAAAGCAAATCACTGGAAACGTAATAGCCTACTGGATAGTAAAATAGTCTGACGTCATTATTCATGTACTGGGTAGTGACAATCAACAAAATCTTAGATCACAATACCTTATCGGCTTAATCGTACCGGTGCACTTACTGCGATTTCTCGCCGATTACTCCCTCCTCTGCCAACCGTCACCTGACATTGAATGTTTTATACTTTTACAGCAATCGCGTAACAATTTCTTCCAATATTGGGGGTGATAAATGCATTATCATCTCCCCCTCGAAAAATATTGGCAATCTCCCCCGGGATGTACGCCCTGGATTATCAGCAACGTCGATACTTTTTAAAAATAGACCGTTTTTGGTACCGTCGTTACTTTTTTGACGGTTTTACTCAATATTTCGGTAATATTTTTTTTGAATGGATTTTAAACGCAAGGACGGAAAATTTCTTAAAGTGAACACAATTTTCGCTTCAAAGATTATTACTAAACCATGACCTCTGGGCCCACCATTAATGCATGATTGCAGCAGACTGAAAAAAAAAGAGTAGATATAGTTGTACTGTAAGTGCCCTAAAACGTTAATTTCTACAAAATATGGTCTTAACGTTCTTGGGCAGCGTTAGTTCCCCTGAAGAAAATTCTGGTTAAGCCCCTCTTTGTAAGCAAACTATTAACAATTTGCCAAAACATTTAACGGCCATGCAGCCGGTGCAGTAGCAGCTCAACTTTGGGCCCCCCAAAAAAATCTTTTCTAGAGCCCCTATACTAAGCTGTCAATATAAATTGTTTTGAGGTTTTTCCAGAGGTAGCAGCTCAGTATCTTACCACAATGCGAATAGTCCTACTATGGTAACACATACGTGTTGTCACTGTTAAAAAATAAAAGATGTAATTTTAGGACAAGCTTGTTATACCCATTTATCTATTACCATTAAACTTGTGTAGAGCGCACTTTTTCGTTCGCAGATGCTTGTATGACAGTATCATAATCTGGAGATCGGGCGCATTAACTTTCAATTGACAACAGGGCTAGTGAAGAACCAATCGGATGGACAAACGGATAGAGCGTCTGCTTCTGGATTGGTGGACTGAGGGTTTGATTCCGAGTCAAGTCAAACCAACGACTTAAAAATTGGTATTCACAGATTCCCCGCTAGTCATTCAGCATTAATGGGATGGAGTGAAGCAAGCCGTCAATTTCGCTTGTTCTGCCGTTGATAAAGAGACTAAACGGGGATCCCCCATCTAAGTGTGGTAGACAGATGGCTGGCAACTCCTAAGCGAGCTCGTATATCGCACCGTCGCTTTCTCGTGATAGGAGGATAGAAATACGAATAAATACCGGTAATAAAATTTAAAATCCGCTCACAAGGAGTTTACAAATTTGAATTTGATTTTTTCAAAATTAATGAATTTGAATTTAAAATTAAAAATGAATAGATCCAACTGTGCCCCGGCCTCCTTTTTCAAGTCCTACGCGCGCTTTTACACACATTAGGCCTATATTTTTTATGACATCATTACGCAGTTTATGACGCTATTTAAAAGGAAACGACAGCGAAAATTTTCAAAACTGAAACATCCCTGATAGAATCTTAGCGCATAAAAAATATTCAACGAGATTCGCAAAGCAAGATTTTATTTTTAGATTGATGTAATTTCGGGTCCCTTAAGGCATTTTGGGGCCCTTTTGGGCAGTGTGCCTCCCCCTAATTGGGGGGTTTGGGGGGCGACTGCTACGGCCTTGCATGCAGCGAAAATTGAACATTGTAATACACAACCTCCGTAGCTACTGTACGTTAGTAGAGCAGTTTAAGGAAATCATCAAGATTTCTGACGGACTATTTTAACTTAAGAAATGAGCTAGTAGAAGACATTTTCGCAATGCGTTTCACGAACAATCAATTTAAAAACATGTCGCCTTTAGATCGAATGTATTCTTCACTGCCGGTACACGTTCCAGATAATGGGTTATCTAAGTCATATTTTGTTGAAAAAAAAAAATTTCGTGTGAAAAGCATCGAAAATCGATACCGAGTATCGTTCTCGTTCTTACTTTTTAAAAAATGTAGGCCTACCGTTATCGGTACCGTCGTTACTGTTTTTGCAAAATATCGGTATCGTGGTTACTTTTAAAGTATCTAGTGTCCTGCTCCGTATTTTTGCGAGGGAAATCAAAACATTGCACAAAATTATACGAAGAACTTATGAAGTTTTGAAAGAGGTACTATTAGAAGTGAAACATGCTTATAGTTAGGCCTGTCTTTATTGGAACCACATTTGCGAATGACTGCCTATTTACTTTCTTCTTGCTATTTTCAGATACCCCTTTGCCTGCGATCACTGTTGTCGATACAAAGAATGCCTCAACTGAATCGATAGCAAGCTTCCAAATCAAAACCACCTCATCTGATTTGGTTGAAAAAGCAGATCAAAACAGTAATTCCACCTTACAGATCAACAGCACCTCAGCGTCAGAAACTATGGCTCAAAAAAGAGTTAAACCGACACCTCAAAATTCAAATGCCACTGCTCAATCCAACGTTTCAGTCAGTTCTACTGTCTTACAATATCCAACATCAGCAACTCGCG
The DNA here is from genome assembly GCA_964006365.1 of Trididemnum miniatum. NCBI lineage: Eukaryota > Metazoa > Chordata > Ascidiacea > Aplousobranchia > Didemnidae > Trididemnum > Trididemnum miniatum. Next base: position 5,640,719 of record OZ023247.1, on the reverse strand, counting down.
AAACTGCATCAACACAGAAAATTGATGAAACAGTGTTACCAAAGTACACAACATTGCCAACCGCAGTTCCATCAAGGTCTGAAAAAAGCGTTGATTCTGCGCCAAAACCCAAGGCAGACGAAGACATTTTTTATCCTAAACTTATCCATCCTCATAAAACAAACTCCAATATAAATTGGACTGCAGGTGATAAGCTGGAAAGATTTGATGATCGAAAAGAAACGACCAGAACAGGTGGTCGTCGCAGAAAACCCCACCAACATGACCGTAAATCTTCCTCCGGAAAAACTGGTCACGACGATGAAGACCTTGATGTAGAAATTTTAGATGAAAAAAGAAAGGAAAACAATATGTCTTTATCAGCGTTACAAGTTTCTAATTCAAATTATACGGAATTTGAAAGTCTACCACGTCTTTTGCCTTCTCACGCCCACATTAGGACTTCACTGGGAAGGAGAAACGCCAACAGTCCCGGATCAGCGTCTGGTTTGCGACCGACCTTCTCGAGTTTGATTCTGCAAGTTGTTTTAATGGTCACTGTTCTAATTTATTCCGATTACTTTATATTCCTGACTGATTCGTAATACTGTTTAGTCAATTAATGCTGCGTTTACTCATGCTGCATTTTTGCCCCAGACGTAATTTTTACTGTTTTGATCAAGCTACTCTACTCCTGTTCTTTTGTGTAAAAGAGCATAGCAGTCACACGAGTCTTTTTACGAATAATTGTCTAAATGAAAGAATAGCGTAATACCATGATTCATCATAAACTTATTGACCTGCGTAGCAAGGACGCACCATTTTATTGATCATCATAATGACCTTTGAAACGAAGAATCGAGATAATAATTGGCACCATCGCAAACCTATAAGCGCATCCAGAAATTTTGTAGGGGCTAAAATTGAAAAATGCTAATTTAGGGGTATTGAGCTTATCAATGTCTACTAATTGTTGGGGGTGTTTTTAACCCCCCTGAGGAGGCTTTGGTCTATCCCATTCCTCCTGGATACGCTAATGCGTTTTCACCTGTGGCTTTAGGGGTGTCACCGACCCCAGTTTGGACTGACAAATTCATATGATTGGGCACATGTGTGATTGATGCATTGTCTGTTCTGTTGATCCATGGCATTTCATTTGACACTGAGAAAGTGTACTAGCTACACTAATAGTGATAAACCCTATGTACTAGCTCATCTTGCTCTGATGGTGTAGGGTTCGCTTAGCTGTATATTACTTGTACTAGATCTTTATGTTGTGCTTATAGTAGGAAATTTATGTATTTTTGAGAGATCACATTTAAGTTCACTGTAATAGGCTTAATCAAAAAATGTCGAATCTTAATTATGTTTTGAATCGATGCCAACAATATAAACTGTTCACTAAAACCTCTTGTCATATAAGGCAGACTATGTGAGCAAATCAGCAGAAGCTTTAAATTCTGTTGAACTTTTATTTCACACTGTGCAACCGCTAGAGAGCGATGTTGCCTAGCCTCCCTCCCCCATTAATCTTATAGCAACACCTACTGATCGTTAGTTATCTTTTTACTTACCGTTAGATGGCGCTTTTTTAAATACTGGTTATGCTCTTTATCGCTGCTTAGTGACAGACTGGGCACTTTATCACCACCCAGTGACAGACTGCACTTCAACTGTAATGCAAAATTATAAACCCCCTAAAAATATATACCTTTGCCCCACCCAAAAAAAATATATATATATACCTTTAACCCAATGTTTCCGAAACGTGGTCTGCATCACACAATTCCAACTGTCTTAAAATTTCGAAAAATTCAAAATTTAATAGACGATTTTAATGCACGAATTATTTCGATTTAAAGCACACAAAAAATAGACGAAATAAAGTGCACATAGGAATACGTATAGCACTGTATATTAATGTGTACTGTAGGCTACTAATAAGGAAAAAATAAACATTTCGTAATCGCCTACTACACGTTACAGATACATTGAAGATTTGATTAAAGGAGCAGACCAAAAAGAGATAAAATTCTCAGCGTTTGGTCTTAAAATTATTCAAAAATTATACACAATTAAGACTTGTTATGGACTCCGATAAAGCAGCATTAGATTGCCACACATAGTAAAACTCTCGTTCAGTAATTACGAACACAGCATAACATCAAGCACATATTTCTCTGTCTTCCAATCCGACAAAAAAAAAAACGATTTCATGCCTTTTCACGCCATGAAACGAAAAAAATATCCTTGAGCGACAAAATATCACAATTTAATTTCCCAAATCTTGGTTATACCAGCTGTACAACCCAATACATTAGTGTGCTTGACGAATCGGTATAGTTAAAGGTAAAAAGGCCTTCCAACATGGACACAATTTCAGAGCCATTCAACGCTGTTTAAGGTCGCGTGACCTCAGTTCAATTATCACCTAAGCTTAGTTGCTACGTGCATCCACAAAATTGTTTTAAGTAACTCTTCTCAATAAAATTCATACGCTGCAAGTATCCATGCAAAAACAACAAAAATAGCCGACTTACGTAAAAGTATAGACTCGTTTTAAGCTTTATCGTGTTCTACAAACAGGAAAAAACAAACACAATCATATTAACCTTAACTCATAGAGCTAAGATAATAAACTTAACGCTCAGAGCCATGTACAGTGGATGGTGAGGAGCCAGCCAAAACGTAACAGCACCAAACGCACATTAACTGCGTAGTAAGGGTCATGAATACGCAGAAGCATGACATACAGTTTACAATGGTTGTGTTAAGATGATAAATGTTTGTGTATAGTGTGTAGTACAGCGAAAAGCAATATCTAATGCAAATTATAAACAAGGTGTTGAGACCGTCAAAGATTTTTAGTCAATTGCCCCCCCAAAAAAATCAAGTACTATTTTCAAAATACACTGGTTTAAAAAATAGCAATCATCAAAATTGACCAATGACTGCAGTGCAGCTGGCAAAGTATAATAAAAACAGTATAATATAAGCAAATACTGATATTACTATTCGATACTTACTAGTATGTAGCAAGTGTAGCAGTTTATAAGTTACATCTCACAGAGAAAGCTCTGCCTAGTAGATAAATTAAAAAACATCAATAGACTACATGTAACGTAAAGTTTTCAGGTAAAAAAAAAAACAAATTTATCCACATCTAGCCCAAGTTATCCAGCATTCCAGCTATCTAACCTATTAGTCCACACCTTCAATAGGTCATAGTGGTTCCATACGGCTGCACAGAGCACTCACAGCGCTTTAGCTTCATAATTAAAATCTTTCGCAAGAACTCATATAACATAATTTCTATCTTGCTTCTTCTGTTACATGGGTAGGTAGGATGATTTTTTTTTCGACTCTTTAAAAAAGCTTGATAAATTTCATTGTAATAGATGGTACACAAAAATGTGCTTCTCCAAATTTTCAAGCCTCAAGATCTTCAATCCCATTCGATAAAGATACCTAGTGACACAATCTACTGCATTATTCAACTTACCAAATACACTTCTAAATAAACATATTTACACCATAAAATCATCCTCAATAAATTATTCTTTCGGGTAGTAATTCTTTTTTACCATCTTTATTTGGAGGCGATTGGGGTGAACCTAAGTATCAACCCCAGGAAACTACAGTACAAAAAAAGTTAAAGTTGATGTGATGGTCATGAATAAGTCTCGAAAATATGGTTGAAATGAGAATGAAAACACCGCACTTAATTAAGGAAGCACTCTCGAAGTTGGTGACAATATATTCTGCGATGAAGCAAGACTGAATTGACCAGAATCGCCAATGGTCTTCCCAATCATTTCAACCTGAAAATAGTCCACCATTTAATAACTGAGGTTATCTTTAAATTATACTGAACTGAACAGTAATTGATGGAGACTGCGAAGTGAGCTTACGATCTTCGAATCAGCAGCTACCCAATATACATGTCAAAATGCAATCGGCTCCAGCCGTGAATCGAATCCGTCGCTACACTACGCCATGCGAGCACGGGGGCGCTTTTCTTCGTTCTCGAGCACGACTTCACGATTTGGTGCGCTGACCTCAAACCGAAGGTGGACGGACCCCGGCGCGCGGTATCGCTAGGTCGTATCAATTTAATTCAATTCAGTTGCATGGAAAGAAACCACCATGTACTTTACACCACACATCAAACTGCATCTTTGGTCTTATGCAAGTGAAGAACATGCATCAAGCAAGATGACCTAGTTGAGCATCTACCCGCGAAATCAGATTGGGAGCATGATGCGCCTACCACTCAGCTAACAGTTGAATATCTTGAAGGTCAAAACTAGAAATGCTATGAAAAAAGTAAGAACTATTCTTACTTAATTTAGTGATACGTTTGTTTAAATCAATGCTTCGGCTCGCACATGGGCAATAATTTTCAATGAACAATCTAGTAACTGCGACAGCTACATCCGCAATGTAACGTTTTCACGAAACATTGTAAAGTAATATTCACACGATCAACTACAGCTAAACGGAAACATGGGCAAAAAACTGACCGAAATTCAATGTATTACTCAGGGCTAGAGATGACGATCAAAATAAGTGACAACAAACAAAAAATTTACGCATCGCATGACCCATTTAAAATCAGTGCATAATACAACGGTGGCATAACTGTCGACCTTTTAAATATGGAAACGCCCAACTATGTTTATATAGTAGGCGGCTTTAGCCTGGGTAACAAAAATGGCATCGTTAAAAATACTTCTATAAGCGCGAAATAAACTAAGTAAACAAAAAACCTTAGCTGTGAATAACATAGCAATTTTCGCAATTGAATTGCCAATATGCCTACTAAAAATCATCAGTTCATCACCCTGCCATTTTAGAGCGGTACTGCAGCAGTTGAAAAGAATGACCGAGACCAATTTTAGCTAAGCTTGGTCACCATGCACTTTTTAGGCGCATAAGCAGCTCCGTCTTTTTCTGTACTATTTACTCAGTCGTTAAATGAGCAGACCGGCTGCTAAAATGGAAAAATTGTGAAACGAAGACAACTTTCCGTACATCTGGACGCACAATTATAAGAAGCTAAAATAAGTGTAGATCAAGCTTTACAGTTAAACCAACTGACCTGGAAACCTATTTGGACCAAATCGCTATGAGGCAGAATTCCCCTTCCATCAAATATAAAAGCTGGCTTCAGCATTTGCGCAAAAATCCGGCGATAATCCAGGTCCTGAGAAACAATAAAATTCATTTTTTTGGTTAGATCGGATAATGTTGAGCACACACAAAAGTGCTTATCACGGATAATATTTCTATTTCTCACACCACACAGCAGTGAAAACACCAACGAATTACCAATGAAACCAGTTGAATAAAGTTTTCAAGTACACTGACTTTGCTTAAACGTTTAAAATTTGACAACAATGTCGCTGCTTATGAATGGCAGTTTAGTGTCATTTGAGGAACCAGAAGTCGAGGGAAATTTGCGGCTTGAAACAACTAGGCATTCATTAAGACAGAGTTTAAAATTTTGAGATATCGAGTGATTGTTTGGGTTAGAGCCAAATTTTGATGTCTTTGACACCATTTAGTCCCACGCCGAACAGCATCGCGCTTTCAGAAATACCTTGAATATATCCCATTCTGTACAGACTGCGACTGCATGAGAGCCCACACAAGCATCATACGGATCATCTGACACCTTCACATTCTCATGAACAGTTTCAGGGCGGCTGCAGATTGTCGGGTGTTCCAAGTCACTGTAAAAGTTCACAAAACTAATTAATCATGCTTTGCAAAGACATAAAAGATGGATTTTTGACTTTAACAATTCCCCCTTCTTGGTGTGGTAGACAGATGGCTGGCAACTCCTAAGTGAGCTCGTCGCAGCGCTTTGATCGTTTTCTCGTGATAGGAGGATAAATATAGTTACTAAATACAATAAATACAAAAGTATAATCATGAAAACATTTTACGCAGAAATTTGAAACCAGAAATTCACATGCTGACGTTAAAGTTTTTGACTCTAATAGGTAATGACTAATTATGAAATGAAGTCATAGAAACACTTCATATTTTCATTGCCTAGCCGATATGACACTGTAAGAAATAAATTCAAAATGAACGTACCCTGCTGAGAGTCATTTGTTTATGCGTAATACAGTATCGTCACATTCTACAGCTTTGTTTAAAAAACTCACCGATAAATCTGCTGCTTTTTGACCTTAGGGTCGTAAATGATCAATTTCGCCCCTTCGTCCAAAAGATACTTCGATATATAGATTGTTGATGACTCCCTAGTGTCTCCTGCCAAACAAGCAATTATGTTCTGCGTTTAAAGAAGGGTTTGTGATGTATTACCTGTATCTTTCTTAAATGCAAACCCCAACAAGGTAATCTGTTTTTCAGACACGGTGTTGAATAAAGAGCCGATGATACGGTTGGCAAACCGTCGTCGTTGGTAGTCGTTTATTTCAATTACCTACGAAAAATGCAAAGTCGATACATGTATATAACCAAATAAATGAGAGTACCGTGTGTTACGGACCAAAAGAGGTACCGGTTTTTGAAAAGCATCTGGTTACCTTATAAAGCTCTTTAACAAAAAAATATAAATGTTAAGGGAAATAAAGCAATACTTCATCCACATATTAGGCGCACCGGCTTATAAAGCACACGATCAATATTTGAAAAAAAAAAAAAAAAAAAAGGATTCAAAGTGCGCCTCAGAGTCCGTAAAATGGCTACAATACTTCCAAACTTTTAGAAGAATAAATCTATATCAAGTAAAACTGAAAAACCAGCCTCAGATAAAATTTGGTAAAAAGTATATTAAAAACTAGTAAAAGAGTCTTTTACTAGTTTTTAATATACTTTTTACCAAATTTTATCTGAGGCTGGTTTTTCAGTTTTACTTGATATAGATTTATTCATGCTACGAATGCTGAGAAACCGCTTCTATTTTATCATCACTTTTTCACAGTGGAATTCTAAGTTGAGGGTGATTCAGGAAACCAACGAAAACTTTTAGAAGGTTTGATAAAGCCTTGAGGGAAACTGCAAAACGAGCTCTTCGAGTTAGCAACCACCATACACGAATCAATTGCTACCGACTCCAGCCGTGAATCGAAACCGTCACGAAGCGCTTTTGTGGAATAGCAAACGTACAACAAATTGATGTGCAACAGTTAAAACCTTATGTGGTCGCAATAAATACCCATTTAAAAAAATGAACGAAATAGGACAGTGTCGCCAACAGTTCGTCACAGCTGCGACATTTCATCGCAGCTGTGTTGCTTAGGCGTTAAGCTGCGGAGATGGACCCCGCCAGTAGTAACACGCTTCGGCGTGATTTGAGAGTATAATGAAGATTTGATTTTTTCGTTTTTAAAAAAACTACTACCAGTTAACTAAAAAAGAACACTAATTACTTCAATTATAAAACGAGTACCTGCTGCCAATATTTTGCCACTTCAGGAAGATTTAAAGATTCACATAAATACACGAGATTGAGAACATCTTTTTGAAAACAACTGCCGCCAAAACCAACTGACGCCTTGAGAAATTTGTTACCTAAGTGAGGAAAAAATCATGTAGCGACCAAATCGCACCGAGGTGACAAAAAACAAGATTTTGATAAATGGTAACTGAGTTTTAAAAAAATATTGAAGAAAGCTACTGGAGTATATCTATTAACAGACAATTATTCTCACCTATTCTTGTGTCAGTCCCAACCGCATTTGCGACTTCATTCACATCAGCTCCAGTGACTTCACAGACAGCACTCATGGCATTAATGCTGCTGATGCGTTGAGCCAGAAAAGCATTGGCAGCCTAGAAAACATCATAAACGCAAAATTCAAATAGCGTCATTCACTCGCAGAATTACTAACATTGATGCAACAACGAAACTTTAGCGTTTCAAAAGGCAAGTAATGACAACAACACCGACCACCTTGACGCATTAATGGCAAGTTTTCGGTAAAATCATGCGTCTTGCTTGAGTTCATCAGTGTTAATTGTAAGTTTTACCTAACATTATCACTTAATTTTTTATCAAAGAAAGAGGTTGATAGCACATTATTACCAACCAGCCTAACTACAACAAAAATAACAAAAAAAAAAAAACAACAACAACAACGCAAAAACCCATTAGACTACATCTTAGTTCGGTATACAACAAGGGAAATTTTATCACAACTGGTTCAGTGCGGAAATACTCAATTGGTCATTGAACGTTTTCAACAATTCTAAAACAACCGACAAGAAAAAAACTGTTCATGAAAGCATCGTGAAAACATTACGACGTACATGATTTTTATCAAATTCTACAAGTTTCAGCTTCAAAAAGCTACGTACACACCGATTCCTCACATACAGTATTCTTCATGCAAGTTACACCAACTTAAAAAAAAAAAAAATTACAAGTTCAGGAAAAAAAGCAATTCTTTCATAATTAACACATACATGAAACTCGATTTTTAAGTTGTGAGTTTTGGTTTGAAACCAATATGTGACAATGGAAGATAAATTCATACACAGACCAGTTCACTATTACATTAACGGATCAGTTTACGAAGAAAAATCATACCAATTTCGATAGCTCTGAAGACCATGTGTTTGTTTCTATAATTTTATCTCTTGGAACCCAGTGAGCATAGACATAAGCCAGAGCTGCTATTGCTTCCAAACCTTTCTCTGATGTTTCTCCTCCAATCAACACGCGATCAGGGTGGAGAAGATTTTCAACAGCGGTGCCTTCAGCCAAAAACTCAGGATTTGATAAAACCTAGAAAAACTGGAGGTGAGCAATTGGTCAAAAAAAAAATTACGGTTGCACAAAAAACTCACAATCTTGAAAACCAGCTTACTTGGTACGTGCAGTTTGGTTTTGTATTGGCATGAAGAATTCGTTTGATACTAGCAGCCGCTCGCACCGGTACGGTGCTTTTTTCCACAACCACTTTATGGCCATTTGTAACTGCAGCAATATGTCGAGCACATGACTCGACGTATTTGAGATCAGCAGCTCTACCTTTGCCGACACCATATGTTTTAGTAGGTGTATTTACCTACATAAAAATAGGTGTTAAAATAATACACAAGAATTACTAAGTGAAAACTCTTGTCAGCTCACAATATTAAAAAATATAGGATTTTATACCTTTGTAGTAAGCAAGCAGAGCATGAGTACTGCACTAAAATACATTTACTGTAAATCGGCTGATTCAAGAATTAGACATTGGATACAAAGTAAAACACATTCTAAATCATTATATATATACTCAAAATTTTGAAGATATGGAACTTTGACTTGTCACCATCAATAATCAAAATCAATGCCTGTTCATGAAGTTCAAATTGGGCATAGCAGTGAAAAACAGCATTAACTAGCAGATACATATTTAATGTTAAATCAAATTATACTCACTGATATGAATATAAGATCTGCAGCAACAATTGCTGAATCAATATCAGTTGAGAAGAACAGATTCTGGCCTCGACATTTGTTCACAATTTCTTCCAAACCAGGCTAGACACAAAGTATTTGATTGATACTAATTACATGATTACAACTTCTAGGTTAGTCACTTTAGACCAAGTAAGCAAGTTACACCATAATACATTCCGAGCTTAACTTTAAGTATACAAACATATTATGTAATTTTGCAGGTGAGTTGAACTGCAAACTGAACAAACTAAAATTGCAACACGTACAACATAACGATCAAATTTTTAAAGGGGCAATTAAGTCAAAATTGTGGCTTATTTTATGAAAGATATCACCAAGGATAATTTATTAAAAAGTGTTTACGTTGATCTGGTGCATTTTTATAGACTAATTCAGAAGATATCGAGCTTCTAAAAATAGCTGGTCCTCTAAGAAACTTACATCATTCACTTCTGCACATGAGTCACATGATGTTAACCGAGCACAAATCAAGTAACGAGAACAAAACAGAATACGACATTGTAAATAAGCCTGTATAAATTATGCTGAGCTGTCAACGTTAGACTATGTTCCACAAATACGTTATATTGCATTTAAGTAAGGTGCTTTTGGTGCAACTGTAAAACCAGTGCTGGAAGCTAAAGTACTTTCGAGTTTAGCAGTAGGCAGGCCAGCCAGAAGATAACTGAATTATCGGTGGGCTACTCTGCTACTGCGGATGTTCACAAAATAAACATGAAATTCTGTGGTGGATGAAGTAGACCATGTAGGCCTACTACATGTACTGGTGTTCGTTAACCTACCAGTTTCATGTAAGGTAACACTACTCTTAGTCTATCAAATTGCTGCTTGGCTAATATCGGTTATCAGTCAGGCTAATATCTTTTAACTCATATTGTTGAATACCACTAGTCCACTATTACCTACACGTCCAGCCAACTGCTGTTTCGCGATAACAATTCCCCAAAAAGATTGACAAAACCTATTTTGCAGAAAACGTTATGACGTTAAAGTGCACACTGACAATGTGAATTCATAAAGGGTTGCCAATGAAGATGCAATAGTGTGCACCTCCATTCCGAGGTAGTTAAAAAGCTGCAATAACTTTTAAACGAAGGCATTTCAAATCCAACGCCATCAGAAAACACGATTTTTTTTATTTTGTTTCAACCATTGCCCCTTTGGTTTTGTGATTAATTTACAAAAATGATTTTTTCAAAAAAATTTGCAAAATTACCTTAAAAAAGGAAGTTTTAAATTGCAAAGGCAACTTCGTTCATCAGCTACCAATACGGTTATAAGCAGACTAACAGAACAGCATGCTTTCGATTTAATTTTGGACAAAAAAAATACCGCATCAATTTAGGGTAGACGACATGAAATTCATATCATACCTCATAGATCGGCAGTTGGTTAGAATTCCAAGCATTTATTCTATCTTTGTTGATGTCAACAACAGTAACCTGAATATCTGGACATTTGTATGCAATAACTGAACATGTAGGTCCACCAACATAACCAGCACCAATGCAACACACCTTCTTTACAGTCATTTGTAAAAGTTACTTGAGACACTAACCTGTCACAGTGCAATACTCTGGAATGAACACCAAAGATAATTATGATGGCTACAGCTGTACAGTAGCTAATAAACAAACTAACACAGTAGATTAAACAGTTACAAACACAGAACAAATGACAACCAGAAGGTCGAATTTCTTTAAATGGTCTTGCACTGCAGCATGAAAAGTGCTTAGTTGCTCACTGAATGACACAGAACAGGTTGGCAACCATCACAAACTATCAACTAGCAGAGTAGCCAAATATTAGTTTTACATTTTTATTCATGATAAGAGACAGTCCAGCCTGCAGGACAAGGCCTAAGACTGAGCAACAACTATTTGATAAAAGCTCCACTAGCAGGTACTGTGCAATAAAAGCTCTGGGCTGGTGCGATGACACATACGGTAATATGTCACACTGGAACCTACCAATGCACAGGCACAACAAAACTGGCATTTAAAACTGAAAAGCAGCTACCAGCAGCCTAGACAAACAGTAAAGTAGGCCCAAATACCCCTGAAATACAGTATAGTCTAATTCCGGTGCACTCTTGGCTTAAGTCTAATTCCAGCCCTGAGCAGTCAGGACCATTGTCTCAACTGGTGTCTCTTTTCCTCATCAGGAAATGCTTTCCGATTGGGAAACAAATGCTGCCTGATTGGAAAACCGTTTCCTGGTTGAAACAGCCAAAATCTTAAATATCAATTTGGGGGAAAAACTAAGCAAAACAGGGAATTTAAAGTGTTTCCATCGAATTCCTTGTCAAAAAAACACACAACAAAATAACTGAAGGAATTTTTTTTATCGTTTAATTTGTGCACTAGGTCACAATACAGCTGAAATTGTGCAAACATTGTTTTTTTAACGAGTTTAAGTATACCGCTTCCACATCACTCTCCCCACATCTTTTCGAGGCATATGCCACAACTTCTTGTGGCATAAGCCACAACTTTCCAGGGCATATGCCACAACTTTTTGAGGCATGTGCCACAACTTTGCGGGGCATGTAAACAACATGTGCCACAACTTTTTGTGGCATGTGCCCCATACTTTGTGGCATGTAGCATATTGGTTACTACCCCTCCTCCCCACGTGACAGCAACGTCATATGTATAAGCAAACAAAGCAGTTCGGTGCAGCAGCGTTTTGATTATAGAAACCGGGCTGGTGCTCTAGACACTGCCAAAAACACAACAGAACGTCTTTTTTGTTGCTTCAATCACAAGGTGCATTACAACAAGTACGGCACATGAATAAACAAGCAGGGTTGGGAATCGATACCCAAAAAAGTAAAGAAATAATCGATTTTGATGGTAGTGTAAAAAAGTAAAGAATAAAAAATATAGTAATTGATATTCGATATTAGACTGAGCATTTACAATTTAGCAGTGTACGCCAAACATTTTTTGTGATGTCCTCACATTCATGCAGGAACTTACACACAAACGACGGACATAGTATATGCAAAGCAACTTAGCTATTAAAAATCTTCTTTTTTTTTTGGAACAAAAAAAAATTTATCAGCAAAAACAAAGTATTATAATGACATTTCAACGATTATTTTAAATTTACTTAAGTGAGATAAAGTAACCTGGACAAAAAAAATTGAATATGGAATATCGAATTGCGCCGAAAAATAAAGTAAAGGCAAGGCCACATTTAATACTCATTCAAAAAAGTAAAGGCTCCAGAGCATTCAATGAACAAAAAGTAAAGAATATCGCAATCAAATATCGATTACAATCGTTTTTTCCCAAACCTGTAAACAAGTGATACACGCAGCAGGCAGCTGCAAAGGGACCAATGGTCTTTGAGTCAAGCAGCAGCCCATTTGCTGGTATAAACCAATTTAGTGTCGTAAACATAACTGGTTAAGTTGAAGCCTCAGCGCCAAATCTAAATTCATATTAAATTTTTTACTTCAGAATTTCAAAAATACATGACATTAATTTATAATTAGCCACCTACAAACCCCAATTGTCCACCCCACGCCCGCGTAACCACCAGAGAATCCCATTCAAATAGAATTCTATTCATATAAAACTCCCCTACAATTGCACAAGTGCAGAACGGATCGTCAGAGCCTGCCAATCTGCGATCAAATTGATTAAATATGTTTTGTTCTAGACAATAAGATTATTGAGCACTTTTGATTGGTTGTACAAGTGCATTTGGCATTTTTTACAAATATTAGATCATTCTTGTTGTCAGTGGCGTAGCGAGAAATTTTAAAGGGGGGGTTTTAAGATGAAACAACAAAAAAAGATAAAACTTGCATTCTTCTGCTCTGTGCTCTTACACAAACAGCAAAACAAAACTTGATCAGCAGAGCCTCCCTTGGTGTCCAATTATGTTCTAGTCTAGCCTAGAGCAGTGTTTCTCAACTGCCAGGTGGCGAACCAGCAGCAGTCCTTATCTACTTTTCTGTCGGTCCGCCAAAATTCCAATATTATATTAGGTACCTCAATCCAAAAATGGGCTTTTTATTATAACCCACTTGGCTGTGGGCACTCAATACTTCTAACCGTCAGGCATCAGATAACAGACAAGTTCATGCAGTATGCACTGCCGATTCATTTAGTTTTGTCTTATACACTTTTACGTAAAAAAAAGGAAGTGTCAATTTTACCGGAAATTCCTGTTACCTAAGTTTGAAAATCATAGTTGCGTAACTGTTTTTCAGTATCCGTAGTGCAATTCTCACACTAGAGGAATCGTAGGGGAAGTTTCCGGTTCCACAACCACGATTTCCAAACTTTGGTAACTGGAAATTTCTGGTGAAATAGAAGCTTCCAAAAAAGACGTTGGAAGTGAGACGAAGTTTGCGCAAAACCATTCATTTACGACAAGTAGACTAGTATGTTTAACTGAAATTCAGCAGTATGATTATTAAAATTTGACAAAATGGGAACGAATAACTAATTCTGTAAATTGTTTACTTTTCTTTCAAAACGTCATTAATAAATATCAAGTTGTTGGTTTTCAAGGCCCACTGGTCCACAAAATTTATTTTAAAATTTTGCTGAACTGCAATCTAAAAAAGTTGAGAACCACTGGCCAAGAGTATCTCTAACTGTTGAATTAGTCCTGCAAACTACAAATTGTATACAGGTATAGGCCTAGCCCTTTCTGTTAGACTCTTACATCACAGTACCATATCATCAGCGGCGCACCCAGGTAGGGGGATTAGGAGGGCAACCCCCCTCCCTTTTGAAACTGAATTCTTGTTTTTAAAGCGAAGGGTCCAAACTGTGCACGTGCAGTACGTGCTGTTATTTCAAAACAGCCATGACAGAATTTGCCGCACATCATGTGGAAGCCAAATCGGCTGATTGGTGTAGTGGCAAGAGACATAGTTATCCGTGCGAACAGGGGCAGATCCAGGAGGGATGTGGGGATGCATCCTCCCGCCAGCCATTTTCAAAGGTTGCCAGTAACTTTGTCACATGGTAACTTCGCCACACTTTGAAAATGTGAGGGGAGATGTGGGGATAGTAAGAAAATGTGTTGGGGTGCGGTGTTACTAAATAGTACATGTCCGCGATGTCAACGATGTCCGCGATGTCAACGATGTCCGCGATGTCCGCGATGTCTGCGATGTCCGCGATGTCTGCGATGTCAACGATGTCCGCGATGTCAACGATGTCCGCGATGTCAACGATGTCCGCGATGTCAACGATGTCCGCGATGTCCCAAATTGCGATGTCCGCGATGTCAACGATGTCCGCGATGTCCCAAATTGCGATGTCCGCGATGTCCCAAATAGCGATGTCCAATCTGGTAGAGAACGCAGAGCTCACTGATTTACAGGTAGGCTATTTATTTAGAGCACTGAAGCACTGCAGTGAATGTAAAGCAAAGCAAGAAAAAAGAATTTACGGTGGTTTACAATAAGGTTGACCCTAGTTAAGATTCAGAGAGGTTGGATTAGGCCAGTACCCAGGTATCAGAGTACATAGTGCATAGGCCTGGACGATTTGGCTGAATGGACTGAAGTCAATATACAGATTACATTCAAGTAAAAGGGAAGTTATCAAGTAATATTAAACGACAAAAATTGAATGCAATCTTCTTTTTACAAAGTTCAATATTGACAAATCTTAAACTCAGTTACTGAATTAAGCGACCTTTATCATAAATAATGCTGAGTATGTATATGACAAATCCAAACAAAATATTATTTAAATGTTTAAAAGTTTCTTAGTTAGATTGTCAGTATTGAAGACCAGGAAGTAATGGCACTTATCTCTTTGTATTTTTGTAAACAGTATCTAAAAAAAAGAAAATTGCGTTTAATTTTTCTCGTTTAGTATTACACAGGTACTGGGTACATTATATTAATTTTATCTTTTTAAAATTTTATCAAACTCTTCATCGAGCTGTGTCTGAGGCTTTTTTTTTTAATTTTACCCACTAAAGGTTTATTGCAGATAATTTTGATTAGTGTAAAACTCAAAGTGGTAAGTGATACATATCATTACCGGTACATTTTTCAGATGTCCTGGATGTGGTTTTCTAAGAATCAGAATTTGATCATTGTATTGCAATAGCCCAGCTGTACTGTAACTGTTAATGTTTTTTTAGCTTTGATTGGATATGTGTTGATATCATCAAAATAGCAAAGTACTTGTGGTACCGGTATGTTTTTTTTTCATTTTATGTTTACATGTATGCCACATTAATTACCCTGCAATAGTTTGCTGTTTTGTGACAGTGTGATCGCCCTATAACAGTATAATGCAGTATCAGATTGCAGAAGCATGTAAAACAGTTGTAAAACATTTATTATCACAGGATCACATCCTTAAACTCAAATACGTTACATTGGGGATTTATTTGTAAGCTTTTTCCTTAATCGCTGTACCAGTGTACTGGTACCCCATTTAATGACAAAATAACCTCTATAAAGAAGTTTAGCAAGCAAACAAACGAATACCTGAATACCGGTTCTTGCTTGTGTATTACAACCCCTTACTTGCCAAAGTAGGTATTGTTGTGGTTAGAAAATGGTTTGTTGTTACACATAGTTGAAGTTGCAAATTATAATAGCTAATAAGTTCAGTTGTAGGCAATTGACAGATTAAGCAATTTTAATGTATCAAATTGTGGTTGCAATCCTTGAAAGAATTATGTTTTGGTTGCAGGTTAAAACTTAAAAAGTGTAATAGCAAGATTACAATGTGAAAATTTAAAGCGTGTTTCCACAGTTGCAAATTCAGAAATTAGTGACAATTTGCCCTCGTTGGCACTGGCAACTACTGACTTCTTTGGCTGGTAACGCAGTATATAATTACAAGTTGTAGAAAGAAGTGAATGCATCAAAACAAGCTAAAACAACACAATGTGCTTATGAAGCAATATCAAACACAAAAAACATTGTTGTAAAAAGATAATATATGTTCTTTTTAGTCTTATGCTTCACAAAAATTAGGAACGAAGTAATAAAACAGTTAACACTTAACATATTCAGACATTGGACTGGTGAATGCAAAAAGGCAGCTTGGATACAGTTTAGCTTTAGGTCATAGCAACATCATTAATCAGTATATATACTTTTTTGCACAATTTGAAACATTAGCACAACAAATGCTGTGATATATAGCAACTACTGACTGACTTTGTTGGCTGGAAATTGACAATTATTAGTTTTAAAAAGAAGTGAATATATCAAAGCAAGCTAAAACAATACAATGCGATTATGAAGCAATATCGAGCACAAAAAACATTGTTGTAAAAAGATAATATATACACGTTCTTTATAGTCTTATGCTTCACAAAAATTAGGAACGAAAAAAAAAAAGCTTTAATAAGGTTTTGCATTAGGTCATAACAACATCATTAATCAGTATGCTAGTCCAGCAACTCTCAACTGGAAGCAATTAGGATATGAGCCATCGGTTTTCCAGTGCAATATTGTTTAACAATAATTAGGAAGCACTTAAAATCCATCAGACTGATGTAGCCATTGCAAATGATGCGCTGAAAGAAAATGGTATTGTGGAGGAGAGGACCATTGGTTTTTAGAGTCTCTAGAAGGGGGCCAAAAACTAACCTTAATTAGTTGACAACTACTGGCGTATGTGCTTGAAAAAATTATTATGTAGTAAACAGTGAGTATTTCTGTACAAAATACACATTGCATAATAAAAATCACATGAAAGTTTTTCTAGTAGCACACAACACATACTGTGCAAATCCATTTGGTTTTGATAGCTAATATCATCCCACATACCAATAGGCTATATTAAACGAAAATTGAAGGGTAGCATTATTTTTTCATTGAAGGTGTTAAAAAGTACGTCAAATTCAAAACTGGCGTTTAAGATCTTAAATGAGCGATCACACTAGCTGAGACGCTGATACCTACAAGCCATTGTACAGGTTTATCTCGTTATGACATCACATCGGCAAAGTCATTTGAGTCGTGATAATATCCTAATAAGGTAAGCATGCACAATGTATCAAAGGTCTCAGCGTCTCAGTCAGTGTGATTCAGTTTTCACCAACATTCTTATGGACAATAACAATGAATACAAAACTTCCAATTTTGAATACGAATACAACCAGGATGAAGTGTGATTCACAATTCAATATGGCAACAAGAATGTATACTTGATACAATAGCAGGAGCAACGAAGTGTTAAGTGGTGCTAGATTGCTTATATGTAATCAAAAGAGCAGCTGAGAAAGAAATTTAGGATCCCTGGTTAGGGTGAAAATACTGTTCAACTTGTTTTTTGTGCTGTGTTTTCATTACAAATTTTTATTCAAGAAATTGATGTGTTTAACCTGCATTAGAGGGTGCTCTGTTTGCTGCAGTTCGACGTCTTTGTCCAATTTTTTTTCCAGCAGATTTAGCAGGTCTTCGAGTAATCAAATTGGAGTTGGTACTAATGCTTTGATAGTTGGTCAATCTTGATGTGACTGGCTTGAATGTCATGAAGTTTTCGATGTGTTTTGCCTGCTCAGAACCGGTTTTTGCTTTAAATTCGTCGAAACTGCTGACAAACTGTTTGTAGGCAGGACTTAGTTCATATGGACCAATAGATGCTACAGCTTTGTTCACATCAACGTACATAGACGTTACCAATTCAAAAATAATCGTGATAAGATCTGGCAGTTTTTTTAGTTTCCACTCTGTTTTGCATTTCAGAACATGATTCATGGACTCGCTATTGTTATTGGTCCATTCCGTACCGACCAAGGAAGAAACTTTCCAAACCTTATCTTTTAACAATGGAAAGAATCGACTATTCAAATAACTTGCTAATCCTGAAAATTCAATATCGCATTCCTTTACAATTTTTCGGCACAAAAGGTCAAAAGAAACTTCGTCAGTGACATCAAGAACGGAAAAAATTTTTTCGCTGAGTAATTTTCTAGCTTTTTTTTCCAGGCCAACTTTGTTGATTAGATACTGTGTCAAATTTGTCTTTAAATGAGAAGTGCACAGTGCGTGCTTGCTGGAAGGGAAAGCCGATAAAACTGCTTTGTGGAGAGCTTGTTCGTCGTCGGTTCCGAAAATCAATTTTTTGTGATCACCCAATACTGCACGCAAATGAATGAAAAAAAAGGAAAAAGTTTCATAATTAGAATTACAATGCAACAAAATTGGGCCTAAAAAAAGAGGGTGCTTACCAGTGCTGGATTTGACCACACTGAGGTTTTTGAATACCATAACTGTAGCATATACCTTTCCCAAGTTAAAAGTTTTATCGATTCCCAAAACAGTAGATCCGGAACAACAGAATCTTTTGATAT
This sequence comes from Trididemnum miniatum, assembly GCA_964006365.1. Taxonomy (NCBI): domain Eukaryota; kingdom Metazoa; phylum Chordata; class Ascidiacea; order Aplousobranchia; family Didemnidae; genus Trididemnum; species Trididemnum miniatum. The sequence continues at coordinate 5,621,989 of OZ023247.1, read as the reverse complement.
CTAATATTTGTTGTGCAACATACAAAATTATTGAAGTGGGACAATTTTTACCATGGTTTACTCTCTGAACGAATTCGTGCGTTTGTGCCATATTAATAACTTGTAATATTTCGTCTCCATAAGTTTTGCCATATGTAAGTCTCTGCTGGGTGTGTAAGTCATTGAGTTTTTTTTTGGCTTGGTTGCTTTTGGCGTTGTATATTAATCTAAGATCACGTGGCTTGTCAAGTAAATTATTGTTATCGGTTTGCAGTGCATCATATAATTTTCTTCCTGTTGCAAATAAAACTTTGTCTTTGACAGATTCCATGGTCTTTTCGCTTGTGCGGATGTAAACATTTCTATTGTGTTTCGAATTACCATGAGGGGAGTGATGAGGGAACTTTCCAGTATATTCAACAAATGCACGTTTTTCAAATTCACTGGAAAAAGATTTTATCCAGGTAATTTTTCTCCGGTACTGAGTGTCGACTTTCAATTTTGAATAATATTTGCTCACAACTACAATCTTCTTTGCATCTGGTTGAGGATCAAGAGGTAAGTAACATTTTTCACGTGTTTTTCTTTTGCAGTACAAACCATCAATAAGATGAATTTCTTTATAAACTTCTTTGTCTGTTTCAAGGTATACAGTTGATGACGTTGTGTTGCATGTCCACGCACCACAATCATCGTAAAAGCGTTTGCAAATTTTTTGTTTACCCCTTTCGTAATTGTTGCTGTTATCAACTACATAGTATACATTTTCTTTCTTTCCTTTGGGTATTGTGTCTAGAATGCTTTTGCCACTTTTAAGCAAAAGAACAATCACCTGATTGGTGGTTAGAAATTCGCCAAACGGCAAAGAGTTTTTTTTTAAATCATGTTTCATGTAAGTCTCGTCATCATATGGTTCGCTTGTCATAGAGTCATTCGGAGGGTATTCATCATTTTGGGGGTTGTTGCTTGATTTTTTTGGTTTTATAAAGTTTAACAATTCATCTTGTTTTATGTCAATGTCATCAACAAAATCACTGCTTCTTGAAAGAGATGTTTTCGATTTCTTTGCTTCTTTTAACAACTTATCTAGCTGGATTTCAATGTCATCAACAAAATCACTGCTACTTGAAAAAGATGTTAAAGCGGTTGCGATTTCTTTCGATTCTTGCGCAAGTGACGGAATCTTTGTAGGCCGGTTTAGTTTAGGAATTTTATCATCTATATAGGAAAAAATTGCGTTTTCGGGTTTCTTTGCTTCCACTACTGTCTGGTAATGAAGTTTTGCTTTTTTTATGCTCGTGGTAAATTCAATTACATCACTTTCATCCAAATCTGATGTTAGAATAGCTTCATCTGCAAACACGTTTTCCTGAAAGGATCGTTTACTAGCAATGAGTTCTGATTCTCGTTTTGGTTTTCTTTTTCTCAATGGTAATTTTTTATCGTTCTCCATTTTCATTTTTTCGGGGAAAATGTTTTCTATTTCGTCTTCTTCCATGTGCATTTGAGCGTAGTTGGGTTCTTTTTTCTTGATGTTACTAATGTCCGTTCTTTTGTATTTCTCAGGAGTGGAAGTGACCTTATTGTGGTAGGATGTCGTGGGGAAGCTGAAACTACATTGGTCCCCATCATCTATAATGACTTGTTGGTTGTTTCCCCTGATTGGTGATAAAGTGCTCTTAAAGTAGCCTGCAGTACTCTCTGAGGAGTCCGACTCTGAAATGGTGTAGCAGATATCGTCTTGGTTTCGATTATCAACTGATTCATTATTCACAAGAGGTACGAAGTGATTGGGGGTCCAACATTTTTGGGAGGTAGGACCCATCCTCGTCCACATAATGTAAATAGGGTCGTCATTGGAGAAACTTCTCGCCGATATTGAGCAGCTTAAAATTTCTTTTGTCATATCGTCTGGGCCATTGCACGCTGGATAAACTGATATGATTCTTCTTTCAATCACCTGGGATAGTGCAAGGATTGTCCAGGCAGATGAAAACCCTCCGTTTTTGAAACAATCCCTGCAGCTGTCCCAGTAGTCGGGACTAACCAATTCAAAACCCCGTGCCAGTGAATGGTTGATATAGATGGACTGGTTGTTCACCATCTTAATACCGCATAGTACTTTAAGTGTTGTTGCCAGGCTTTCATCTCCGCAGAGAGCAATGGAAGTGGCGTTGAAGAGGCAGCTACCATCACCAGTAGTTTCGACTGCAGCTTTGTGTGTTATATTTGAATATTTCTTTGATATAGAATCGGAATACTGGTGAGTTCTTAATCGTTTACTGATCTGTTTTCGTGGTTCGCTCGTTTTAAAATTTCCGATTAATTTCTTCTCTCTAATGGCAATTTGTTTCAACACCTTCTCTTCCATGTTTGCAGCCTGTAACAACATTAATTTCTGTTATTATCGGTATTAGGAACGCATATCACAAATTTTATGAATAACGTATATCCCTTTTTCACCTCTAATCCTTCAATTTCTCTGATTTTGTTCACAACAGTCGCATTTTGGTGTTGTTTTGTTTGGAAATAACCGAAAACTTCTTTTCATATTTGATTACATAACTGAAAGTTCATTTTTTGGAAAATTCGAACCGTTTTCATAATGCGCCTACTTGGTGTACAATTATGCTCACGTGGGCTACTCCTACATAGAATATGAGCCTATATAAAAATTATAACCCGAAATGCCAGCAGCTTTTAAATTTAATCAGAAAATTTGTGTTGACATTTTAAAGTTTATTCCACCGCTATGATCTTAAATGTTTTTTTGCAGTTCCTCCCTAGTGATAAGAACTGACTGCACGACAATCACTGCCATAAAGCGATAAGCGTTTTACTGTTAAAACGTAAAACGTTTCCATTAAGCAGGTAAAATTTGTCCTATAGTCTAAATAAGTGCACTACAATATTTGCCCAATTCTTCAAGAACGAAGACGAATTTAAAGAAATTGTATGATAAGCTTCCTCTCGTTGTGACAAGTGTAAGCTCGATGACACTCAAGCAGGTTCCCCGCTGTGTGAAGAACAAGCCGGCAAGTTTACTTGTTGTGCCGTTGAGAAAAGCACTTAGCGGGATTCCCCCACATTGGCGTGTTAGACAGATGGCCGGCAACTCCTAAGCGAGCTCGTTATAGCGCTTTGATCGCTTTCTCGTGATGGGCAAGATAAATAATTTGATATGCAACTCTTGTTCTGTATGCAACGGTAAATTGTTCATAATACAAATTTTACAGCATTTGGTATAGACTAATTAAAAGCCAATGGCTTAACGGAATGGATTTCTAATTATACGTTCGTAATTGCTTTTCAATGCGCGTTTCTCAATGAATAACTGTAGTGTGATAATTTGAAAACAAGCATCACAGCACGAGCTGCTAGTGCTCAGTATTGGCGGCAATTACAGATGTTACAGTTTCAGCATTACAGCTCTTGCATTTACCAAAGCAATTCGATTACAAGCTCATTTATTTTTGAACTAATATCTTATTTATACGCAGGGTTACCATCTGCCTACACCAAGTAATAAACACGCTGCTTTGCGATGAAATTATGATGACGTAAATAGACATGCGATGACGTGATGACAAAGTGCGATGACAATTTTGTTTTAGAAGAATCTTATTTCTGTCACTTGGTATGAATCTCGGCTAGCGATTAACACATTGAAAAAACTTTAAAATAACGGTTCTCAAGTTAACAGAAATTGAGTATTTTTATACGCGTAATATGTATACAAATTGACTGATGTCTGTATCTTAATACAGAGCTCAATAATTAAAATAACCAGAGCATACATTGCTAAAATTGCAAAAGCACTACACGGTGTTTAATGCCGCCACCACGTACGACAATCATCAGCTGCGAGCTTATTCAAATAGAATTCTATTTGTGATATCTATTTATTGATCAAAAAGCCAAAACAAAGTATGCAAATCCTAGATTTATTAACCCATTTTCTAAAAAAACTAATACGGCAATTGAAAATAAGTACATTTTTGCACATAAGTGCATTTATGTTTTGCAAGACATTGTTCTTGAATATAAGCCCAAATCTTAGAAATAAGCACGATATGGCAACCTTGTTTATATCATGTTTAACGATACTTATAATTACATCAGTATGAAATAAGCTTGATAGCATCGACTAGATTTCTTTGTAGTACTGCCAACGTTTAGCAAAGGTGAAACGATGGGAGTCCGCAGAGGGGCAAGAAGAGCCACGTGCTTTCCCTTTAATTTCGCGTAAAAAGTGCACAACTATATTAATTTTAACGGATGGTTCCTGTGTTCACAAATCTTCACGCTTGTGTTAAGAGTTTCCCACCACGATAGAATAAAATGATACTAACTTAACAAACTTTAGTCGGGCGTTATCTCCGAAGATATGCCGGAAAGCTCTAAAGTGCGAATTTATTTTTTGAAGAATTCGAACCGTTTTCATAATGCGCCTACTTGGTGTACAATTATGCTCACGTGGGCTACTCCTATATAGAATATTAGCCTATATAAAAATGCATTGTCTTCAAACAGTCGAAATTGGGGCGAAAAAATATTACTCAAACATTGCCTTCAGAGTTGTTCGAAATGTATTAAAATCGCCACTAATAATTCAATTTTATCAAAATTTTTTCGATGAACCATACCCCCAAAATATCTTACTTTTAGGAGCGCTTTTTTTCGTTTTATATGTGATAAACTTTTGAAAGGTCTGAAAAGAACTGTGCTACAATGCTATGGCAAGCACACTTCGTTCAGCGCATTATTATAGAGAAGTATCAGAATAATTGCTCTCCTTCAGAATTATTGCGGACGCAATTTAGAGTTTTTTAATAACGACCGTGCATAGTTTTTGTTTTTACTATTAAAGATCTGCAGCTCTTTAACTAGACTATTTCCACAAAGGTGTTATAACCAAACGAATTGCAAATATTATCAGGCGATTGGTAGTTGCCTTTTACTTAACCATCTGGCATTGTTATCCGAAAAGATGTAAAAATTTTTCGCCGTTAGATGGCTCGAAAAAATAGTATATTTCGTAGTTTTCACCCAAATAGAATTCGCTAAATTTGTGTTTACACTCAATTGAAGAGGAAGCTAGCGCCAACACATTTGAAAAAAATGTATTTTAATCAGTCCTAAAATTAAGCGCGCTCACGAATAATTTGAATTTTCATGCAGTACATCGCCACGCATCATCGCTCATAAATTATTATGCGCTTCAAGTATTCAAGCTCGTTTCATGTATGAAAATACAATTAAAACTGTTTTACCTGATTCAATCTTGAGGCACTTTTAAAGAAGTCGAATTCTTTGTCGCTGTTTTGGTAGCAAGCAGAACAAACGAACGAGATATCATTTAATAGTTTCCATTGATCCCACGTAGGTTGGGAGGCGGAGACACAATTTTGATGGTACCATGAATTACATGTTTCACATAGAATACAAGATGTATTGCATTCCAACTGACACATACCACATGGAAACATAGGCTTATCAGGCTTATCTTTTCTTTTTGTAGACATTTTATCGGAACGTTATCAATATATTTTCTAAAAGCCATAGTCCATTATTATGATTAGCATAGTTAATGAAATAATTTTTTTAATAATTGTAATAATTTTTTTAACAATGATCAATAATTAATTTTTTTTAATAATTAAAAATAATTTTTTCACAATTTATCACTGCAATAAATTGTTATGGAAACCTCGTTCTTCGCTATTTTTTCGCTGCTTGTTAGGAAAATAAATTTCCCGTGCTAAAAATTATTTTAAACATTTTATCGGAACGTTATCAAAATATTTTCTAAAAGCCATAGTCCATTATTATGATTAGCATAGTTTATGAAATAATTTCTTTACAATTTATCACTGCAATAAAGTGCTATGGAAACCTCGTTCTTCGCTATTTTTTCGCTGCCTTTTGGGAAAATAAATTTCCCGTGCTAAAAATTACTGCCTTTTTGCAATTACTGCCTTTCCTGTGAGAATATTTGGTTTAAACATCACATATTTTTATCTTATATCAATGACCAAAAACACCCGTCCAAGCTAGCTGGATTCAAGTCATTATCATTGTGAAATTAAACTTACCCACAGAATCACCTAGCTTTTTATATATCGAAGCTTTTTTATTAAAACATTTTTATTTCTTTCATGTTTCCCAAGAATGTGGAATCGGAAGTTGGAAGATGAAGTGGATTCGCCGACAAAGGTTTCCGACAGCCGGAAACTGGAACCGGATGCAGATAACTTTAGTAGAAGCGGGGGCATTCAAGCCAAAAAAAACTTCAGAGGGAACGCCGCAATGTCTTGCAACTCCAAATATGGTAAAAATAAGTTTGGCCAATGGCCATGTGTAAGGGAAGTTCAGGAACCATTTTTAGATCTTTTTAGGTGTGTCTGCATCGATAAAGAAAACTTAAAAGTCGACTCCTAACTGGATCAACCGATAATTTACAACTTGGTCGACTATTCACAGTTTCCATATCGACGTTCAGCGTTCACCGCATAAGAGACAGTTTGAAGCCGAATAAAAAAGTCCACCGTCCAACAAATATCCTAGTCAATTCAACTGTAGTGGAAGTTACAATCACTTTTCTCCAACTCCTGCGCTGGCGTTACGCCAAACAATGTAAAATTGTATGATTTGACTAAGAAAAATGTGAATGTAGTGGCAGTTGTTGATGCCTCGCGGTAATCCAGCGTGTATTCTGCAAAATATTGGTTGTCAGCTAAAGTAGGGCATCTGCTCCTTTAGTCTTCCTGATTGCGTCCCAGTTTGTGATTTGGGGACATAAGATTCATGTTATCCCGCCTTCGCCAAAACTATAATTGGGCTTTAAGTAAAGAAAGGTTAGAATGAAACAGTTGAGCTTAATTGCATGTTATTTACCTATCTTGTTACAAGAAAGAGATCAAGCGCTAGTACGAACTAGCTTAGGAGTTTCCGGCTATCTGTACCATACTGACAGTGGCATAGCGAGAAGTTTCAAAGGGGAGGGGGCACGACCACATGCTCCAGCAGTTGCTTAATCTTCAACTGCCGTTCCTTCTGGACTTTGTGAAAATCCAATTAAGAGAGGCAAAAGGGGAGGAAGCATGGCATAAAACAATCCCCCGCTGAATACACTACTGGAAATCACGCTGAGGGAATCACGCTAAGTGATTGAAGTGAGGCTTACCCACGAAACCTGCAAGATAACTAGCTGCATTTAATATTTTGCTGGTTCTAGTTTTTGATGCTAAGCACATAACGGTATTTTCAGGATCGCAAGTTCGCACTTTCAATATCAGCGTGCTCTTATCTATACGTTCCTAACGGTCTATTTTATGGCGAACTGGAGGTCTGTGACTCCCAAAAGTCTCCCAATAGTCTATTGATAAGGTAAATTAGATTTTTCTGCGTTGTCATAGACTGATGTTTATTGTCTGGTCAAAGTGTTGATAGAGTTCTTCGATATGTAATACTTAGTTGACCCTTTAAGGGCCAACGGAACACATATGTGCCATGACGTAAATTCCAAATAGACTTCTACAAGGCGTATGTATGAAGCCAAAAGAAAAATGCAGGACCAATCCAATAGTGCACAAACTGCATATATATTATATATGCCATTTCATAACTCTATTTTGGTATACACCATTGGTCCATTTCAATGTTTTTAAAGATTTAATTTCGTGGAACATATCAACCATAAAAATAATGGTGTGGCAAAAATATCCACTTCCAATATTTAAGGTTCTCAGAAATCTGGACTTCGCGATTCATGAGGCATTTTCATTTAATTAGAGATGTAGGTAGGTCTAGTTTTGATGTGTATGCCATGCCACTATCTATGCCTTCATAAATTTTTACCGTTTTTTCATGCTTCATTAATTAGGAATAACTTAATTTCAGAATGATGGGGGTTTGACTAGTGTGACTATAATAGTATTTTTCATGTATCGATATAATGCGATTTATAGTTGTAGTATTGCAGCTAATTGAGTAAGATCTGTATGGCAGGACGCCTATCTGTTAGCTCGTATCGAGTTAGTATTCATGGTTTCGTGTTACTATGGTTGTTATAAAGGGTGTAAGCAGGGCCGGATTTAGACAATGAGAGGCCCTAGGCTATTTGATCAATGAGGCCCTAATGAGCAACGATCAGACTCATCTTTAAGCAGTGGCGTAGCGAGAAATTTTGAATGGGGGGGGGGGGCATAATTTCCACATTTTTTTTAAGCATATTTGTTTCGGCAGAACTAATTTGAAGCTGATTGAGACACAGAAAAGGCTCTAGGAGGTCCGGGGGCATGCTCCCCCGGAAAAATTTTGAAAATTTACATGCTGTAGTGCAGGGCTACTCAACTATAATCAGGATCGGTCCAGAAAGACAACTTCATTATTTGCAAAGGTCCAGAAACAAATTCATGGCTGATTTGATTAGGGCAAAAAAATATACTAGTCGGTTGACTAAATAACTGAAGACTTGCTATCGGCGCGGGAGGTTTAGGGTTCAATTTCCGGGTTACCAAATCGGACGTAGTTACCCTGTCCACATGTCGAGTTTGAGTGGTTCTAATGACCGACACGCTTGCGGCATCATAACCATTTTTTGATTCTTAGTCAATTTGTTGAAGTAAGTGATTACGACATGAAAATTTCAATTGTGACGCAGACAGCCCGTGGGCTTTCGGAGCTGCTTGAACTGGACATGTGGACAGGGTAAAAGTCGCCAACGGCTTGCCACCGCTGCGATGTTTCTTTGGAGTTCAAAGGTGTGTGCAGGAGCGGATCCAGGGGGAGGAGTGGGGTATGCATTCCTTCCCACCAGCCATTTTTAACAATGTTTTGGATGAATAACATTTTTCCATAATTTCGAACCTCTTCACAGCAATACGTCTTAGTCGCCTTAAGCACGCATAATTGAAACTGTGCGAACAAAATGCATCATGTTATTTGGTGAAGCACTCAACCAAAAATATGACAAAGTTTCCCAAAAATTCTTCAAAAAGCACTAAAATGGCCATTGCAAAATGAAATTTTCAAAGTTTTTCCTGTGGAGCATGCCCCCGGATCCCCTAGAGTCGTTTTTGGTACTTAAGTTGCTTAAAATTAACTCTGCCGGAAAAAAATACGCTTGAAAAAGTGACATAAATTGGTGCTCCTTCCCTCAAATACAATTTTGTATACGCCTCTGACATCAAACATTTTCAAAAGGCTTATTTACGCCCATTTGCGGGTCTAAACGTCTTTGCATTTACTTAACATTCAACCTAATTCAAAATTACATCCCCCCACCAAAGCTTTCTGGATCCGCTCCTGGGTGTGTTGCTTAGACGCTACTTCGCAGAGATAGGCCCTGCCACGTGCGCTGGTTATCGCTTCGGCGTAATACCATGAACACCGGGGCTCTCCATCGCATTTATCGTTATCTTTTTACTTGTTACCTTCCATTGCGATCCATTATTGTTTTAAAAATACTAAATGAAAAGTGCCTTCAGTCGCTATTTTTGGCGCGCTGTAAGATAAGAATTTAAATAAAATCAAATCTTCGCTATACTCGGGATATTACGCCGAAGCGTGTATCGAGTAGTGGGGCCAATTTCCGCGGCTTAGCGCCTAGGCAATGCAGCTCCGTAGAAACATCGCAGCTGTAGCGAGCTGATGGCGACAATGTGTCCAATGTAAATAGCCCGGGAATCCAACCCAAGACCTGCCACAAAGATAACGTTATCCTTAATCGATACACTAACCAGTCGATTTTAGTTAAAGTTATATCTTAATTAACGCATAACTCTTCGATCGCACCCACGAGAAGGTTACAACAGGACAAACAAAAACCTCGCCTATTTTTAAGGTTTATTCTGTTGTATTTATGATAAAGTTTTACGTTATCACTTGGAAAATATTTGATTGGCTAAAAACTTTATTGGGGTCCAGCTTCAGCATTTGGAAGGTCCAGATTTGGACCGCGGGCCGCCAGTTAATGTTTTAGTGATTATTTTAGTGCTTTTTGAATAATTTTCACGCAAATTTTTTTTAATTTTTTGACCCTATTCGTGAGAGCTTTGCCAAATATGATGCATTTTGTTCGCTCGTTTTCGATGTACGTGCTGAAGGCGTAAGGCTTTTTGCTATCAAAAAGGTTTGAAATGATGGAAAAAATTGTATACATCAAAACATTTTTGAAAATGGCTGGTGGGAGGATGCATACCCCTCATCCCAGTCCCCTGGCCATAAGCTGCAGAAACCATTAAAAGAGTATGGCATACTTTAGTCACGTGGCACCATTAATTTTGTTCTTTTTTACTAAAAGGCAAAGTCAAAAAGGGGGCTAAGGCACAATGCTCTCACCTAAATACGCTCTTGTCTCTACGTTTAGAACTATAAAGGTCTTGTCTCTACGTTTAGGCCTATAAAGGTCTTTGATGGTCGATTTCCAAAAAAAGATCTTGATAAAAAGAAGGTCTTCGTTGTTCGTGACGAGGCCCCTTATTTCTCCGAGGCCCTAGGCTTCAGCCTGCCTAGCCTATTGGTAAATCCGGCCCTGGATGTAAGTAGCTTTTGTGAATATGCGATGCGTTCTTTTCTTTTTAACTATAAGTGCACCTTCGCTCAGAGGCTTATGAGTACCTGTTAAAAAGGCGAGTTTGATAGCAACAAGTACGAGCTCGCTCATGGGCGAGCAGAGCTCGTTTCAGAACTATGTTTTTTATATATCGAAGCTTTATTACAAATTTTTATTTTTTTGATGTTAGTTTCTTTCCAAGAATGTGGAATCGGAAGTTGGAAGATGAAGTGGATTCGCCGACAAAGGTTTCCGACAGCCGGAAACTGGAACCGGATGCAGATAACTTTAGTAGAAGCGGCTGCATTCAAGCCAAAAAAAACTTCAGTGGGAACGCCGCAATGTCTTGCAACTCCAAATATGGTAAAAATAAGTTTGGCTTGTTACGTAATTCGTTGTTGGAGCTCAACGTTAGAAGTACGACGTTCCTTGGTATGTAGGTATACCACTATACCAGTGAAACTCCGGAGCCTCCTTGACAGTCGAACTTTATTGGTATTCAAATCACATGCATTTTGAATAACTTTTGATTTTATGCCACAGCAGTGCTTCATATGCTTGTTGCTTGTACGTAGCGTTGGTGCTACAGCAGCTGCAAGTCATGTGTAAGGGAAGTTCAGGAATCATTTTTAGATCTTTTTAGGTGTGTCTGCATCGAAAAAGAAAACTTAAAAGTTCGACTCCTAACTGGATCAACCGATAATTTACAACTTGGTCGACTATTCACAGTTTCCATATCGACGTTCAGCGTTCACCGCATAAGAGACAGTTTGAAGCCGAATAAAAAAGTCCACCGTCCAACAAATAGCCTAGTCAATTCAAATCGAACAAAATCTTCGTCACCGAGACTTTGAGCAGAAATTGAACATAAATCATTATTATTCGGCTTTTTTGGTAGAAGCCTAAGCCAGTGGTTATTTTGTTGCTATGTTGGTTCGTTTTTATGTAGGCCAAGTTTATTTTTGATGTTATCAGTCATACAGCCATGCCATATCACAACCGACTGGCATGTCTAAGCATTAATCCGTTTTGCCTCGTGTATCGTTTTCCATAGTTGTTATTTTTGTGTTGATATGAGTTTTCCGGCGTACGGGAATAGAAGTCGAATTGTGCCACGATGAGACGTCTGAAATCAGGCGTTTACAAAAGGTTGTAAATATTTTCCCTACAGCCCTTAAAATCACGTTGTTGAATATTTTAGGGCTGCCGAATTACAACACGCTGTTATACCAAAAGGCTAAAAATCAACAACTAATAAGCTGAGGACAGTCAGCACACAGTTTAATCTGTCCTTTACCTTTCCTCGTATTGATGCGACTGCCCTTCAGACAGCACGAAGAGCGCCATTGTTCACCAGCATCTCTGGTCAATGATGGGACTACTTTTTTTTTTTTTTTTTTTTTGGGGGGGGTTGGCATATTTATCCTTCCATCACGAGAAAGCGATCAAAGCGCTATAACAAGCTCGTTTAGAAGGTGCCAGCCATCTATCTACCACACTAAGATGGAGGAGTCCCGCTAAGTACCTTTAACCTTTCCCAACGGCACAACAAGTAAACTTGCCGACTTGTTCTTCACACTGTCCCTTTAATGCTGAGTGTCAAGCAGGGAAGCTGCGAATACCAATTTTAAAGTTATTGGTTTGACTCGAGTCTACAGCTCCAGAGGCGGGCATTCGGCCATCGACAATTCGACATACATTCTTCAACGCCAATTATCGTGTCTCACTTATCACCTCGACCATGCTTCTTTTCTTACCCACCTCATATCCACGTACTTTCGTTGTGTATTAAAAGACGGAAACATTTCGAAATGCACATTACCAATGACATAATATCAACAGAATAAGTAACACTTCATAAGTAATTCAAGAACATTTCTGCGTTTTTGATAAAAGCTAATTTATGTGTTAAACAGCATCGCAAAGCTAATTATAAGACCTCAATAGAAAAGAGCCCATTCTGATTGATACCATTTCACCAGCTCCTTCAATAAAAATATCTTTACAACAAAAGCTAGGCAACGAACATCATAACCATGGACACATACCCAACAATGATAACTATGTCATGTTCAACATAAACTTTAGAGACATCAATCCAGAATTTTTAATGGTTGCATAAACGCTAGTAATTCTACATCCTCTATAATTATCAAGACTAATCATGATTTTGGTTAGGGTGAACAGTGAGATTATATTACCACAACAATAGAGTACGGTATGCTTTTTAATCACAATTTTTATCGAAGCTACTGTACTGGTACTAGTCGTAATGAACAGCTGGATTTACTTATTTGGCATGGCCATTTTGTTTTCTTGTTTACAGTTTAGCTCACATTGACTCACCCAACCGACAACTTTATCCCGTTTGATTATGCTGCCAACAAATCACTTGCGAAAAGTGAAAGAAAAAAACGTATATACAGTGTAATTAAAAAGGTGATGGATTGAAAATCAATAACTTTGATGAAAGTAAAATAAAAGATAATAGCTTTGCCTTGAGCACGCAATGTAAAACATACAAATAAACCTATTCAGTTTATTATGATCATATCAATCAATCAGTTTATTTCAGGCTAAATTAGCCCATAGAAAGAATAAATAAAGCACAACAGCCAGAGATAAAGCAAAAAAACAAAAGAAAAAAAAACATACTCAAAACTGCATACAAAAAAAAAAAACAACATAAGCAGCAAGCCGGAAAAAAAGACGATGAAAAGCACAGTGACCAAAGCTACTGTGCACCAACAGGCAACAACAAGTCCTGGTAATGTACATAAAACCATATAGATATTGTTGCAGAACATTAGCAAAACGTTTTTATTTTTCCCCAAATCATCCTTGCAAATAATCTTTTCTGTGGGTTCAGACTTTTTTTCTTTAATTTCGTTGCTGACGAGAGGATCCTTTCCAAAACCATAAATCAATAGCTTTTAAAGTGATTTTGACGTCTGAGTTCCCATAACTTCAGCTTTCAAATTCTTGAAAAGATCGTTGTTGAACTACTTATCCGTCATCTACCAAACGTGTCCATACAGTATCCACAAGTTGTTACCGGTAATCACAATTAGCACCAACATTTACTTATGTTGTATAACATTTTCTAAACACCTAATATCTGTAGTCCACTGGGAGAAAGATGCTTGGACCCAGTTCACAGGTTCATTAATTTTTTCACTGTTTTCTCGATGTATGAATGGAAACATATAAACTTTTGTTGGTGTGATGAGCAAGTGAGTTTGCCTCACATATTAGTATGGCAGGCACTTGTTGATCAACACAAAATAATGCATTTTCAAGGGTATATAAGTCAAATTGTTCACCCCTAAAATTTTTATTTAAACATCAAGGACGACTTGAATGCTGAGTATACTTTCAGGGTGATTGGTGAATGCTCTTGCTGTTAATCATGCAATACAACCAACTTTCTATTATGCACAGTTATTCATACTTTTGTGCAAATTCGACCACATTCAGCGTAAAACCAGCATTACCAGATTGCCCCACACTGATATATACTTCATTTGTTTTCTTGCATGTGCAGGATCCATTCTAGTAGTTGTTTAAATATGTAAAAGCAATATTTAGCAACTCCTTATTTGAAAATACCTGCAACAACACAGTACCGGTAAATGTTAAAATATCGTAACCAATACCAGTAGTCTTAAGAAAGGCAGAGAGGAGGGTTGACTTACCGATTGACAATGAGTACTGGTACTTAAATATAATTCATTTTTAAGCTAAATGCTAAAATATTTTTTGAATACCGTTACAGTAGCACTGAGCAGTTTGTTGGAAATTTGATAACCTATCAACAAACTATAAAAAAACACATTTTAACGGTTTAATCATTCATGACTTTTCCTAATAGAACTATTGCGGAAATACCCAGTACAGTACCCATCCTACGTAAACTTTTTGTTGACATGGTAGGGTAGCCTCGCCCTCACACGGTAGCTTAGCTAAGGCAGTTCAACCCCAGATCCAGTTCTGAGTTTCAACTTCCCACCCAATAATTTCAGAGGTAGGCTACTGATAGCCTATTCCACAATGTGAAGCAAAAACCGCCACTGACTGACTGATAGTATGTTCACATATCAGTATTATTCTTAGTCATTGCCCAACTGACATTGGATTTAGCGATTTAACAACAATAAATAGCCTTCTGTTTGCACTTTGATGCATTGCAAACTGAGAATTATCACCTGGTAATCACAAAGTACAGTATATAGCTTAGTACTCAGGCAGACTACTGCAGTCTCAGTCTTTATTTTCTTTTAAAAGTTCATCTTCTCCATCGTCTGCGACTGTGGTCAAACAAAAGCCCATGAAATCACTTGTCTAACAGTCTGAACATTCTGATTCTGAACAATTTCGAACAATTTCGCACATTTTAATTCTGAACAATTTCGCACATCGCGGACATCGCAACATCGGACATCGCGGACATCGTTGACATCGCGGACATCGTTGACATCGCGGACATCGTTGACATCGCGGACATCGCAACATCGGACATCGCGGACATCGTTGACATCGCGGACATCGTTGACATCGCGGACATCGTGGACATCACAGACATCGCGGACATCGCGGACATCGTGGACATCGCGGACATCGCAATTTGGGACATCGCGGACATCGTGGACATCGCGGACATCGTGGATATCGCAATTTGGGACATCGCGGACATCGTGGACATCGCGGACATCTTGGACATCGCGGACATCGTGGACATCGCGGACATCGTTGACATCGCGAACATCGCAATTTGGGACATCGCGGACATCGCAATTTGGGACATCGCGGACATCGTTGACATCGCGGACATCGTGGACATCGCGGACATGTACTATTTAGTAACACCCAACTGCAAAACCAAAACTGAATTCCAACTTTTGTCTTTACCAAACTGTGTTGCGATCTGTTAGAGCCTAATTAGCCTAAAGGCAAAAGTACTGGTACGTGGGTAGGATGTATGTTTTTTTTTCACAGAAATCTACCATTGTCACTGTCAGTTTGTCTGTTGATTAGAATGCATGTCCAGTGTCTTGAAAACAAGGAAGTGTCTGGAGCAATGGCTAACCTTTTGTAGAAACAAACAAGCAGTCTGGTGCAGCAGCATTTTGATAATAGAAATCGGTCTAGCGTGGCAACGATGTCAGAAATAGAAGCAAATCAAGTAGTCCGATGCAGCAGTGTTTTGGTTATGGAAATCAGGCTGGTGCTCCAGACACTGCCTAAAAACAATTGAAATAGTTATCTTTAAATCCTCATCCTCAGTGCTTTAAAATATTTATGCCTTGCTTTTGTACTCACTTTTATTTTTATTTTGTTAAAGATTGTATTGAATGGCAATGTGTAAAATATTAAATTGTTGATGAATGTTATGATTTGTACTTTGGCTAAATAAGGCAATTTAACCTGTATGATTTAAGGTTATGAAATGATACTAACTTTTAACAAACGAATACAATTTTGATTTGCTGACTTGATCAGTAAATCACAGAGGATACCATTTAAAGTTCATGAAAGAGAATAATCAACCATGGGAGAAAGAAACAAACGAATCTTATTAGAGCAATTGCAACTACCTAAAAATCGATATTGTGCTGATTGCAATGCAGAAAGTATGTTTCAGCTAGATAAGCTTATGTAATGCATGATTATGCTTTGCTAGCCACTTTTATGGACTTTCCTGTCTGCTTTTCCAAGCACAGAGGACTGCTAGTATTTTTTTTTTGTGCTTGCCACTTTGTTCTGTGTATCAGTGCTAGTGTTTTTGTCTCGCTTGCAGTTTTAGCAAACATATGCTCAGTTAGAAGTTATATTTCATGAAAACTCTGTGTCGGTATATTGCATCTCCAATTGGGTCTGGTGTACTATCTGCCTTTATTTTGGACAGCTGCAATTGTGACATGCTGTAACGATGCAGATGGTCGATAGGTAATGTCACCCTACAATTTTATTTAATTAAAAAAATAAATAAAATTAAAGTTGTACTACTACATTAATTTCTTGTCTTTTGGTTAAATTGTGCTTCTTTAATTTGCTACTTGTTTGTTGACGATCTGCCAAGCAGAGATCATTCATCATAAAGAATTTTACTCTAGAATAATATGACAATAAAGCCTGAATAGCAGATTAACCAATAACCTTGCAATCATGGCCAATCTTGAATATGCGCAAAACTGCTGACAAAGACAAACTGCAGTATGTAACTATGTTTGTAAAAACAAATGTTTATTGCTTCCATATACTATTTTACAGAACCAGAATGGGCCTCAAGTAATATTGGTGTGTTTGTATGTGTCAACTGTTCTGGAATACATCGAATGCTTGGTACACACATAAGTCGAGTAAAGTCATGCAGACTTGACCAATGGAGTGATGATGCTGTGCAAGTTAGTGTTGTTTGTATTATTGCTAAGGCTTATGCTTTGGTGATGCCTTTTAGTTTATGTTAGCTATAACAATAGATTAGTTTTAGACATCCAGTTCTGAGCAGGTTTCAAGATGGAAAGAATGGACAATGCTTTATCATTTTCATGACTGATGTTTATGGCTATTCTTTGCTATTTTTCTTGCTTATTAAAGTGTAGAAGTACCTTGAGCGCTACTAGCAACTTATCGTGTTTGTTTTCAACCCTTGCATATTACTCTTCCAAAAATACCCTTTTTTTTTTGAAAAATGCGAAGCAGCTGAACATCTTTTTTCACCACGTGCTTAAAAGTTATAGATGGGAAGATTCAGCAGACATCGTCAGTAGTGTAAGCAAGGCAGTATGAAACTGAAAGGATATTACTTTCAGTTTTGTGCTGCCTTGCTTACACTACTGATAATGACCGTTGAGGCTATGTAGTCAAAACGTCCAGTTGAGAATTACTGCGGTTTTATTTTTCCATATTAAGATTAGAATCTTTCCAGTTGACTTTTTTGTGGGTAATTTTGACACTTCCGTGTGTTTTTACCCAAATTTTAATGTTCAATAGTTGCTTATCAAACAGATAAAAGATTCTGTTGAAAATGTGCTACTGAGAGTCTTGATTTTGGATATTTGTGTTTGCAGTTTATGTGTGAAAAAGGTAATGAGAAGGTGAATTCGGAGTTGGAATCTCACATGCCACTATTTTATCAGAAACCCCGTCCGACAGACCCTCAGTAAGTTCCTCTCACTATTTGCATATTTCATAAATTTTGATGTATATCATCGGTGTTACGAAGCCTTTGCCTCTGCGATTGACAAAAAGTTAGAAAAAACAACCCCGTTGCATGCGTTTCGCACTGACACAACTAGTAAATTTGCCCACATGTTCAGCAGTATGCACATTGTTTCTTTATTGCCGAACGTCAAACAGGAGGGCAGTAAATAAACATTATTGTGTCATTAGCTAGCCCAGACTTAAAATCGTACATTTTACAGCTAAAAGGCCAAGTGCCTATCCAATTGGTCATTTAATAAAATCCGTTAAAGCAACGCCAGTGAGTGAACGGTTTGAGTAAAAACGAGTTTGGTATTAAGTAACAGGAAATATACTTGATGAGGGCCACCATGGAACTAAAGTAGCTTTTTTTGTAAGGGTAAATAAAGAAGCTTTCGTTTAAATTAATGTGAAATACCATCAAAATCTTGAAGATTTTTTTAATTTTACCTATAACCGAACTAGGCATTTAGACGTTTCAGCTTCTCACCGAATCTGATTTTTAAGTGGTAAGAAGATTCATATTTTGTAATTATTTTTAGAATGTACAAGGAACACTTTATTCATGCTAAGTACGCCCGAAAAGAATTTTTGTCGCCAAATGGCATTGCTCGGTATGAGGTCGGAAATAAAGATGGTTTTCTGTGGAAACGAGGCAAAGATGACAAACAATACAAGCAGAGACGATTTGTATTAAACGTAGCTGAAAGAACATTAAAGTATTACGTAAAACCGGATGTGAGTATCTGTGATTAATACTGATCGAATTCAATTGCTATTGTCTCTACTTGTCTTCCCATATCTACCTAACGCAAGACGTCAAATTTGAATTTACGACACTTCTCTTATACCTTTGAATCACGCTAGTGCTTACGTAGTTCGGTGAATAATTCGCTGATTCTTGTGTTATGAGATCTTATTTTAACCTTGGCCTAGCGGTACTGTGCGTAAGTTCATGACATGTTCGATTAATGGCTGCAGCCCTTCGTGTTCGACACACGTTGCTGCTGATGAGCAAGCAACCTCTCTTCGCGATCTCCCCCAATGTACTGTAGTACTTGCTGTTCAATGCTTAGACAAAACTTCAGTTATTTTTTCTTGCGGAAGCAAGTTTGTTTTTCTTTTCTGTTGCGCCTTATTTTTTGCCCATTGCTGCGTTTCGAAGCAAGGCATACTGTAACCATAGACTACCATATAATGGACTGGAAACTATACACAATGCGCATTATTGTTCAGAAATTTCACGCTTCAATGAATTGGCACAATCTACAGATTTATATCGCGTAGCATATGCAAATGCATTAAGTTATTTGTCAGGGACACAGCCTAGCGGTACCGCGCTCAGGTGACAGATCCTACGTGATGGGTTCGATTCGCGGCTGGAGCCGATCGCATTTGACTTGCTTAATGGGTGGCTGCTGACTCGAAGAGCGCAAGCTCACTTCGCAGTGCCCCTCAATTGCTGTTGAATTTTCAGTTCAAGATAATTTTAAAATAAACTCAGTTATTCATTCATTATTCGTTTCAAGGAAGATATACTCTTTTAAAATCTTGTTTAGCTGTTTGGTTGTTATTATTATTCTCTTATGAAAAACTAAACAAAAGGTCAAACTTTTGTTTAATGAATGGATTTAAGGTAAAAAACGTTGCTTCTGGAAGATTTGTAAAGTTGCAATATGCTATTTTTCACCGTAGTTTCTAGTAGGCAACTTCCATGATCTCATTCTGTCAATAGCCTAGTAAGACATCATGTTGTCTATGAGACAGCCGGACTGGTTAAAAGTTAATGCTAGAAGCTTAATTTTCCGCGAGCTACAGTCATTCTTTGCAATCGCAGTAAGTTTACTTTATAGTCCCCATTTCACCTGGAGGAACCCTGCTAACATTTTGCTGCTTAACTTTAAATTTTTTGCTACTGTATCCTATAAAACTTTTTATCGAACAGCTGCACTTAAATCACAGATGGCATCCGCAAACGCATTATTGCTACTGGGTCTGAGGGCATATTAGCATCATTTGCTTTTTCTGAAGCGCAATGCAACTTGCGCAAGGGTCAAAAATAATTGGTTAAAGCACTTCGCTTCGCAACCACCACAATTGCGTAAGTTGCGCATCAACTTGCGCAATGTCCACCTCTGGATAAGACTTTTAGCCGGCAACTCCCAAGCAAGCTCGTTATTGCGCCTCCGTCGCTTTATTGCGATAACATGATCAAAATACATTCAAAAACAAACCGTTTAGTTTTAAGCACGAAAGCATAAAAGCTAACGCCAATTTCGATTATCGGTAACCAATATCAAGTTGCCAAACAGTACAGCTCTGACGTCAGGGTTGGTGCATCGATAACCAATCTACCTCTAAAAAACACTCTGGGTGACAAAATGCTCTTAAATTGCGACTAATGACTTCTAACAAAACAGGCAACTTACTGGATTTCCGTAAACTATATCAAGTACATCTTGCGTGATGATAGAAAGACACACGACCTGGAATCCCCCGGACAGCAATCGCCTAGTCAGTGCCACCAAGTTTTGTGTGGAGAACACAAGTTCTTCTAGAGTAGGCTTGGCGATGATGCGCTTTTGCTCGCCTGGGTATGGGTTATTAACTTCATTCTAAAAATAAACGAACGTAAAGTACTTTGAAAAGTAAAAAATAGCAAACTTAAGGTAAAAATATTGAATTAGTATCCAACTAATTCAAGAAAGTTTGGCTGAAACGGCACAATGTGAGCAGTTGTTTCTTGGTTTTTATTAGCTCAGTTGTAGCCACATCGCTATGGCCGTGGGAGGTCTTGGGTTCAATCCTTGGACAGGTCGAATCAGACACAGTGTAGCCAACACTGTCACCTTTCTTCGGGGTTCAAAGCCAAGCTGCTCAGGCGCTAAGCAGTGGAAATGCCCCCCCCCACACTTCGATGCATTGCCTCTAGTTTAATGAAGTGTTTTTTTTATACCTGAGTAAAGATTTCAAAACCGCATTGAATCGATAAGCTGCGAGAATAAATGTAAGGCATTTCTAATCGCATAGCATGCGTAATTGCGTACACCGAAGTACCGGTGCCATTATGTGGCATTTTTTATCAGTTTGGCGTAAAATGCATGCATTGGTACATTTACAAGGTCAATCATTAAACTTACTCTCCAATGTTAAAAGTAGCATACAATATCAGATTCCAAACAGAGTAGCCTTTCATCATCACAACTTCGTGTTGCATTGCGAGGCTTACAATTTACGCTTCAAACAATCTAAAATTAAGCAAGGACGTACAGTTGACAAATTTGACGTTTAAAATATCTTCATTACAGTTTCTATTATTAATTTAATTCTATGACATGTGCAATAACTAATACAGCAAAATGCATAATATCCCTATATTAAAGTAATACCACAAAATTTTGAATTGGAAATAGGTTAAAAAAATAAAGGAGGAAATTAATGCAAGTGTCTCGAACCCAACGTGCAAAATCCAAATTATACCTGATTTATCTCTCTTAAATTATGATCTAACAGCTTGCTATGACACTTGAAGGACTCTTACTTGGAAGATGGTAGGCCTACACTGGCATCGCTCCACATACGAGCGTTTTGAGCCGATTCTGCTGAACAATGTCCTTCTCATCGCAATGTTTTTCGCATACGAATGCACTAAAATTTTGAGAATTATTCTGTATGTAATGCTATTATATAACTAGCTAGTTATGATGGTAAAATGGATAAAAAACCATCATTTTCCAATTAGTTATAGTCAATAAAATCTAGCTTAAGATTTCGAATCAATAATACTAGAGGTTTCTAGACAAATGTTAGCATTAGCAGTTGTTAGCATCAGCAAACACCGTGGAAGTGTGGAAAGCATTTTTACTGGTGTCTACTGGTCTGTTTATGCCTTTTGAGCTTATTTTTTGTCGTAATGATAACTTATATCTGTCGATTATAGGCCCATTACCTGAAATAGCCTACCAATGATTATAATGAAGTAGATCGAAGGTGGCTAATGCTCAGGAAAACTTACCTTTTTTTGTGAAGCAACTCTTCAATATAATCTCCTTTTTGTGTATTACGTCACGTAAGCTTAAGATAAACTGTTTTAATGCATTTCTGTATTGCTTCTCTTGTGATTCTCGGCAAATTTTGGATTGTCAATATGAAATAAAGATTTTTTCTATGCTTTTTCTATGCTTTTACTGTATGTAATAATGTACAGCCAGGAATACAGCAATATGACTAAAAACGTTACTAAAAACGATTAGTGTCGTGGGCAGCCAATAAATCATACAAAAATTTAGTTTACACTGCATACTATTGCGAGGTGGCCAAGGCTCTGGCCTTACAATTAACTTGAAAGAACAAAAATAATGCAGTCCTGCGCAAAAGATTAGAAATTATGGTACTTGCAATTTGGGAAGGGATTATCTGTCCCGGGGCACTGCAATACAACAGTATATACAGAGGTCTAACCGGTCTCTAAATAATCTTCCACCAGTTGAAACTTACATTGCTCTGTGCAATGGTGATTAAGACTCAGGACCGAATTTACGTATAGGCTATCCAGGCCGAAGCCTAGGGCCTCGGAGAAAATGAGGGGCCTCACCACGAACCACGAAAACCTTTTTTTTGCTCTTCACCGATATTTTCTGTGAAAACAGGACATCTGAGGACGTGTAAACCTTTTTTTCGCTCTTCCAATCAGTGTGATTAAATAGCCTAGGGCCTCACATCCGGCCCTGCTCAGACTAAATACAGGTCACTGCGTAAGCTAAGCTTGCAGCCTATGTGGTATCACTGACACTATAATCCACCAGCTTAAGTTTTAAAACACCATCAAAAAAGCAACTGAAAGCAATTGTTTTCGCAGCTGCGAGGATTTTTGACTGGATAGACTACAAAACATGGATGGCCGAACAGAAGTGTATCCATTCATTCAAGCATGACGAATCTGAGTCTTGAAATAATCCATTACATCGCAATAAAAGAACATTTTTAACAGAAAAAATTATTCAAATATTTGTGAATCATTACAGATTCAGTTTCGACAAATAATTTGCAAGTTCTTGCCACAGTTTTGGCGTGAAAAACTAAAACCACGTATGATGACGTCATCAGTTTCCAGTCCATTGTATAGTAGTCTGTGCTGGAACATTGAGCACACTATCGGTAAATTTGGCAAACTTATTTTCTGGGAGTGGGCGCTTTCTGTTCACTTTCGTGACATGCTTGAGGTCGCATTATTGGGGCTAGTGAATGTACACCATGTATAGCAACGTGCTGGGCAATTGCTGCAGTGAGCGGTTTCCGTAGTGCGTGGAAATCAGCAATTGACCCAATAGTGCATAAATGTCAGTTCACGATTTCTGTTTCATGCATTTGTTGCCGTAATTGCTTCTAAAAATAGCTTACATAAAAGAAGTTGCGCTAACAATTGCAATAGCTATAGCTAATAGAGATATTAGTTTCCTGTTACATGTTTTTAGATCTGTTAAGCTAGCCGGTTTAGGTACCAACCACCAATGTTGTAGGATTGGTGAAAGCTTTGCTGATCATTGATCATTTGAAAACGCACTGATTGCGTTGCTTTGATACAAGAATTCTTTGGAAGTAAAAAGTAACTGCATGGTACTTAAATGTGAAAAGTCCAATCACAACTGAACTTTTCGTTAACATCTTGTTTCAGCTGTCAACAACCAGTGAGCGAGTTTGTCATCTTGCTTGCTAGCATAGCATTTGTTTCGTCATTTTTTTAATTGCAATCTATCTCTACACTTAATATATAATAATGAGAATCAGTGTATCAAAAAGTGCTCGATAACTGAATGAGCAAAAATGCAAATTCACCACAGTTTAAAAACATCCGACAGTCTGTTTCACCCTTGGAAGAGGAATTATCAGGGGTTATCTTATTCAAATAGAATTCTATCATCAGGAATATCTTATTTAATTAGAATGCTGTTTGAATAAAGGTGAAACGAACTGATGAAACAGACCCTCTTGGGTGAAGCAGACTGTCGGGTTTTAAATAGATGTTTTTAAACTGTGGTAAATTTGTATATTTCTACACTGATGTGAAACGAAGATCTATCTATTTTTCAGGCTAAAGACCCAAAGCAAACTATTGGCTTATCGAGTTTAACGGTCACTCTTGCTCCGGAAAAAATTAATCATTCCCACGGATTGCAACTTTCATTTATGACCGAAAACCTAACGAGACAGATATACCTCTATCACGACGAAGCAAAGGTAACGATCGCTATTTTTCAATGGTGTTTTGTTTATTCTTTTTCTTTTTTGCGTGAAACTGACAGATGTAACTGTCTAGCAGCATTTGAGGTTTCTTTAGTTCAATTTTTTGATAACAACCTGCATAAGGAAGAAAGCAGTGGCGCACCCAAGGGGAGGGGGTTCGGGGATCGAACTGCATCCCCCCAACAGCCATACTCAAACATATTTTTGATGAATACAGTTTTTCCATAAATTTGAACCTTTTCAGTAACAATACGCCTCACGCCCAAAGCACGCATAATCTAAAATGTACGAACAAAACGCATTATATTTGGGGAAACACTCAGATTTAAGGGTAAAAAATTTTAACAAAATTTGCGGTAAAATTGTTCAAAAAGTACTACAATGGCCGCTACAGCAGTGGCGCACCCTGGGGTCGAGGTTCGAAACTCCCCTCTTTTGAAACCGAACTCTTGTTTTTAAAGTGAAGTGTCCAAACTGTGCAGGTGTAGTAGGCCTACGTGCTGTTATTTCAAAACAGCTGTGACAGAATTTGCCTCACATCATACTGAAGCCAAACCAGCTGGTTGGAGTAGTGGTAAGAGACATTGTTATCAGTGCAGGCGGGGGCGGATCCAGGGGGGTGTGGGGGATGCATTCCCCCACCAGCCATTTTCAAACATGTTTTTG
>OZ023247.1:5540731-5597140 GCA_964006365.1 Trididemnum miniatum | reverse complement strand
AAGGTCACCTACTGTAAGTCTACTGCTCTTAATCGCAGCACTTTAAATATCAATTTAGCAAAAAAAACAAAACAAAAACAGAATAAAAAGACATCAAACTTAATGAAGAGAAATCATATGGACGACATAGCTTAAAGGTTTTAACTTACGTACACTTTGTCAAAACCTCACTGGTTACCGCAAGCTGCGAGAGCCTGTGACCTGGTGACAGTAGCCACTGCTACAAGGCCAGCAAACTCATTGAACTCGAAAAACAACAATCCTTGAACACAAACTCAAAAAAAGTTAATTGAGTTTTGAACTTCAATCACCCAGTACCGGTAACCTAAATTTGACAAAAATTGCCCTAACTTTGCATTAACTCCATAAGAATTAATTAATGTTACTGAACTCACAAAACAAAAAATAAAGATCTTGAACTGGCTTGCAAATTTTCAGTGAACTCGAACTTGATTAAAATGCTATCCAGTTTGCAGTCCTGGCTTACTGACTGGGTCTACCACGAACACACAGTCACACATACCGATGATGTTTTTTTTTCATATTATTTCTCCCACTTCAGGGTCGTTCTTGTAAACGACATTAGCTGCGATAGCAAAACTACAACTAACTTTGCCCTAACTCTATCCCAACCCTAAACCTAACCAAACGCGGTGTTACTAAATAGTACATGTCCGCGATGTCAACGATGTCCGCGATGTCAACGATGTCCGCGATGTCCGCGATGTCTGCGATGTCCGCGATGTCTGCGATGTCAACGATGTCCGCGATGTCAACGATGTCCGCGATGTCAACGATGTCCGCGATGTCAACGATGTCCGCGATGTCCCAAATTGCGATGTCCGCGATGTCAACGATGTCCGCGATGTCCCAAATTGCGATGTCCGCGATGTCCCAAATAGCGATGTCCAATCTGGTAGAGAACGCAGAGCTCACTGATTTACAGGTAGGCTATTTATTTAGAGCACTGAAGCACTGCAGTGAATGTAAAGCAAAGCAAGAAAAAAGAATTTACGGTGGTTTACAATAAGGTTGACCCTAGTTAAGATTCAGAGAGGTTGGATTAGGCCAGTACCCAGGTATCAGAGTACATAGTGCATAGGCCTGGACGATTTGGCTGAATGGACTGAAGTCAATATACAGATTACATTCAAGTAAAAGGGAAGTTATCAAGTAATATTAAACGACAAAAATTGAATGCAATCTTCTTTTTACAAAGTTCAATATTGACAAATCTTAAACTCAGTTACTGAATTAAGCGACCTTTATCATAAATAATGCTGAGTATGTATATGACAAATCCAAACAAAATATTATTTAAATGTTTAAAAGTTTCTTAGTTAGATTGTCAGTATTGAAGACCAGGAAGTAATGGCACTTATCTCTTTGTATTTTTGTAAACAGTATCTAAAAAAAAGAAAATTGCGTTTAATTTTTCTCGTTTAGTATTACACAGGTACTGGGTACATTATATTAATTTTATCTTTTTAAAATTTTATCAAACTCTTCATCGAGCTGTGTCTGAGGCTTTTTTTTTTAATTTTACCCACTAAAGGTTTATTGCAGATAATTTTGATTAGTGTAAAACTCAAAGTGGTAAGTGATACATATCATTACCGGTACATTTTTCAGATGTCCTGGATGTGGTTTTCTAAGAATCAGAATTTGATCATTGTATTGCAATAGCCCAGCTGTACTGTAACTGTTAATGTTTTTTTAGCTTTGATTGGATATGTGTTGATATCATCAAAATAGCAAAGTACTTGTGGTACCGGTATGTTTTTTTTTCATTTTATGTTTACATGTATGCCACATTAATTACCCTGCAATAGTTTGCTGTTTTGTGACAGTGTGATCGCCCTATAACAGTATAATGCAGTATCAGATTGCAGAAGCATGTAAAACAGTTGTAAAACATTTATTATCACAGGATCACATCCTTAAACTCAAATACGTTACATTGGGGATTTATTTGTAAGCTTTTTCCTTAATCGCTGTACCAGTGTACTGGTACCCCATTTAATGACAAAATAACCTCTATAAAGAAGTTTAGCAAGCAAACAAACGAATACCTGAATACCGGTTCTTGCTTGTGTATTACAACCCCTTACTTGCCAAAGTAGGTATTGTTGTGGTTAGAAAATGGTTTGTTGTTACACATAGTTGAAGTTGCAAATTATAATAGCTAATAAGTTCAGTTGTAGGCAATTGACAGATTAAGCAATTTTAATGTATCAAATTGTGGTTGCAATCCTTGAAAGAATTATGTTTTGGTTGCAGGTTAAAACTTAAAAAGTGTAATAGCAAGATTACAATGTGAAAATTTAAAGCGTGTTTCCACAGTTGCAAATTCAGAAATTAGTGACAATTTGCCCTCGTTGGCACTGGCAACTACTGACTTCTTTGGCTGGTAACGCAGTATATAATTACAAGTTGTAGAAAGAAGTGAATGCATCAAAACAAGCTAAAACAACACAATGTGCTTATGAAGCAATATCAAACACAAAAAACATTGTTGTAAAAAGATAATATATGTTCTTTTTAGTCTTATGCTTCACAAAAATTAGGAACGAAGTAATAAAACAGTTAACACTTAACATATTCAGACATTGGACTGGTGAATGCAAAAAGGCAGCTTGGATACAGTTTAGCTTTAGGTCATAGCAACATCATTAATCAGTATATATACTTTTTTGCACAATTTGAAACATTAGCACAACAAATGCTGTGATATATAGCAACTACTGACTGACTTTGTTGGCTGGAAATTGACAATTATTAGTTTTAAAAAGAAGTGAATATATCAAAGCAAGCTAAAACAATACAATGCGATTATGAAGCAATATCGAGCACAAAAAACATTGTTGTAAAAAGATAATATATACACGTTCTTTATAGTCTTATGCTTCACAAAAATTAGGAACGAAAAAAAAAAAGCTTTAATAAGGTTTTGCATTAGGTCATAACAACATCATTAATCAGTATGCTAGTCCAGCAACTCTCAACTGGAAGCAATTAGGATATGAGCCATCGGTTTTCCAGTGCAATATTGTTTAACAATAATTAGGAAGCACTTAAAATCCATCAGACTGATGTAGCCATTGCAAATGATGCGCTGAAAGAAAATGGTATTGTGGAGGAGAGGACCATTGGTTTTTAGAGTCTCTAGAAGGGGGCCAAAAACTAACCTTAATTAGTTGACAACTACTGGCGTATGTGCTTGAAAAAATTATTATGTAGTAAACAGTGAGTATTTCTGTACAAAATACACATTGCATAATAAAAATCACATGAAAGTTTTTCTAGTAGCACACAACACATACTGTGCAAATCCATTTGGTTTTGATAGCTAATATCATCCCACATACCAATAGGCTATATTAAACGAAAATTGAAGGGTAGCATTATTTTTTCATTGAAGGTGTTAAAAAGTACGTCAAATTCAAAACTGGCGTTTAAGATCTTAAATGAGCGATCACACTAGCTGAGACGCTGATACCTACAAGCCATTGTACAGGTTTATCTCGTTATGACATCACATCGGCAAAGTCATTTGAGTCGTGATAATATCCTAATAAGGTAAGCATGCACAATGTATCAAAGGTCTCAGCGTCTCAGTCAGTGTGATTCAGTTTTCACCAACATTCTTATGGACAATAACAATGAATACAAAACTTCCAATTTTGAATACGAATACAACCAGGATGAAGTGTGATTCACAATTCAATATGGCAACAAGAATGTATACTTGATACAATAGCAGGAGCAACGAAGTGTTAAGTGGTGCTAGATTGCTTATATGTAATCAAAAGAGCAGCTGAGAAAGAAATTTAGGATCCCTGGTTAGGGTGAAAATACTGTTCAACTTGTTTTTTGTGCTGTGTTTTCATTACAAATTTTTATTCAAGAAATTGATGTGTTTAACCTGCATTAGAGGGTGCTCTGTTTGCTGCAGTTCGACGTCTTTGTCCAATTTTTTTTCCAGCAGATTTAGCAGGTCTTCGAGTAATCAAATTGGAGTTGGTACTAATGCTTTGATAGTTGGTCAATCTTGATGTGACTGGCTTGAATGTCATGAAGTTTTCGATGTGTTTTGCCTGCTCAGAACCGGTTTTTGCTTTAAATTCGTCGAAACTGCTGACAAACTGTTTGTAGGCAGGACTTAGTTCATATGGACCAATAGATGCTACAGCTTTGTTCACATCAACGTACATAGACGTTACCAATTCAAAAATAATCGTGATAAGATCTGGCAGTTTTTTTAGTTTCCACTCTGTTTTGCATTTCAGAACATGATTCATGGACTCGCTATTGTTATTGGTCCATTCCGTACCGACCAAGGAAGAAACTTTCCAAACCTTATCTTTTAACAATGGAAAGAATCGACTATTCAAATAACTTGCTAATCCTGAAAATTCAATATCGCATTCCTTTACAATTTTTCGGCACAAAAGGTCAAAAGAAACTTCGTCAGTGACATCAAGAACGGAAAAAATTTTTTCGCTGAGTAATTTTCTAGCTTTTTTTTCCAGGCCAACTTTGTTGATTAGATACTGTGTCAAATTTGTCTTTAAATGAGAAGTGCACAGTGCGTGCTTGCTGGAAGGGAAAGCCGATAAAACTGCTTTGTGGAGAGCTTGTTCGTCGTCGGTTCCGAAAATCAATTTTTTGTGATCACCCAATACTGCACGCAAATGAATGAAAAAAAAGGAAAAAGTTTCATAATTAGAATTACAATGCAACAAAATTGGGCCTAAAAAAAGAGGGTGCTTACCAGTGCTGGATTTGACCACACTGAGGTTTTTGAATACCATAACTGTAGCATATACCTTTCCCAAGTTAAAAGTTTTATCGATTCCCAAAACAGTAGATCCGGAACAACAGAATCTTTTGATATCTAATATTTGTTGTGCAACATACAAAATTATTGAAGTGGGACAATTTTTACCATGGTTTACTCTCTGAACGAATTCGTGCGTTTGTGCCATATTAATAACTTGTAATATTTCGTCTCCATAAGTTTTGCCATATGTAAGTCTCTGCTGGGTGTGTAAGTCATTGAGTTTTTTTTTGGCTTGGTTGCTTTTGGCGTTGTATATTAATCTAAGATCACGTGGCTTGTCAAGTAAATTATTGTTATCGGTTTGCAGTGCATCATATAATTTTCTTCCTGTTGCAAATAAAACTTTGTCTTTGACAGATTCCATGGTCTTTTCGCTTGTGCGGATGTAAACATTTCTATTGTGTTTCGAATTACCATGAGGGGAGTGATGAGGGAACTTTCCAGTATATTCAACAAATGCACGTTTTTCAAATTCACTGGAAAAAGATTTTATCCAGGTAATTTTTCTCCGGTACTGAGTGTCGACTTTCAATTTTGAATAATATTTGCTCACAACTACAATCTTCTTTGCATCTGGTTGAGGATCAAGAGGTAAGTAACATTTTTCACGTGTTTTTCTTTTGCAGTACAAACCATCAATAAGATGAATTTCTTTATAAACTTCTTTGTCTGTTTCAAGGTATACAGTTGATGACGTTGTGTTGCATGTCCACGCACCACAATCATCGTAAAAGCGTTTGCAAATTTTTTGTTTACCCCTTTCGTAATTGTTGCTGTTATCAACTACATAGTATACATTTTCTTTCTTTCCTTTGGGTATTGTGTCTAGAATGCTTTTGCCACTTTTAAGCAAAAGAACAATCACCTGATTGGTGGTTAGAAATTCGCCAAACGGCAAAGAGTTTTTTTTTAAATCATGTTTCATGTAAGTCTCGTCATCATATGGTTCGCTTGTCATAGAGTCATTCGGAGGGTATTCATCATTTTGGGGGTTGTTGCTTGATTTTTTTGGTTTTATAAAGTTTAACAATTCATCTTGTTTTATGTCAATGTCATCAACAAAATCACTGCTTCTTGAAAGAGATGTTTTCGATTTCTTTGCTTCTTTTAACAACTTATCTAGCTGGATTTCAATGTCATCAACAAAATCACTGCTACTTGAAAAAGATGTTAAAGCGGTTGCGATTTCTTTCGATTCTTGCGCAAGTGACGGAATCTTTGTAGGCCGGTTTAGTTTAGGAATTTTATCATCTATATAGGAAAAAATTGCGTTTTCGGGTTTCTTTGCTTCCACTACTGTCTGGTAATGAAGTTTTGCTTTTTTTATGCTCGTGGTAAATTCAATTACATCACTTTCATCCAAATCTGATGTTAGAATAGCTTCATCTGCAAACACGTTTTCCTGAAAGGATCGTTTACTAGCAATGAGTTCTGATTCTCGTTTTGGTTTTCTTTTTCTCAATGGTAATTTTTTATCGTTCTCCATTTTCATTTTTTCGGGGAAAATGTTTTCTATTTCGTCTTCTTCCATGTGCATTTGAGCGTAGTTGGGTTCTTTTTTCTTGATGTTACTAATGTCCGTTCTTTTGTATTTCTCAGGAGTGGAAGTGACCTTATTGTGGTAGGATGTCGTGGGGAAGCTGAAACTACATTGGTCCCCATCATCTATAATGACTTGTTGGTTGTTTCCCCTGATTGGTGATAAAGTGCTCTTAAAGTAGCCTGCAGTACTCTCTGAGGAGTCCGACTCTGAAATGGTGTAGCAGATATCGTCTTGGTTTCGATTATCAACTGATTCATTATTCACAAGAGGTACGAAGTGATTGGGGGTCCAACATTTTTGGGAGGTAGGACCCATCCTCGTCCACATAATGTAAATAGGGTCGTCATTGGAGAAACTTCTCGCCGATATTGAGCAGCTTAAAATTTCTTTTGTCATATCGTCTGGGCCATTGCACGCTGGATAAACTGATATGATTCTTCTTTCAATCACCTGGGATAGTGCAAGGATTGTCCAGGCAGATGAAAACCCTCCGTTTTTGAAACAATCCCTGCAGCTGTCCCAGTAGTCGGGACTAACCAATTCAAAACCCCGTGCCAGTGAATGGTTGATATAGATGGACTGGTTGTTCACCATCTTAATACCGCATAGTACTTTAAGTGTTGTTGCCAGGCTTTCATCTCCGCAGAGAGCAATGGAAGTGGCGTTGAAGAGGCAGCTACCATCACCAGTAGTTTCGACTGCAGCTTTGTGTGTTATATTTGAATATTTCTTTGATATAGAATCGGAATACTGGTGAGTTCTTAATCGTTTACTGATCTGTTTTCGTGGTTCGCTCGTTTTAAAATTTCCGATTAATTTCTTCTCTCTAATGGCAATTTGTTTCAACACCTTCTCTTCCATGTTTGCAGCCTGTAACAACATTAATTTCTGTTATTATCGGTATTAGGAACGCATATCACAAATTTTATGAATAACGTATATCCCTTTTTCACCTCTAATCCTTCAATTTCTCTGATTTTGTTCACAACAGTCGCATTTTGGTGTTGTTTTGTTTGGAAATAACCGAAAACTTCTTTTCATATTTGATTACATAACTGAAAGTTCATTTTTTGGAAAATTCGAACCGTTTTCATAATGCGCCTACTTGGTGTACAATTATGCTCACGTGGGCTACTCCTACATAGAATATGAGCCTATATAAAAATTATAACCCGAAATGCCAGCAGCTTTTAAATTTAATCAGAAAATTTGTGTTGACATTTTAAAGTTTATTCCACCGCTATGATCTTAAATGTTTTTTTGCAGTTCCTCCCTAGTGATAAGAACTGACTGCACGACAATCACTGCCATAAAGCGATAAGCGTTTTACTGTTAAAACGTAAAACGTTTCCATTAAGCAGGTAAAATTTGTCCTATAGTCTAAATAAGTGCACTACAATATTTGCCCAATTCTTCAAGAACGAAGACGAATTTAAAGAAATTGTATGATAAGCTTCCTCTCGTTGTGACAAGTGTAAGCTCGATGACACTCAAGCAGGTTCCCCGCTGTGTGAAGAACAAGCCGGCAAGTTTACTTGTTGTGCCGTTGAGAAAAGCACTTAGCGGGATTCCCCCACATTGGCGTGTTAGACAGATGGCCGGCAACTCCTAAGCGAGCTCGTTATAGCGCTTTGATCGCTTTCTCGTGATGGGCAAGATAAATAATTTGATATGCAACTCTTGTTCTGTATGCAACGGTAAATTGTTCATAATACAAATTTTACAGCATTTGGTATAGACTAATTAAAAGCCAATGGCTTAACGGAATGGATTTCTAATTATACGTTCGTAATTGCTTTTCAATGCGCGTTTCTCAATGAATAACTGTAGTGTGATAATTTGAAAACAAGCATCACAGCACGAGCTGCTAGTGCTCAGTATTGGCGGCAATTACAGATGTTACAGTTTCAGCATTACAGCTCTTGCATTTACCAAAGCAATTCGATTACAAGCTCATTTATTTTTGAACTAATATCTTATTTATACGCAGGGTTACCATCTGCCTACACCAAGTAATAAACACGCTGCTTTGCGATGAAATTATGATGACGTAAATAGACATGCGATGACGTGATGACAAAGTGCGATGACAATTTTGTTTTAGAAGAATCTTATTTCTGTCACTTGGTATGAATCTCGGCTAGCGATTAACACATTGAAAAAACTTTAAAATAACGGTTCTCAAGTTAACAGAAATTGAGTATTTTTATACGCGTAATATGTATACAAATTGACTGATGTCTGTATCTTAATACAGAGCTCAATAATTAAAATAACCAGAGCATACATTGCTAAAATTGCAAAAGCACTACACGGTGTTTAATGCCGCCACCACGTACGACAATCATCAGCTGCGAGCTTATTCAAATAGAATTCTATTTGTGATATCTATTTATTGATCAAAAAGCCAAAACAAAGTATGCAAATCCTAGATTTATTAACCCATTTTCTAAAAAAACTAATACGGCAATTGAAAATAAGTACATTTTTGCACATAAGTGCATTTATGTTTTGCAAGACATTGTTCTTGAATATAAGCCCAAATCTTAGAAATAAGCACGATATGGCAACCTTGTTTATATCATGTTTAACGATACTTATAATTACATCAGTATGAAATAAGCTTGATAGCATCGACTAGATTTCTTTGTAGTACTGCCAACGTTTAGCAAAGGTGAAACGATGGGAGTCCGCAGAGGGGCAAGAAGAGCCACGTGCTTTCCCTTTAATTTCGCGTAAAAAGTGCACAACTATATTAATTTTAACGGATGGTTCCTGTGTTCACAAATCTTCACGCTTGTGTTAAGAGTTTCCCACCACGATAGAATAAAATGATACTAACTTAACAAACTTTAGTCGGGCGTTATCTCCGAAGATATGCCGGAAAGCTCTAAAGTGCGAATTTATTTTTTGAAGAATTCGAACCGTTTTCATAATGCGCCTACTTGGTGTACAATTATGCTCACGTGGGCTACTCCTATATAGAATATTAGCCTATATAAAAATGCATTGTCTTCAAACAGTCGAAATTGGGGCGAAAAAATATTACTCAAACATTGCCTTCAGAGTTGTTCGAAATGTATTAAAATCGCCACTAATAATTCAATTTTATCAAAATTTTTTCGATGAACCATACCCCCAAAATATCTTACTTTTAGGAGCGCTTTTTTTCGTTTTATATGTGATAAACTTTTGAAAGGTCTGAAAAGAACTGTGCTACAATGCTATGGCAAGCACACTTCGTTCAGCGCATTATTATAGAGAAGTATCAGAATAATTGCTCTCCTTCAGAATTATTGCGGACGCAATTTAGAGTTTTTTAATAACGACCGTGCATAGTTTTTGTTTTTACTATTAAAGATCTGCAGCTCTTTAACTAGACTATTTCCACAAAGGTGTTATAACCAAACGAATTGCAAATATTATCAGGCGATTGGTAGTTGCCTTTTACTTAACCATCTGGCATTGTTATCCGAAAAGATGTAAAAATTTTTCGCCGTTAGATGGCTCGAAAAAATAGTATATTTCGTAGTTTTCACCCAAATAGAATTCGCTAAATTTGTGTTTACACTCAATTGAAGAGGAAGCTAGCGCCAACACATTTGAAAAAAATGTATTTTAATCAGTCCTAAAATTAAGCGCGCTCACGAATAATTTGAATTTTCATGCAGTACATCGCCACGCATCATCGCTCATAAATTATTATGCGCTTCAAGTATTCAAGCTCGTTTCATGTATGAAAATACAATTAAAACTGTTTTACCTGATTCAATCTTGAGGCACTTTTAAAGAAGTCGAATTCTTTGTCGCTGTTTTGGTAGCAAGCAGAACAAACGAACGAGATATCATTTAATAGTTTCCATTGATCCCACGTAGGTTGGGAGGCGGAGACACAATTTTGATGGTACCATGAATTACATGTTTCACATAGAATACAAGATGTATTGCATTCCAACTGACACATACCACATGGAAACATAGGCTTATCAGGCTTATCTTTTCTTTTTGTAGACATTTTATCGGAACGTTATCAATATATTTTCTAAAAGCCATAGTCCATTATTATGATTAGCATAGTTAATGAAATAATTTTTTTAATAATTGTAATAATTTTTTTAACAATGATCAATAATTAATTTTTTTTAATAATTAAAAATAATTTTTTCACAATTTATCACTGCAATAAATTGTTATGGAAACCTCGTTCTTCGCTATTTTTTCGCTGCTTGTTAGGAAAATAAATTTCCCGTGCTAAAAATTATTTTAAACATTTTATCGGAACGTTATCAAAATATTTTCTAAAAGCCATAGTCCATTATTATGATTAGCATAGTTTATGAAATAATTTCTTTACAATTTATCACTGCAATAAAGTGCTATGGAAACCTCGTTCTTCGCTATTTTTTCGCTGCCTTTTGGGAAAATAAATTTCCCGTGCTAAAAATTACTGCCTTTTTGCAATTACTGCCTTTCCTGTGAGAATATTTGGTTTAAACATCACATATTTTTATCTTATATCAATGACCAAAAACACCCGTCCAAGCTAGCTGGATTCAAGTCATTATCATTGTGAAATTAAACTTACCCACAGAATCACCTAGCTTTTTATATATCGAAGCTTTTTTATTAAAACATTTTTATTTCTTTCATGTTTCCCAAGAATGTGGAATCGGAAGTTGGAAGATGAAGTGGATTCGCCGACAAAGGTTTCCGACAGCCGGAAACTGGAACCGGATGCAGATAACTTTAGTAGAAGCGGGGGCATTCAAGCCAAAAAAAACTTCAGAGGGAACGCCGCAATGTCTTGCAACTCCAAATATGGTAAAAATAAGTTTGGCCAATGGCCATGTGTAAGGGAAGTTCAGGAACCATTTTTAGATCTTTTTAGGTGTGTCTGCATCGATAAAGAAAACTTAAAAGTCGACTCCTAACTGGATCAACCGATAATTTACAACTTGGTCGACTATTCACAGTTTCCATATCGACGTTCAGCGTTCACCGCATAAGAGACAGTTTGAAGCCGAATAAAAAAGTCCACCGTCCAACAAATATCCTAGTCAATTCAACTGTAGTGGAAGTTACAATCACTTTTCTCCAACTCCTGCGCTGGCGTTACGCCAAACAATGTAAAATTGTATGATTTGACTAAGAAAAATGTGAATGTAGTGGCAGTTGTTGATGCCTCGCGGTAATCCAGCGTGTATTCTGCAAAATATTGGTTGTCAGCTAAAGTAGGGCATCTGCTCCTTTAGTCTTCCTGATTGCGTCCCAGTTTGTGATTTGGGGACATAAGATTCATGTTATCCCGCCTTCGCCAAAACTATAATTGGGCTTTAAGTAAAGAAAGGTTAGAATGAAACAGTTGAGCTTAATTGCATGTTATTTACCTATCTTGTTACAAGAAAGAGATCAAGCGCTAGTACGAACTAGCTTAGGAGTTTCCGGCTATCTGTACCATACTGACAGTGGCATAGCGAGAAGTTTCAAAGGGGAGGGGGCACGACCACATGCTCCAGCAGTTGCTTAATCTTCAACTGCCGTTCCTTCTGGACTTTGTGAAAATCCAATTAAGAGAGGCAAAAGGGGAGGAAGCATGGCATAAAACAATCCCCCGCTGAATACACTACTGGAAATCACGCTGAGGGAATCACGCTAAGTGATTGAAGTGAGGCTTACCCACGAAACCTGCAAGATAACTAGCTGCATTTAATATTTTGCTGGTTCTAGTTTTTGATGCTAAGCACATAACGGTATTTTCAGGATCGCAAGTTCGCACTTTCAATATCAGCGTGCTCTTATCTATACGTTCCTAACGGTCTATTTTATGGCGAACTGGAGGTCTGTGACTCCCAAAAGTCTCCCAATAGTCTATTGATAAGGTAAATTAGATTTTTCTGCGTTGTCATAGACTGATGTTTATTGTCTGGTCAAAGTGTTGATAGAGTTCTTCGATATGTAATACTTAGTTGACCCTTTAAGGGCCAACGGAACACATATGTGCCATGACGTAAATTCCAAATAGACTTCTACAAGGCGTATGTATGAAGCCAAAAGAAAAATGCAGGACCAATCCAATAGTGCACAAACTGCATATATATTATATATGCCATTTCATAACTCTATTTTGGTATACACCATTGGTCCATTTCAATGTTTTTAAAGATTTAATTTCGTGGAACATATCAACCATAAAAATAATGGTGTGGCAAAAATATCCACTTCCAATATTTAAGGTTCTCAGAAATCTGGACTTCGCGATTCATGAGGCATTTTCATTTAATTAGAGATGTAGGTAGGTCTAGTTTTGATGTGTATGCCATGCCACTATCTATGCCTTCATAAATTTTTACCGTTTTTTCATGCTTCATTAATTAGGAATAACTTAATTTCAGAATGATGGGGGTTTGACTAGTGTGACTATAATAGTATTTTTCATGTATCGATATAATGCGATTTATAGTTGTAGTATTGCAGCTAATTGAGTAAGATCTGTATGGCAGGACGCCTATCTGTTAGCTCGTATCGAGTTAGTATTCATGGTTTCGTGTTACTATGGTTGTTATAAAGGGTGTAAGCAGGGCCGGATTTAGACAATGAGAGGCCCTAGGCTATTTGATCAATGAGGCCCTAATGAGCAACGATCAGACTCATCTTTAAGCAGTGGCGTAGCGAGAAATTTTGAATGGGGGGGGGGGGCATAATTTCCACATTTTTTTTAAGCATATTTGTTTCGGCAGAACTAATTTGAAGCTGATTGAGACACAGAAAAGGCTCT
The DNA here is from genome assembly GCA_964006365.1 of Trididemnum miniatum. NCBI lineage: Eukaryota > Metazoa > Chordata > Ascidiacea > Aplousobranchia > Didemnidae > Trididemnum > Trididemnum miniatum. The sequence goes on along the minus strand of OZ023247.1, from coordinate 5,583,979 downwards.
AGGAGGTCCGGGGGCATGCTCCCCCGGAAAAATTTTGAAAATTTACATGCTGTAGTGCAGGGCTACTCAACTATAATCAGGATCGGTCCAGAAAGACAACTTCATTATTTGCAAAGGTCCAGAAACAAATTCATGGCTGATTTGATTAGGGCAAAAAAATATACTAGTCGGTTGACTAAATAACTGAAGACTTGCTATCGGCGCGGGAGGTTTAGGGTTCAATTTCCGGGTTACCAAATCGGACGTAGTTACCCTGTCCACATGTCGAGTTTGAGTGGTTCTAATGACCGACACGCTTGCGGCATCATAACCATTTTTTGATTCTTAGTCAATTTGTTGAAGTAAGTGATTACGACATGAAAATTTCAATTGTGACGCAGACAGCCCGTGGGCTTTCGGAGCTGCTTGAACTGGACATGTGGACAGGGTAAAAGTCGCCAACGGCTTGCCACCGCTGCGATGTTTCTTTGGAGTTCAAAGGTGTGTGCAGGAGCGGATCCAGGGGGAGGAGTGGGGTATGCATTCCTTCCCACCAGCCATTTTTAACAATGTTTTGGATGAATAACATTTTTCCATAATTTCGAACCTCTTCACAGCAATACGTCTTAGTCGCCTTAAGCACGCATAATTGAAACTGTGCGAACAAAATGCATCATGTTATTTGGTGAAGCACTCAACCAAAAATATGACAAAGTTTCCCAAAAATTCTTCAAAAAGCACTAAAATGGCCATTGCAAAATGAAATTTTCAAAGTTTTTCCTGTGGAGCATGCCCCCGGATCCCCTAGAGTCGTTTTTGGTACTTAAGTTGCTTAAAATTAACTCTGCCGGAAAAAAATACGCTTGAAAAAGTGACATAAATTGGTGCTCCTTCCCTCAAATACAATTTTGTATACGCCTCTGACATCAAACATTTTCAAAAGGCTTATTTACGCCCATTTGCGGGTCTAAACGTCTTTGCATTTACTTAACATTCAACCTAATTCAAAATTACATCCCCCCACCAAAGCTTTCTGGATCCGCTCCTGGGTGTGTTGCTTAGACGCTACTTCGCAGAGATAGGCCCTGCCACGTGCGCTGGTTATCGCTTCGGCGTAATACCATGAACACCGGGGCTCTCCATCGCATTTATCGTTATCTTTTTACTTGTTACCTTCCATTGCGATCCATTATTGTTTTAAAAATACTAAATGAAAAGTGCCTTCAGTCGCTATTTTTGGCGCGCTGTAAGATAAGAATTTAAATAAAATCAAATCTTCGCTATACTCGGGATATTACGCCGAAGCGTGTATCGAGTAGTGGGGCCAATTTCCGCGGCTTAGCGCCTAGGCAATGCAGCTCCGTAGAAACATCGCAGCTGTAGCGAGCTGATGGCGACAATGTGTCCAATGTAAATAGCCCGGGAATCCAACCCAAGACCTGCCACAAAGATAACGTTATCCTTAATCGATACACTAACCAGTCGATTTTAGTTAAAGTTATATCTTAATTAACGCATAACTCTTCGATCGCACCCACGAGAAGGTTACAACAGGACAAACAAAAACCTCGCCTATTTTTAAGGTTTATTCTGTTGTATTTATGATAAAGTTTTACGTTATCACTTGGAAAATATTTGATTGGCTAAAAACTTTATTGGGGTCCAGCTTCAGCATTTGGAAGGTCCAGATTTGGACCGCGGGCCGCCAGTTAATGTTTTAGTGATTATTTTAGTGCTTTTTGAATAATTTTCACGCAAATTTTTTTTAATTTTTTGACCCTATTCGTGAGAGCTTTGCCAAATATGATGCATTTTGTTCGCTCGTTTTCGATGTACGTGCTGAAGGCGTAAGGCTTTTTGCTATCAAAAAGGTTTGAAATGATGGAAAAAATTGTATACATCAAAACATTTTTGAAAATGGCTGGTGGGAGGATGCATACCCCTCATCCCAGTCCCCTGGCCATAAGCTGCAGAAACCATTAAAAGAGTATGGCATACTTTAGTCACGTGGCACCATTAATTTTGTTCTTTTTTACTAAAAGGCAAAGTCAAAAAGGGGGCTAAGGCACAATGCTCTCACCTAAATACGCTCTTGTCTCTACGTTTAGAACTATAAAGGTCTTGTCTCTACGTTTAGGCCTATAAAGGTCTTTGATGGTCGATTTCCAAAAAAAGATCTTGATAAAAAGAAGGTCTTCGTTGTTCGTGACGAGGCCCCTTATTTCTCCGAGGCCCTAGGCTTCAGCCTGCCTAGCCTATTGGTAAATCCGGCCCTGGATGTAAGTAGCTTTTGTGAATATGCGATGCGTTCTTTTCTTTTTAACTATAAGTGCACCTTCGCTCAGAGGCTTATGAGTACCTGTTAAAAAGGCGAGTTTGATAGCAACAAGTACGAGCTCGCTCATGGGCGAGCAGAGCTCGTTTCAGAACTATGTTTTTTATATATCGAAGCTTTATTACAAATTTTTATTTTTTTGATGTTAGTTTCTTTCCAAGAATGTGGAATCGGAAGTTGGAAGATGAAGTGGATTCGCCGACAAAGGTTTCCGACAGCCGGAAACTGGAACCGGATGCAGATAACTTTAGTAGAAGCGGCTGCATTCAAGCCAAAAAAAACTTCAGTGGGAACGCCGCAATGTCTTGCAACTCCAAATATGGTAAAAATAAGTTTGGCTTGTTACGTAATTCGTTGTTGGAGCTCAACGTTAGAAGTACGACGTTCCTTGGTATGTAGGTATACCACTATACCAGTGAAACTCCGGAGCCTCCTTGACAGTCGAACTTTATTGGTATTCAAATCACATGCATTTTGAATAACTTTTGATTTTATGCCACAGCAGTGCTTCATATGCTTGTTGCTTGTACGTAGCGTTGGTGCTACAGCATCTGCAAGTCATGTGTAAGGGAAGTTCAGGAATCATTTTTAGATCTTTTTAGGTGTGTCTGCATCGAAAAAGAAAACTTAAAAGTTCGACTCCTAACTGGATCAACCGATAATTTACAACTTGGTCGACTATTCACAGTTTCCATATCGACGTTCAGCGTTCACCGCATAAGAGACAGTTTGAAGCCGAATAAAAAAGTCCACCGTCCAACAAATAGCCTAGTCAATTCAAATCGAACAAAATCTTCGTCACCGAGACTTTGAGCAGAAATTGAACATAAATCATTATTATTCGGCTTTTTTGGTAGAAGCCTAAGCCAGTGGTTATTTTGTTGCTATGTTGGTTCGTTTTTATGTAGGCCAAGTTTATTTTTGATGTTATCAGTCATACAGCCATGCCATATCACAACCGACTGGCATGTCTAAGCATTAATCCGTTTTGCCTCGTGTATCGTTTTCCATAGTTGTTATTTTTGTGTTGATATGAGTTTTCCGGCGTACGGGAATAGAAGTCGAATTGTGCCACGATGAGACGTCTGAAATCAGGCGTTTACAAAAGGTTGTAAATATTTTCCCTACAGCCCTTAAAATCACGTTGTTGAATATTTTAGGGCTGCCGAATTACAACACGCTGTTATACCAAAAGGCTAAAAATCAACAACTAATAAGCTGAGGACAGTCAGCACACAGTTTAATCTGTCCTTTACCTTTCCTCGTATTGATGCGACTGCCCTTCAGACAGCACGAAGAGCGCCATTGTTCACCAGCATCTCTGGTCAATGATGGGACTACTTTTTTTTTTTTTTTTTTTTTTGGGGGGGGTTGGCATATTTATCCTTCCATCACGAGAAAGCGATCAAAGCGCTATAACAAGCTCGTTTAGAAGGTGCCAGCCATCTATCTACCACACTAAGATGGAGGAGTCCCGCTAAGTACCTTTAACCTTTCCCAACGGCACAACAAGTAAACTTGCCGACTTGTTCTTCACACTGTCCCTTTAATGCTGAGTGTCAAGCAGGGAAGCTGCGAATACCAATTTTAAAGTTATTGGTTTGACTCGAGTCTACAGCTCCAGAGGCGGGCATTCGGCCATCGACAATTCGACATACATTCTTCAACGCCAATTATCGTGTCTCACTTATCACCTCGACCATGCTTCTTTTCTTACCCACCTCATATCCACGTACTTTCGTTGTGTATTAAAAGACGGAAACATTTCGAAATGCACATTACCAATGACATAATATCAACAGAATAAGTAACACTTCATAAGTAATTCAAGAACATTTCTGCGTTTTTGATAAAAGCTAATTTATGTGTTAAACAGCATCGCAAAGCTAATTATAAGACCTCAATAGAAAAGAGCCCATTCTGATTGATACCATTTCACCAGCTCCTTCAATAAAAATATCTTTACAACAAAAGCTAGGCAACGAACATCATAACCATGGACACATACCCAACAATGATAACTATGTCATGTTCAACATAAACTTTAGAGACATCAATCCAGAATTTTTAATGGTTGCATAAACGCTAGTAATTCTACATCCTCTATAATTATCAAGACTAATCATGATTTTGGTTAGGGTGAACAGTGAGATTATATTACCACAACAATAGAGTACGGTATGCTTTTTAATCACAATTTTTATCGAAGCTACTGTACTGGTACTAGTCGTAATGAAGAGCTGGATTTACTTACTTGGCATGGCCATTTTGTTTTCTTGTTTACAGTTTAGCTCACATTGACTCACCCAACCGACAACTTTATCCCGTTTGATTATGCTGCCAACAAATCACTTGCGAAAAGTGAAAGAAAAAAACGTATATACAGTGTAATTAAAAAGGTGATGGATTGAAAATCAATAACTTTGATGAAAGTAAAATAAAAGATAATAGCTTTGCCTTGAGCACGCAATGTAAAACATACAAATAAACCTATTCAGTTTATTATGATCATATCAATCAATCAGTTTATTTCAGGCTAAATTAGCCCATAGAAAGAATAAATAAAGCACAACAGCCAGAGATAAAGCAAAAAAACAAAAGAAAAAAAAACATACTCAAAACTGCATACAAAAAAAAAAAACAACATAAGCAGCAAGCCGGAAAAAAAGACGATGAAAAGCACAGTGACCAAAGCTACTGTGCACCAACAGGCAACAACAAGTCCTGGTAATGTACATAAAACCATATAGATATTGTTGCAGAACATTAGCAAAACGTTTTTATTTTTCCCCAAATCATCCTTGCAAATAATCTTTTCTGTGGGTTCAGACTTTTTTTCTTTAATTTCGTTGCTGACGAGAGGATCCTTTCCAAAACCATAAATCAATAGCTTTTAAAGTGATTTTGACGTCTGAGTTCCCATAACTTCAGCTTTCAAATTCTTGAAAAGATCGTTGTTGAACTACTTATCCGTCATCTACCAAACGTGTCCATACAGTATCCACAAGTTGTTACCGGTAATCACAATTAGCACCAACATTTACTTATGTTGTATAACATTTTCTAAACACCTAATATCTGTAGTCCACTGGGAGAAAGATGCTTGGACCCAGTTCACAGGTTCATTAATTTTTTCACTGTTTTCTCGATGTATGAATGGAAACATATAAACTTTTGTTGGTGTGATGAGCAAGTGAGTTTGCCTCACATATTAGTATGGCAGGCACTTGTTGATCAACACAAAATAATGCATTTTCAAGGGTATATAAGTCAAATTGTTCACCCCTAAAATTTTTATTTAAACATCAAGGACGACTTGAATGCTGAGTATACTTTCAGGGTGATTGGTGAATGCTCTTGCTGTTAATCATGCAATACAACCAACTTTCTATTATGCACAGTTATTCATACTTTTGTGCAAATTCGACCACATTCAGCGTAAAACCAGCATTACCAGATTGCCCCACACTGATATATACTTCATTTGTTTTCTTGCATGTGCAGGATCCATTCTAGTAGTTGTTTAAATATGTAAAAGCAATATTTAGCAACTCCTTATTTGAAAATACCTGCAACAACACAGTACCGGTAAATGTTAAAATATCGTAACCAATACCAGTAGTCTTAAGAAAGGCAGAGAGGAGGGTTGACTTACCGATTGACAATGAGTACTGGTACTTAAATATAATTCATTTTTAAGCTAAATGCTAAAATATTTTTTGAATACCGTTACAGTAGCACTGAGCAGTTTGTTGGAAATTTGATAACCTATCAACAAACTATAAAAAAACACATTTTAACAGTTTAATCATTCATGACTTTTCCTAATAGAACTATTGCGGAAATACCCAGTACAGTACCCATCCTACGTAAACTTTTTGTTGACATGGTAGGGTAGCCTCGCCCTCACACGGTAGCTTAGCTAAGGCAGTTCAACCCCAGATCCAGTTCTGAGTTTCAACTTCCCACCCAATAATTTCAGAGGTAGGCTACTGATAGCCTATTCCACAATGTGAAGCAAAAACCGCCACTGACTGACTGATAGTATGTTCACATATCAGTATTATTCTTAGTCATTGCCCAACTGACATTGGATTTAGCGATTTAACAACAATAAATAGCCTTCTGTTTGCACTTTGATGCATTGCAAACTGAGAATTATCACCTGGTAATCACAAAGTACAGTATATAGCTTAGTACTCAGGCAGACTACTGCAGTCTCAGTCTTTATTTTCTTTTAAAAGTTCATCTTCTCCATCGTCTGCGACTGTGGTCAAACAAAAGCCCATGAAATCACTTGTCTAACAGTCTGAACATTCTGATTCTGAACAATTTCGAACAATTTCGCACATTTTAATTCTGAACAATTTCGCACATCGCGGACATCGCAACATCGGACATCGCGGACATCGTTGACATCGCGGACATCGTTGACATCGCGGACATCGTTGACATCGCGGACATCGCAACATCGTTGACATCGCGGACATCGTTGACATCGCGGACATCGTTGACATCGCGGACATCGTGGACATCACAGACATCGCGGACATCGCGGACATCGTGGACATCGCGGACATCGCAATTTGGGACATCGCGGACATCGTGGACATCGCGGACATCGTGGACATCGCAATTTGGGACATCGCGGACATCGTGGACATCGCGGACATCTTGGACATCGCGGACATCGTGGACATCGCGGACATCGTTGACATCGCGAACATCGCAATTTGGGACATCGCGGACATCGCAATTTGGGACATCGCGGACATCGTTGACATCGCGGACATCGTGGACATCGCGGACATGTACTATTTAGTAACACCCTTGGGGTGTGGGGGGAGGAAGGGAAGATGTGGGAAGAGATATGAGAGGATGTGTAAGGAAAGTGTGTTGAGGTGTGGGGGAGGTAAGGTGAGGGTAGGGAGATGTGGGGAAGTGTATGAGGAAGTGTGTTGGGGCCCCACACCCTAACACACTTCCCTACACCTCTCCCATTCCTCTTCCCACACGCCAACACACTTCCCCACTCACCCCATACACTATCCCACACTTCTCCACTCGCAACACATCTTTCCTTACCTCCCAACACACTTCCCTACACCTCCCCCATACCTCTTCCCACAGCTCCCCTCATCTCCCCCTACACCCCAACACACTTCCCACTCACCCCATGCACTCTCCCACACCTCTACCCACAGTTTTCATTATGTGGCAAAGTTACCATGTGACGATGTTGCCTTAATAAATTTAGCTGGAAAAGCCCGATAAAATTTTTTACGACAACCGATAATTTAAAGTCTTGTTTTGGTGTAAAAAAAAATCAAATCTTCATTATACTTGTCGTATTACGCCAAAGTGTGTAACATCTGAAACAAGTTGCGGGGCTCATCTCCGCGGCTTAGTGCCTGTGCAACACAGCTCTGAAGAAATGTCGCAACAGTGGTGAGCCGTTGGCAACACGGTTGCCAGTAACTTCGCCACATGGTAACTTCGCCACAGTAACTTCGCCACATGGTAACTTCACCACACTTTCATACATCGAAAATTAACATTGCATACACCGAAACAAGACTTTAAATTCCCGGTTGCCATAAAAAATTTTATTGGGCTTTTCGAGTAACTCGGTAACTTCGCCACATAATCGAAACTGTGGGGTAAAATGTGGGGAGAGAGGTGTGGGAGAGTGCATGGGGTGAATAAAGAAGTGTGTTGGGGTGTACGGGGAGGTCAGGGGAGCTGTGGGGGGAGATAAGGAAAGATGTGTGGGGAGGGTGTGGGAGAGTGTATGGGGTGAGTGAGGAAGTGTGTTGGCTGTGGGGAAAGGATGTGGAGAGGGTAATGGGGAAGATGTAGGGAAATGTGTTGAGGTGTGGGGCCCCAACACACTTTTAATTCCCCACATCTCCCTACCCTCACCTTTCCCTACATCTCCCCTTACCTCCCCACACCCCATCACACTTTCCTACACCTCCTTTCATACCTCTTCCCACTACCCTCCTTCCTCCCCCCACACCCCAACACATTTTCCTACTATCCCCACATCTCCCTTCACCTTCTCAAAGTGTGGCGAAATTACTATGTGACGAAGTTTCTGTGACGAAGTTACTGTGGCGAAGTTACCATGTGGCGAAGTTTCTGTGACGAAGTTACTGTGGCGAAGTTACCATGTGGCGAAGTTACTGGCAACCGACAACACTGTGTCGATTTGACCGGCCTGGGAATTGAACCCCAGATCTCCCTCACCGATAGCGTGCGCTTAGCGACTGAGCTAATGGCTGGTCTTGTTTAGGTGTAGGCAATGTAAATTTTCGATGTATGAAAGTGTGGCGAAGTTACCATGTGGCAAAGTTACTGGTAACCTTTTCAAACATGTTTTTGATGAATACAATTTTTCCAGAATTTCAAACCCAAAACCTTTTTGATAATAAGCCTGATGCCCTAAGCAACCTGCATAATCGAAAATGTTTGAACAAAATGTACCATATTCAGTGAAACACTCAGATTTAAGGGCAAAAAATTTAACAAAATTTGACCAAAAATTGCTTAAAAAGTGCTAAATGACCATTGCAGTAGTACAGTACGTAGATTTACAAAAATTTTTTGGGGAGGTGCCTTTTCCCAGAAAAAAATTCTCGAATACCAGTATGTCGCTGACACGAAAACATTTTCAAAGGGCTGTTTACGCTTGTTTTGGGTCTAGCCTAACGTCTTTGTATTTAGTTAGGAAGTGGCTAAAGTTACGTGACCGTAACATTTGCCTCTTTAGTTTATTTTATTACTTCGTCACGCTTCGCGTACAATCGGGGAAGCGTGAAGGGATAATAAAATAAACCAAAGAGACAAATGTTACGGTCACGTAACCTTAGCCTCTGCCATTTAGTTAACACTTAACCAAAATTTTCTGGATCCGCTCCGGAGTGCGAGATTGAGTTTTTTGTCTTATGGAATAATCAATTAAGTGAAGTTTCTTTTAAACTTGAAGATTTCTTTATTTTCGAGTTCCTATTTGCCAATTCTGTGGCCTAGGCTAACAATTTTTTTCTTTTTTGATCTTATTTTTATCTACATCCACCTGATGAGCCCCAAATAGGGCGAAACCGGTCGTGGATTGATATTTCAATGCACATTGCTACCTTTTTGTAGTTATTTTCTTCTTCAACCTTTGTTTACTTTAATTTCTTACCATACCTTATCTGCTTATTTGGCCACTTTTTCCAAAAATTTACTTATCCCAATTTATAGTTTTCTGTTTCTTCCCTATGTTGACGTTTGATTAGAAGACTCTCTTCAAATACCTAGTTTCATCATTCATAAACTAGAATTTATTATTTAATGATTTTTGTTGATCAGTTAGGTGATCCCAAATAAACTGGAGAGCTCTTGCAGAATCATACTTTCATCCATTCCTTGAAACACAGGTTAAGCAATAAAAACACTGCACCAACATCATTCCAGGCTATGCCACAATTTTTAATGTTACAGTGCCAGTGGTGATTAGCCTATAATGTCAAGGCCAAACACCATTTTTCACCGCCACCTTCAAAGCGCCAACCCGGGTCCCGGGAACCCTGGTCCGCATGGTCTGAAGAATAAGATTTGTCACGTGACTTGTTTTTCGGAAATTCATTCAAGCGTGATTTTCGTTAAATAAAATAAATAAATAACTAAGGTTATTTTCAAATTATATTCAACTGAAAATTCAACAGTAATTGAGGGAGACTGCGAAATGAGCTTGCGCTCTTCGAGTCAGCAGCCACCCGTTATATATGTCAAATGCGATCGGCTCCAGCCGTGAATCGACCCGTCACGCAGGATCTGTCACCTGCGCGCGGTACCGCTAGGCGATGTCGCTGTGGCATATTTATCCTCCTATCACGAGAAAGCCACAAAGCGCTGTACGAGCTCGCTTAGGAGTTGCCGGTCATCTCTCTACCACACTAAGATGGGGGAATCCCGCTAAGTGCCTTTCCCAACGGTGCAACAAGTAAACTTGCCGGCTTTCTCCACGCTGTCCCTTAAATACTGAACGTCAAGCAGGGAAGCTGTGAATACCAATGTTAAAGTCATTGGTTTGACCCGACTCGAAATCGAATCCCAAGTCTACCGATCCAGAAGCAGACGCTCCATACCACTCGGCCATCTGATCGGTGTATCGGCCATCTGATCGTTAAGAATGCATTTTGCTTGGTTCTGATTCTATCTATTTTTCCGTTGGAGAATAAACTACAGCAAAATTTATAAGAAAAATATCATATGCACTAACTTTTTATTGATGTCACGTGACAAATCTTATCCTACAGACCAGAAAACTTCGTCTATTTTAGACCTATGGTCCTTCGCAGTAGCCTGCTGCTTCTTTTTTTTTTTTAAATTGCGTCAGGCATTTGTATGGTTATTGATGTTATGTATGAGCAACGAATAAAATTCTGTTCTGTCTGTTCTTCCTCATGAAAATGTAAATTGAATTTTTGTCACTCCGACTCCAGTCTCCGGTATTTTGAAGTTTTTTAATTTCTTTTTTTCTTTTTGGACAATCCGCGTAGATTCCAAGGAAAGCAATTCGCAATGAAACGAGAAATTTTGAAAGAAGGAGGGGAGCGTACTGAAAAAGCTATAAAAAAGACTGACGTTTTTCAGTTACTTGGCAATATTTTTTTTTACTAAAAGGCAAAATTGAAAGCGTGGGGGGAGCATATGGCACAACGCTCCCATCACACGCTGCTGAACAAGGGTATTATAGACACTAAGTAGTGAGAGACGCACTGGTCATTGAAAATCGCTTGCTTACTTTTTTTAATCTGGGCTGACTTTTGTGAAAGCATATTAAATTGATATTTTCATTTACAGGTTTTGCTAAATTCTTATCAGAAGGCAGGAATGCATTAACGGCAAGGCAAAAAACATATTTGCAAAGCCAGCGAGTTCCGACGGAGTGCGTAATAAATGCTCAATTGTATATAAAAAAATATTAAGAAAAGACTTTACAATCGATCGTGTTTTCAGCTTTCAAGGACATACGTAAAAAATTACAGAGGGAGCAGCCGCGCCTGAGAGTTAATTTCTGCCTCACGGGAGAATTCTTGCATAGAAATAGAATCAATGGTAAAATTAGAGCTATAAAGACTTTTAACGTATCAATATTTAATATATATTTATTTTTTGTAGCGCAAAAACGTAGGGGGAGTGGTGAATGATTAAATGATGGTCACCTCAGTCTGTATCAGCATCGGAAAAAGCCAGAGAGGCCAGAGGGATGCTCGCACATAGGAATACCCTTTGCGCACGCCGGATCCATCTGATTGGCATTGCGAACAAAGCCTAATTGTGTGGCGTTTTATGTTTTGGTATGACATGCCAAAGCGAATTTCACAGCGTTTATATTCAACTTGACGACAAACATAAACAAGCGCGTAAAAGTAGCAAAATAAAATTCACAAAAAAGCATGCATTACTGCATAAGCAAGTAGCTCTAAAATCTAACTGAAGGTCTTTAGGCGTTTTGACCGGCACGCGGCAACGCTACAATTAGGCATCAAAAACTATCCTGATGTGCAGGGTTGGGAAAAAACTATTGTAATCGATATTCAATTGCGATATTCTTTACTTTCTGTTCATCGAATGCACTAGAGCCTTTACTTTTTTAAATGAGCATCGAATATGGCCTTGCCTTTCGAAATTCCACATTCGATTTTTTTGTCCAGGTTACTTTACCTCACTTTAGTAAATTTAAAATAATCGTCGGTATGTCATTACCTTGTTTTTGTTGCTAAATTTTTTTTGTGCCAAAAAAAAACAAAAAAAAAGATTTCTAATAGCAAAGTTGCTTCGCATAGGCTATAGGCTACTATGCCCGTCGTTTGTCTGTAAGTTACCGCATAAATGTGAGGACATCACAAAAAATGCTTGGCGTACACCGCTAAATGCTCAGGCTAATATCGAATATCGATTACAATATTCTTTATTGTTTACTTTTTTAAACTATTATCGAAATCGATTATTTCTTTTCTTTTTGGTGAACTATCGAATATCAATTATTTCTTTACTTTTTGGGGTATCAATTTCCAACCCTGCTGATATGCAAATTCACCAAAAGGTAGCCTACCTGCAGACCACCCCGAGTTTCACAGTCCGGTTCTGAGAAAGCAAGCGCTAATGCCATTGTTCGCGACACATCACCACGTTGAAAAGTATTAACAGTGGGACAAAAGCAAAAGTATTCTCAGCGGGATGAAAAAGGTCACAGCTGGGTTAATTACATTAATACGCTCCATGGCTTGCATTCATCTTCTACTGCAGCAGAAACAAAAACCACTTCCAAGAAGTCATCAACCATCAACAATTTCCGAAAGAGCGTGCCATTTTGCAATAGATTTTTGAGTTTGGTGATGTGACTGCGACAAGATTTCTTGCCAATGAATCGATTGTTCTCCTCTGCTGTTGATAGTTGAACCAATGGTGACTTTTCCGTATTTATTTTCAAGACCATAGCGCCCTCCAGTGAGAGCGCTTTTAACACTCGCTGCTAGCCGATTGATAGCGCCATATCCAGCTCTTGTAACAACTGAAAACAAGTAAAACTAATAAAAAAAAAAGGAAAACTAATAAAAGCACATAGAGTTGGCCGATTGGTTGGTGCGTAGGGCTCCGGAACTGGTTTCGCGAATTCGAGGCTCAGCCAGGTCATCTTTTATGATGCATATACTTCACTCATGTGAAAATCCAAGCTGCAATTATCTAGTTTAAAAAAAGCAAAACTTAAAAAAAGAATGATAATAACAAAACAAAAGATATAACCGAATCAAAACTGAAATCACATACGGAGCTGACCGAGTGATTAGCATATTGCTCTCCAGTGCTGGCATTGTGGGTTCGATACTCAACTAGGAAACCTTTCCATGATGCACTCACTTCACTAGTATAAAATCTAATCTGCGTGGCTTAAAAAAAGAGTTACAGATAAGCTTAAACACAGGTTTGAATCTACTCCACCAGTCAAAATTCACAAGGCCAGCCCTTTGAACACACAACAACACGGGTGATCATTAGGTGTGGGTTAGATTCTCACTTGTAGTTTTAAGTTGCTCACTTTACATCTCTAAATCAAAATACGAAAAAAGTCACAATAGAAGAAATTCTGGTTTTTGAATCAGGCTCATTAGTAAAATCGAAATTCAATATCACTGAAATGTATGCTCTTTGATGCTAGGTTGTCTCTTTGACTTTCGATTTTAAAAGATTGAAAGATTACCCAATCAACAAAAGTTACGTGATTTCTTAGAAAACAAATCGAGCAATATGACGTTACTTATCGTCACATGTTTACTTTGTAATGTTGCCATTAAAAAGTAATAAATATTTTACCAGTAAATGACAAAGATGTTTGTTCCATGTCTTCAGCAGTGATTTTATAATAAAAGGATTCGTTGTATTTGGGATCAGAAACTCCAACTTTTGTTGATGTTTTTTTCGTTTTAATGACACGATTACCAAGATATAGACTCACTTTAACATACACCCCTGCAAAACATGAACTCGCGGTCAATTGTTAAACTACTCAAGCCAATACCAACTCCAGAAACCGTTTAAAAACAAGTTACTGTTTACGTAGTGGGCTGAGAGGGTTTTTGCAAGTTTTCGTAACTGGTATAGTTGCAAATCACAAGCAAAAAAGTTTTCTCGGCACATATATTGCCTTGAGTAAATGCCCGTGACACCAACTGCACTGATGAGACCTCAAAGGTCGAAACAGAGTTCACTGTCTGAAGTTACTGTGGCTTCTACAAACCTACAAATTACTCAATTGGAAAAAGAGAACGGCTTATTCGAATTAGTTAAATTAGCAGATGAGTAGCAGGTTTTGCGTTTGTGAGTTAGTGCTTAGCGTCAACAACTTTACGAAATCTTACCGCAACTTACAGAAATTCGTTGCTCATGCTCATTGAAACTTTTCAAGGACAAAGTCTATCTACAGTGGAAGTAGAAGTTTCAATAGCGCTGAATTTTGACGCAACGATCGACTACAATAGATTAGATAACTGCTATGACTTTAAAAAAGGAACTGAATAGCAAATATTTGGTCTAGGCAGCTGGATTCGTGTAAAAACTTTTATTTTCTGGAATTCAAATCAAAATCAAATCTTCATTATCTTCGCGGTATTACGACGAAGCGTGTTATGTGTAGGTTATGTGTAGCTGGGCCATCTCCGCGCTTAGCGCCTGGGCAACACAAAAACGTCGCAGCGGTGGCAAACCGTTGGCGGCAGTGTCCGATTTGACCAGCCCAGGAATCGAAGCCAAGACTTCCCGCACCGATAGCGATGTCTTTAACCGCTAGGACAATCGGCTGATATATCTGGAATTTCTTTATGCTATCGAACAAACAATTGAAACTACCTGTGGCATCGAGATCTATTCTACGTAAGTTTTTTGCTTCTTTCACAACCACGCAAAGCTTTTCAGCGCTTGGAATGTAGGAAAGTGCAACATTGAGATCACCAAGAGAAGATCCCGTATCACCAGGCTAAAAATACAAACACATGTTAATAGGCATAAGACCAAAAAAGCATAAAAAATTGCGATTTCTATGGAAAAGTCAGAGCAGGTACGTAAGTACTGCTTCTCTATTTTTTGACGAAGCGTTATGCAATTTATGCTTAAAGCATTCTTATTAGATATCGCGATATTTGACTAATTGCGATTTGCTTACCCTTTACAATTTTTCGCTTGAACATTTCAGGGATGGATCTTGGATTTTTCGTTAGAGAACAAAGAATCAAGTAACTACTAGTCTTGCTTTGTATGTTTGGAAGTCCAAAATCTTTTTATATTTGGAGCTGCCCATAAATTTTTGGTGAATGGCATTTTACCTTGGCTATATCATCCAGATCGCTCCACATTTCTTCACTGGCTTTTGAAAAATCAAGGTCATCTAAGTGCACCAGAGCGTGACCTAGCAAGTTTCGAGAAGATTTTCTTTTTTCTTCATCATAAACAGAAAAGCGTAATATTCTTTGTCGTATTTCACAGTTTGGCACCTGAAACATTATTATTAAAAGTCTTAACAAATAAACAATTGGCAAAATAACCCTACAGACTGTTTCGCACTATAAGCGCTCTTCAGGGGTTCTAAACAATTAAAAATAAACATAAAAGTCAAAATCGGTACTCACCATTTTTCAGAGCAGTTTCACACCCTTGAATTTAGACGTTGCAAACTACTTTGCGTTTGAAAGAAAAAAAAAACAACTTAGCAATCAGCTGTATTTATCCCATTTGTGCTAAATACAGCTGATTGCTGAGTTTTTTTTTTTTTTTTTCTTTTGAAACGCAAAGTAGTTTGCAACGTCTAAACTCAAGGGTGTGAAACTGCTCTGAAAAATGGTGAGTACCGATTTTGACTTTTATGTTTATTTTTAATTGTTTAGAACCCCTGAAGAGCGCTTAGTGCGAAACAGCCTGTTGGGTTATTTTGCCAATTGTTTATTTGTTAATTAGCTATGGACCTTAATGGTACATTGAGCAATTTTTTGGTTATGCTGACAACCCTTTTCCAGTTTCTGTATTAAAAGTGTTAAAAATTTCTAGTGCATATAATGATAATTTTCTTTTTTTTGACAATTCAATGAGCTCGAGTTGTTACAAAGCGTGACTCGCACTTGGTTCGAGTCTAGAATGAATAATCTTGGCATGGTATTTGAAGCTTGACCTCGAATATTCTAAGCTAGTAGAGCACAAAAAGACTCGATCGATTAGAGTGGTCATAAGTCAATCCAATGTGACACATCATAAAACTCGCTATGACTGAAAATGCTACTGACGCTATACTGCAGAAATAAAAAAAAATCATGGTAGCAACTCATCGTAAGTCGATCGACTTTCACAACCGAGCAAAAGTCAAGCAATAAAATTTATACGAACTTGAAAAGCAAAAGTTTCGTTGAAGACAGGATTGTTGCAGCGATGTCGAACTTTAGTTTGATGGGAGTGTCTTTCATCAGGAAGAAGAAAAACCTTAACAAAACTGTCTCGAGGAACGTCGTCATTGGATGATGGTCTGGATGGAAGTTGCTTCACCTTTGAATAAAATCAAATCTTCAATATGGTTGCAGTATCGTGCTGATTGCGTTGCAAGTGGCGTTGTCGATTTCCGCGGTTTTGCGCCTGGGCAACACAGCTTAGAACTTCGAAAAAATTTCGCAACGATGGCAAGCCGTTGGCGCCACTGAGTCAGATTTGACCGGCCCTGTAATTAAACCCTAGTCCTTCCGCACTGGTAGCAATGTCGTTACCACCACGCCCACCGGCAGATAAAGTTAAAGGAGTTCTAAGAGCAAAATTCTGAGAGAACACAAATTTTGCTGCTCGACCCTAATATAAATTCCAAAGTCTGCTTGCTGGGTTTACTCAATCTGCGTGTTCACTTGGAGTACAAAAAGCTATAGTGGCGTTTAGAAGGTTGGGTGCAAAGAGTGTCTACCTCTGGTAGACTTGGGTTTGATTCCAAGTTGGGTCAATTTCCAAGTTGGTTTGATTCCAAGTTGGGTCAAACCAATGGCTTAAACTTTGGTATTCACAGCTTCCCGCTTGATGTTTTGGTATAGTCGGATGGATGGCCGATTGACCGGCAGCTCCTACAGCTATAGGTTAAAGCGCTTCGCTCGCTTTCTCGTTAAGAAACATTATGCAATTAGCCAATCTTCTGCGTCATGATTAATTTTCGTATTTCATAAACATTTTTAGTTTGACCTCTAAATCTCTTGGGTTTGTTTTGGTCAACTAGAAACGAATAGTTAATTTGGATAAAAAGTGTAGAGCTTGTACAAAAATATATACGTGTTCAGTATATTCAGTTGAATAAAATAGATTTTGGAACACAATTTATGGAATTTGTAAATACTTTAAATACAAAAATAAGAGCCAATAATATTAGAAACATTTGACTTTTTCAAGATGTTTTGATTCAAACTTATACCACTGTCAATCTTATTCAAATAGAATGAATAAGACTGACATGGTTTAAGTTAAATCAAAACGTCCCGAAAAATTCAAAATTTTTCAATATCACTGGCTCTTATTTTTGTAATCAAAATAGTCTTTGTTTGTAGCTGTTTCAGCCACTGGTTACCACTTCTCTCTAATTAAACTAGCGAAAAACTTAGTCAGTTTTGCAAACGGTTCAAATAAATCAAAGTAGGCCTATTTTAATTTTCGGAAACCGTAAATAAAATTTCCGATGTGTTTAGGAATCCGAATTTCTGTTTTTCTAGGTGTTCTGAGATTTTCTGATATTTACAAGTTTATCTACCCCCATAAACTTCACTTACTTAATTTCTTTGCAAAACTTATTTTATTTTTGTAATTTCGGGGGTATCTGACGTCACGTAATGTTATACGTCACGTGCAGGGTCATGCGTCAGTTGCTTACGCGGCTAAATATCGATAAACAGTGCGGTTTCATAACCCAAACAAAGGTTTTAGAAATGAAATTGAAAATTGATTCACAAAATTCTTCCCAAACTCGCAAAACAACTGCCAGGAGTTGAAAAAAGCTTCTCAAAATTTATGACTTGAAAAATTTCAAAAATAGGTTACTATTACTCTTTTCGCAAATAATTGAAAACAACCAACAAGTCAAAAATGCAGAAAATGGTTTCCAAAAATATAAACAATAAACTACTAAAACAAAAAATATTCCAAAACAATTTTTCAAGCTTAGTGTTGCCATTTATTTTAAGCAAACTACAGTTAACCAGTTTAAATATACCGTATGTGAGCAAAACCTTTGCAAGCATTTTCTCTTTATATGATTTTAATACAAGACCAAAACACATCGAATCATGTCGGTTTTTATAAAGTCATAAATTGAAATACGTAATAAAATGAATAACCTAGCAAATAAATCCAAGTTTACCAATTTGTTAAATATTAACGTGAATTTCTTTTAAGATAACCTAGATTTAACCAAGAACGTGTCACGTCAACTATAGGAATAGGATGGTACCAGCCTCAACAAAACAAAAACGTTTTTTTATTCTTTTTTGAAATTCCTAGCGATAAAGGACGCAGAAATTTATCTTGTAACAATTTCAAAAATAAATTTAAAAATTCTGCAAATATTGCTCTCTATTGTCACTGGGTGTTCAGAGCTGCAGTTTTTTTCTATCACCTAAAGCAAGGTGCTTAACCTTTTTTGTCTCGTTTACCCTTTGCCGAAAGAAAAAAGTATAATTTACCCCCAGTGTACCACTACTGCTTTTTCATTACCGAAAATTAAAGTTTTCTGTAGTCTTTAATTCAGAAAATTTACCCCCTCGGTGAGTACAGTTTACCCCAAGGGGTGAACTTACCCCCGGTTAAGAACCCCTGACCTAAAGGATTTAAACTTCAATGGTACAGTCAGCTACAAGGCGTAATATTCTAGTAAGCATCGCTCACTTTTATTACTTTCACCATTAATGATTCGATTGCACCATCATACACTAAAGAAAACCACACTCTACCGCATCGACTTCGGCATTCTGTAGACGCTCTAAAAACATGGCAAAAGACATTAGCAAATTTTCAAATTACATTGAACATAAAATTCAACAGATTGAGGGAGACTGCGTAGGTAGCTAGTACTCTTTGACTAAGCACCACCGGGAAAAAATGTCAAATATACGATCGGATCCAGCCGTGAATCGAACCCGTAGGTTGTGTAACCCACCTCGCTAACGCTAGGACCTATCGCTTACAAGCATAACTGTAAAGAGCTGTAAAGAGTGCCGCAAAAAAGAATGCGAAGCGAAATTCTTCAAATCAACACAGTCACTCCAAATGTGCATCAGGCACAATCAGTCTCACGCGTGAATCGAACCCGTAAAGCAAAATATATAACCCTCGCATGCTTGACTAGAGCAAGGCTTTGCGGCAGACATAAAAATATAACGTGACCAATAAAGCTAAAAGTGTTTATCTGAGTCTAAAGAACAGTAAAAATCAAGCCCTTTAACAAGAAATAGACTCACTTGTAGAGCTCTGGCTCTATTTTTCCAATCCAGTTATTTGCTTGATGTTCTGGTGAATTTCTCAGCATCAGTTCTCTGGCATCAACAGAAGCTGAGCGTTGATGAGTTTTCACTGGGCTTTTCGTATCTGCAAACAACAATCAGTTAAAATAAATTTATCAGTATACGGTTGCCCCTTTACCGCAGAATCGAGCTGTTATTATTTCTACAACTGTGCGATCGACTCTTCAATTTTGATTCCGATTTTCCAAAACTGATTAGCTTTCTCGAAAAATTTATGCCTTTTTAAAATACTTTGAATTTGGCCCACTTCATAATTTCTAATCCAACAGAACGACTTTTATGAAATGACTTCAAATAGTTGCAAGGTTTTGGGTTTAATTCTCGGCCAAACTTGATTGCCGCTTTCAAGAATAGAAAGGTTTACTTCCCTTTGACAGAGGGAAAAAAAGAAGCAATGAATCGATTAAATCTAGTTGCATTTAGCACCTTAAAAGTTGTTTAAATATGTAAAGTGAATTGTACCTTACATACACTTTGCATCCTGATTTTCTTGATACTGTAAATAAACATACTATCATCTGGTAAAGAAAGTAAATTAGTGTATATCCAAAATACAAAACTATTTTTGTTTAATAAACCTGAACTTTACCATTATTTTTGTTGCTGCCAAGTAAGGAAAAACGAGGATTTACTGCCACAGACATGGATCTACTCCGTATCAGCTCCATTGGACTCATTGGGTCAATTTGGAGCTGAAATACAACAGAAATTGTTGGCTACTACAATTTTTACTGGTGTCATTGAGGGTATAGGCGCCCACTATTTGACACATAAACACATATCAAGTTTGCGTCGGATTCGAACTCGAACCTTGTAGATAATGGCGCACCCAGGATTCGGTAAAGGAGGGGGGCACAACCGGGGGTCTGGGCCCCAGCCGCCAACAATTTTTTAAGGTTTTTACGCGAAAAACACTCACTTTAGCGTAGTTTTTTGTCAAAAAAGGACACACCGGTATCTGCAGTAACTATTGACAGCACAGAAATGTTTTAGTAGCCTACGTTTAAAAGCATAAACTTGGCTAAGAAAATGAAAGAAGGCTGCAAGCATTTCTAGTTACTGTATATCGTAGACTGAAAGGTAGGTAGGTGTTCTAACCGTTTTTACAATTTTTTAGATAACAAGTCGGAGTGTTCTGCAGTACAATCTACATCAACGCACGGGCCAAAGGGGAAAGGGCATGACACCGTGCTGCCCTTGCGTGCGCCTACGCTTGTAGATGTAAACATGGTTGGCAGCTCAGTAAAACAACCGTAAACGCATTGTGCTGTTCTGCTGGAACAACTGTTACGCGGATAGTGACGAAAATGGGCATTTGTTATAAAACCTTATGAAAAAAATGTTGAGTTTACCGCAAAAATAAAAAATAAACGAACAAATAAACCTAAAAGCTTCAACTTTCTCATGTAATTTCTATTATTTATTCACCTGAACTGGTTTTGTTTCCGTAAATCTTCCTGGTGCTAATGGAGGAAGTTCAAAAAGTATGTCGTCATCTTTGTGAGTCCTTGTTATGGCTGGCGACCATTTTGTCGTGGATGGGGATCCTTGCGGAGTAACTCTCTCCACAGGAGGATGAATACGGATGATGGGAGAATGTTGTTCTGGTATAACATCTTTGTTTTCATTTTCACTAAACACAAAATGTATAAAAAGGTTTGAAATTTTGTCATTAGCGCTAAATAGACTTAAAGATGACGATTCAATGATTGCGCGCGAACCGGACAACGGCCAAGGTGTCGTAATTTTAGACAAAACTACATATCTGGCCAAACTTGACATCTTACTGGCTGATAAGTTGATATTTAGACCAGTGGAGGAAAGCGACAATATTAAAAATCTGACACAAAATGTATGATTTTGGCAAGACTTTTTAACAACCTTTTAGCAAGGCAAGATTTAGGCAAGACTTGGGCAAGACTTTTTAACAACCACCAAATTACTATTGACGGGCATAAGCGTATTACGACTTTCAAAATAGACCAGACCATTTAAGATGCGAGATTTCAAGCAATTGGCAATTATGCGCAGTAAGTTCATGCTTGAGGATATCACACGGTTAACACTAACGTAAAAGCAGATCTTCATTATACTCGCGGTATTACGTCGAAGCTTGTCACGAGAGGCGAGGTCCACCTTCGCAGATTTGCGCCAGGGCAACACAGCTCCGAAGAAACGTCGCAGCAGTGGCGACCCGTTGGCGATACTGTCTACGATTTGACCGGCCCGGTAATCGAACCCCAGACTCCATCGCCGGCAATAACCACGAAGCCGACCGGTTGGTTCTATACCAGAAATGGGCAAACTACGGCCCGCGGACCAAATCCGGCCCGCCGGTCCTTTTATTCTGGCCCGCCGGCACTTACACAAACTGAAACTTCCACCATGAATTAAGCCGAAGACCTTTTTTTTTCTTTAGAGATCATGGATGGCAGTGATTTTCAAAAAAATAGGCCTAAGCCACAGCGGTGCAAAATTGGAATAAAAAACAAGAAAAATGAGGTGCAAACCTTTTTTCTGGAGATTACATTCGTACGAGGACCGTGATCTCCAAAAAAAGGTCTTCACCTTGTTTTCCAATCAGCGTGCGGCCCGTGGCTTAAACAATTTTTCCAAATCTGGTTCTTCGTGTGAAAAGCTTGCCCACCCCTGTTCTACAGCGTAAAGGTATGGAAAATAATCACCACTAACTTGCCCAATCTCAAGTGCTCAAAATTACTTTTTTTCAACTTTTTCAAAATAGTTTTAGAAAACTTACTCCAGCTTGTTATCCACACTGTCTTTTTGCCACGTCCGCCAGATGGCTGTTTTAATCATTGTAATCTTTTCTTCTTGCTTGATAAACTTAACATGCGCGTTTACCCGCAGATTAACTATGTATCAAGCTTAGCTTTAAAAATCTTCACTAAATCACAATCACAGTGAAAAAGAACAATCTCTGTAAATGTTTACTGAAAGCATACACACGCCACTGCACAGGGCATAGTACTCAACTCATAAACTTCGCTTTCACTTGTGTAAGCTTTGTTGCCCGTTCAAGTTTACGGCTCTGCTTTGTCCAAACTTGAAAAATTATGAGAATTTTATACAGAAAAACATCTGCACTAAAACTGACTCTGTTTTCAGAGAATTTACCATTTTCACCTTTTCTTTGGCTAAAATAAACTTTCAAGTTTAGCTATGCAAACAAACCAAGGGTTATTATAGTGATATTTTTGAAGTACTTTTATTCCCAAAGTTGTTTTTGAAAACCAATAAAATACTTAAAACTTTCGAAATCTTGTGAAACATTAGAACAAGCATTTTGGCAACGTTACAAATTCTTCAGAGTTCTTTACAATTTTTCAAAGAAGATAAAGGCTGGGTCTTGTTATGCTCTATATTATCGTGCGTATTGATAAACAATTCTTTAACGGCTTAACGGGCAAAACTTGAACTCGACCGCTTTCGAAATTACGCAAGCGTTGCTGTTGTTCTAAAATAAAGGTTGTACGAGATCCAAAATGAAAATCTGGGGGCTCCCAGTCTTATTTGTTCTTTCAAATACACCTCCTCAGCAGGTTTTGCAGACAAGGAGTCCCCAAGCCAATTTCTTTAGCAATAAGGGTCCCAGGGACCAGACAGGTAAGAGCTACAGTTCCAAAATTTAGAGCTCAACATCAACTTTAATACTAGCATTATCTCTACTTCTCGCTAGACTATGCTTTTGAGAATGCAGAGTGAAGATGTTATAAGTGTCAGAATCAGAACTTCCTGTTTGGGTTACTGCTAACCTCTGTAACATCTAACGCTTCATTGCGGTAAAGAGTTGGCGTAGACGTCCGTTTACAGCCGGGCTTTTTCAAGATTATTTCATGTAGTCTCGCCAACACTTAAAATCTTTTCGGCTGTGGGGCTCTTTCTTCAACTATTTTCAATGCTTCTTCTTTTTTCCCTTCTGTTGCTTAATCTATCCTTTCGATTTTTTCATACGTTTATGTTGTGGTGGATAAAGCGCTTGCCTCTGAAACGATAGACAGGGGTTCGATTCAGATTCGGGAATATCGCTGCAGCGTTTTGCGTTGGTAGCTGCGTTGCCTAGGTGCTAAGTTGCGGAGATGGGCATTGAACACTGCCTCTTCGTGACACGCTTCGCATTTTACGCGAATTGAAGAGAAAAAAAGTTTCCTGTTGACACAAACTTTTAAAGGAAGTCGAAGAAGTGCGGATAATGTGAGTGCCTCTTCTCTCTTACGCTTACAATGTTTTCTTCATCTTATTTCAGTTGCTTCGCCTTTAGCTCAGTCGTTAACTACTTCGCTATCGATGCGTGAGGATTGGGGTTCGATCCCCGGGCCGATTACATCGTAGACAGTGTCGCCAAAGGCTTGTCACCGCTACGGCGTTTCTTCGGAGCTGTGTTGTCCAGGCGCTAAGCCACGAAAATTTGCGCCGCTACTCGTTACATGCTTCGACGTAATATGAACATTTGATTTTTTTTTTTTTGATAGCTCGCCTTTAACGAAAAAAAATTCAAGTATCGTTTTACCAACGCTATTGAATTTTCGTCTTTTTCACAAAAAATTGACTTTTTTCCTTTGACGACTGTTGTTTGACGCAAACGCTATACCTCTGTAACATTCTCAAAACTGCCTTTTGCTATGTTTTTTTAGCCCCACTGTAGCTATTGTAATTTTTTCCTCGATTGATTGCTTAAAAATTTCCATATGCCGAAATCTGTACGATCAAGAAAAAATGCTGTCGACTTCTCATATTGATAATAGTGCTTTAAAAGAAGGCCATTAAAACGTCACAGAAGGTAGTATCTGTTTACTCAATTTGGCGCGAATTTAATATTAACGTTGCCTGGTAACTATATCGACTTATCAAATCTGACAATGTCTTCAAATATTCTTAATTATAAAAGATGGCATTTTTGCTAGAAATCATGTATCATCTTTGAGTGAAGTGCCCCCGGTAAGTTTTTTCGTTGGCGGATTGGGGGTGGGCAAAGGAAGCAAAATACCCTTTCCTTAAATTTTAGTTTTATGTATTGATGCATTTGTTCTTTGGTACTTCTACAGTAGACGAACAAAGCAGACAGATCGGCTTTTTTGCGTCATAGCCTTCCCCTTAAAAAATTGTTGGATTTGCCCCTTAAGGCGTAACATGAAACATTTTCCAGTAGACTCAGTAGAGTGACGCAACTAGCAAAAATCACAATCTTGTTACCGGTATGTCAAGTGGGTCAATTTCCAGAGGGTGCTAAGACTCTCCCTTGCCTCTTTCTGCCAACGCTTGTAGCTTTAAGCACACTTTTCAACAATTATTCCATTTTTTAAAACCCACGTATCCTGACTAGACCGCGGGGTCGGCAGGTCAAGCTGAAGTTTTTATACGTCTCGATCTGTTGTTTCAAATTGGCTTTTAAATTTTTTTACAGATGACACTAAAATCAAAATTTTCAGCTTCATAATAACCTATGTCACGTGGATAAAAACTATTTCATCAAAGGTAGTGGTAAGCTTTCTGTCGGTAAATGAAAAATTGATACCTATTCGGATTGTGACGTCATTGGGCGTTAGTTTGCGTCACTTACGTCAACAACTTACCGTGAATACATACATCACAATTCATAATTAGGTCAACCAAAGTGTAATATCTCATAGCAAACGACGTCTGTGTTGTTGAGAAATCTAATGAGTAACGAGAGCTGCTAGATGTAACCAGCGATGGGATTCAAAATTTTAAGAACAGGTTCTCCTTTGTATCGTACTTACTAACAACAGGTTCCCTCATAAAGGTCTAATGTCTGTAAAAAAAAGCAAAAACGGGTTCGCTGATTATCCTGACAATCCAAGAACGGGTTCGCGCGAACCCGTGCGAACCCCATGAATCCCATCACTGGATGTAACCATCTGCAAGTTGACTTTTTCTCTGCAAAAAAGAAGACTCTCAAACTTAGAGCACTGAGATCAATCTGCCTATGCTTTGTTCTACAAAACTTTCGAATTCTCATGCCAATAATAGTAACTTACTTGAGTGTTTTTTGCTGTCACGGTTGGTATTACCAAGAACTAATCAACTAGTCGTGTAACACCCTCAGGTTTCCGAGACGTTTCGCGTTTTTCATTCTGTTCGTTCACAGAAGCAATGAAATTAGTCAGCCATGTCTATACGATGTTTTTGACTAAGCCATAGCCTAAGGAGACGAAAATGTCACCGTATAAATTTGGCAAAACATTAAAAACTATCACCGAAATTAAAGGTTGGTTTGTATGTCCTTCGTGTTTAACCTAAGGTTCTATAGCGTATACCAAGCAGCAACGGTGTAACGAGAAATTTTAAAAGGTGCACCATAAACCACAAAAACCATCAAAAGAGTCTGCCATATGTTAGACACTTGCGACCATTTGTTTTTTATACCAATAGGAAAAGGCAAAGGGGGGCATGGCACAATGCTCTCCCCCTCAATACGCTTCTGCTATTAGCAATAACTACTTGCGAGCAGCCTATATGATTTTATTTTGGTTAAATATGTTTGACTTATCGTGCTGCATTTAACAATTGAACATGGCAAAAAAAAGTAGGATACTTTTTCTGATATAATCTGTTTTTATCTCAGGTTTATTTGCGCTGTCCATTTTACCTGGATATTGATGATCTGGTAAGCGGCGCAAAAAAATCGTCACAGATGGGAAACAGCCATTTGCCGCAATCAGTTTTTAGATAAACTAAATTTTGAATGAATGGGCTCTAAATTACTGTTTTGTTTTTTTAACAAGTATTGTCTTTGTTTTCTTTGATTTCATTTTCGTGTCTTTTCATCAAAATTGAACTATCATCGTTACATTTGATAAAAAAGTTTTGTTTTTTTTAGTCAAATCGTTTCAAAACGTACCGTAATGCTGTCCATTTTATGCTCTTGCTACTCTCCGTCGACACCGGCCCATACGAGGGAGAGGCTGAGGAGCTCCAGGCCTCTGCTAAAATTTTGGTTATGCATAAAAATAGAACGGTTATGCATAAGTCAGCGACATGGCCTAGCGGTACAGCCGGCATGTGACAGATTCTACGTGACGGGTTCGATTCGCGACGGGAGCCGATCGCATTTTAACGGTACTTTGGTATTTCTAGAAGTATAAAATTGCGACGAAAACATGTTGAATTCTTAGCCAAACCCAAAAAGATTGGGGGGCACCCCAGATTGTGATGTTAATTGTTAATGGTGATAGATCTATTATCCACTTTTCTATGATACACCTGAATTTTTCAGTCTTGCTACAGCTGACTTTTTTGTTAGTACAGTAACGCCTACATGTAAAAAAAAACTCATGAAAAATAACAACATGAGAGAACATCTCCACCTAGCGTAGTCGTCAAAATCGAAAACATATTCGACGCAAAAGCTCATCTCAGCCTGAAAGGAGAAAAGCAGTTTAAACCTATTCTTTTCACCCAAAAATCAATGCAGGATTTATAACTGCCTCATTCGCAGACAGTTGTTTAATCTTACATATTGACATTTACAGCAAAGCAAAATTAAACATCAAAGGTTATTGGTTTAATTTCAAACACTTTTTGACTCTTTGTAAAGAAGAACATTAGCTAAGTCTGCTTTTCTCCCAATCAATTGATCAATCAAACAAAGAAAATTCTCACCAATGGTTTCTTTAGATGATTTTCTGATCTAGCGAGTGCGTCACATTTCAAAGCTGTTTACGGTTGTCAATAAAAGTCATCTTCCAGTGTGGATTATTATCGATAACGAAACAAATGGTTTTGTATAGGATGGAGTCTATATACACTTTCAGCTATTATCAATTCTTGAAATTTTGGGGGATGATTAGGTCTATCGAGCAATACCGCTTGCGTTAGTCTTGGAGAGCTCCTATGTTCGCGCCCCCCTAATAAAGTTAAGAGCAGATATCTCCCAGTTTCTCTCAAATAATCGTGCTTTTATAAAGAAAACTCCCCACCCCTCAAAAAAATTTTACATACGCCTCTATGCAATACGCTAAGCGTTTCAAATTTTTAAATAGTTTTCGCGTAGTAGTATAGTAGGTAAGCCAATGGAGAAAAAGCTATTGTTTTTTAAACAGGATAAAAAAATGCAAATCTAGGCGTTTGAGGGTTGGAGTTTTTGCAACTGGTGCCGTTCATTTATTTTATTTTGAGGGAAAGATTTTCATATTATTACCTTTGTTCACCTTATCTTGCTAGCGGTTAGTCTAAAGCAGTAGGCTGTCAACAAACAAGGACTACCTACATGAACGAACAGAGATGACCGGTCAATTTGAGTTCTTCCTATGACTTTACCATTCAACAAGATTACCATTAGCACCTCTTGGAGGATAATAAAGAAACAAAAAAATTTTCCACTCCGCTGAGCGGGATGTGACAGCAGTATTTTCATATTGATGGCTTCCAGAAGATATTCAAACCACGGTGAATTGTAATACGCAGTACATCAGATAAAAACAGCCGACAAAATAGAAGAAACAGCGATAGAATATATTTGAAGTGCAGTATATGGAGTTTTTGAAAAGTTTACTCAGAAAAATGAGAACCAATAATAATTTATGAAAACATTTGAATTTTCGAGACGTTTCGATTTTTACCGACATCATTGCCAATCTTATTCAAATAGCGCAAAAGATTATCAAAAAGAAAGAAGACTCGTTTGTACAGGCTCAAGATTCAACTTCAATTGTTGAAAAAAAAAACGTATTGAGTAAACTGTGTAAAAAAAGCTTAGGCTAAAACTGTCAAAAACATTTTTCAGAAATAAGAATTCGAAAGTTTCTTTTTGAAGTTTTCACATTTTTTAACATTTAGAACAAAAATTTCCGCATGTAAAGAGTTGAAACTAGGCATGCCTTACGAGGTGTCTATGTCTGGTGGAGCCCCATGGGGCTTTCGGATTGCTGGAGGACCGTTCGCCGGCAAGCCAACTACGGTTTCAAGGGTAAGATTTTTCGTTTTTCTGCGACAGTTTCAGAACGCTCACGCAATGCTGTTGTACTTCGAACAGGTTATAATGATTAGATTGTTGGCGTACGCAAGGGGCTACTTGTTTTTATTTACTTCTCTCAGGGGTTAAAAGCTGTTATCGGTTAAATTTTCTTAAAAAAATATCTTACCTTTTGAAGTAAATCTCCAATAGCCTCCCCTACAAAATATTTGCCCACGCCCCTGATTCTGGAGCACAAGCGTAGAAAAACAGAATTTTTCAAGCACAAAAGTCGTGTTTAGGAAAATTAGCCATCCAGCATTAAGAGGGTTCATTAATCAAGTGGAATAAGAAAATCTAAAATACAGGGTGTTTCAAAAGTCTTGGGCACATTTTGACATTGAATATCTCGGAAACTATTAAGGAAGTAAAACTTGCAAAAAACTTAATCAAATAGCCGTACATAAAGCATAATGTAATTACCTTTACAACAGCACAACTTTTATCTTATACTTCCATTTATAGTTAAGGAAATATGTGGGCTTCCAATGTGCCCTTGACTTTTGGTTCACGGTCTGTATAAAGTGAAGATTGTTACATATACTTGAGAAATTTGCAAGGGACAAATTAATGTTTCGACTATAACAAAAGTCTCGTCAGCCTTGCTATGCACAGCCAATCCAGGCTAAACTCATTCCAGACTGTAAAGACTCTTTTTTGCATTGCTTTACCTGGACATCTCGACTTCATCTCTTTCCTAGGTTGTGTCCTATTTTTAGCAGGCGACTGGCCCCAAACAACGATACCCAATGAAAGAGCCTATAACTACTAACCCCAAACTTAAAAAAAAAAAGTTTGGGGTTTTAAAAAAAAAAAGTTTGGGGTTAGTAGTTACAGGCTCTTTCATTGGGTATCGTTGTTTGGGGCCAGTCGCCTGCCAAAAATAGGACACAACCTAGGAAAGAGATGAAGTCGAGATGTCCAGGTAAAGCAATGCAAAAAAGAGTCTTTACAGTCTGGAATGAGTTTAGCCTGGATTGGCTGTGCGTAGCAAGGCTGACGAGACTTTTGTTATAGTTACATACTTGATTTTACAAACATTTTTGTATTGACAACTCTTTTCAAGATAACTCCTGGAGGGAAAGCCGCTCAAGCAAATGTGATGCAAGGAGATGTATTGATAGCAATAAACGGATTTGCGATCAGCCATCTCGACCTACCGGAACTCATGGAAATGATTAAAGTCTCAGGTTGGACCCTGCACTTGACTCTCATCAGGTAAAGATTTTTCAATTTTAATCAAAAGTCCAGAGTTCGAACCAGTGGCGTAGCCTAAGGAAAGGAAAGAGAAGGGGGGCTGTTCTTCCTTCATAAAGTTTTACGTATGTACATTTTTTTCAGAAATTGATTACTGAGGGCGAATGAAAACGGTTCCTTTTATTCTCTAAAACCGGCCCTGGCCCACCTAATTTTTTCTCTTGCTACGCCCCGGATCGAACCGACCTGGTGCCCCAGCCATACAGTTTGTATTTGCGACGAACATATAACCTAGGGAAAGTAGCGGTTGCACTGCAATGTAAAAGCTCACTTAATCTCAAAATATACTCGCGGTTGTCGATATCTTTTCTATTCTAAACGCATGACGAGAAGATTATCTTTGTATTTTGTACTAGATCAATTTATGTTAGATAATTTTTACTTTACAGCCAGGAAGAAATTGTCCACGTGACAAAGAGAAAACGACATTCGGAAGCAAATATAACCAATGCTGCTGAAATGTAAGCTGATGACTATCATGCAATATCGTGAAATTATGATTAAAAATATAAAAATCTAATCTTCATTGCACTCAGCACGGCACTGCGCCGAAGCGTGTAACAAGTGGCGAGACGCATCTACGCTACTTAGCGCCTGGGCATCACAAAAGCGTCGCAGGGGTGGCGAGCCGTTGGCGGCAGTGTCCAATTTGACCGGCCCGGGAATCGAACCCAGAACCTCCCACACCAATTGCGATGTCTTTAACTATAATACGCGTTTATGCAATGTCTTACTAACGCAGAACTATCAAATTTACTAGAGCAGATAGCAATTTTGTGCAAGTTTTGACTTGCCGAAGAATCAATCTCACGTCCATAGTTTCGAGAAATTGAGTTGCTATTTTTCTGACTTGTTATTTTTACAGAGAACGACCTCAGAGTCAACTGGCTTCAACACCAGCAAGGTAAAAGAACCCTGGAAAGCGTTTTCACGATACCAAATAGCGTGTGGGGAGAGCTATTGTGCCATGGCTCCCCTTCTGACTTCGATTTTTAGTAAAATAGCCAAGAAATGCTTTTAATAAAACAACAACTGAAATATGGCAGATTTTTTTGATGAATTTTGTAGTTTGTTGCTTCCCTTAATATTTCATGCTACGCCACTGATGTACCATATAGAAGAAGCACTAGCTTAGCAGAGAAGTGCGGAAGTGGGATTCCATACTTGCTCAAATATCAAGAAATTTTAACGTCATATTTGGATTTAAAAGCTAAGCGTTCAGGCCATAAAAAGTAAGAGCCTTGAAAATGAAATGCAAAAACAGTAATGGACCTATTAGTATTTGTCTGAAAATACTGTTTCTGTTTTAGCTTATGTGGCGAGGCAAGAAGTCGCCCAGAAAGTCAACAAAGGTAAGATAAAAGCTTACATCCAGGGGGGATTTTCCAATAGGCTAGGCAGGCTAAAGCCTAGGGCCTCGGAGAAATAATGTACGTACAGATGAGTCTGATTATTAATCATTAGGGCCTCAATGACCAAACAGCCTAGGGCCTTTCATTGTGTAAATGCGGCCCTAGCTTGCATCGTTTGTTAGCGATTGGCAATCGTAGTCGGGGTGCCACCAAGTACTGCCGCCTCCTTCTTGACGCATGAAAACCTTTTTTATGGACATCGATCACATGAGCGAATGAAAACAGGGACTCTCATTGTCGACATCCGGCCCTGTCCCACTCCTACATTTTTGATGGATTCACCCCGAGCGATTGCAATCATGTATTATACTTTTTTGTTTTTAATGATTAATTGTAATTACTTGTTAAATGGCTGTTTGAATTACCAAAACTTTTTGACTAAGCGTGACTTTTTGTAAGGAGGCAAATACGCCGCAATATTGCGAACTATAAAACAAAAAATGCACAGATGCTGGTGTTTAGAGTGTGTGTAAACAGTAAAGTATAACAACGTTTACGGTTTTACTGATTTTTTTAGTTCTAAAAAAGAGGAGCCGGTGGTAGATCAACCACCATCAACCCCGGCAGCGGAAAATGACAACAATGTAAAAATGTAAGATACAAGATTAATTGTTACAAGTTTGGGGTATTGCAGTTTTGATATGAGAATTTTGTAGTTTTTTGCTCCTTGTCTGCAAGCAGTGATTTCTGAAAATTTGTGTGTTCCTCAAGAGTATCTTCACTCTGTTAGAAGTGTTACGACACTTTGTTAATAAATTGCTACGATACCGTAATTAAATGACAAAAGTTGAGCTCAGAATGTACCAAAGTTAAGTAAGAAGCAGCTTCATATGCACAATGACGGCGTTTAACGAAAGTCTAATTTCTTGTTTTCGAAATCAACGGACACAAACCCATTAATCGCTATACATCGAGATTTTATACAGCTCAGAACCACTGTAAATAACTTGTATAAGAGGTGACGGCCACCTGTCTACCACTCCAAGATGGGTAATTCCGTTATTAAGTGCCTTTCTCAACGGCACAACAAGTAAACTTGACGGCTCGTATGTGCAACCAGTTGCGCTAACCTTGTTTTTGTTTCAAAATTTCAGTGAAAGTTGTCTGCACGTTGAAGAAAAACTTTGTTCGGGGAATGAAGAATCAATATCCGCTTCGTTCACGTTTGAATCCGTATCAACTCCGGTAACTCCTGTTCAAGATCATCCTGAACCTAAACCCAGACGTGCAAAGTCCGCAGATCATGCAGTGAACATAGAAGTAATCCATGAACCACCGAAAGTTGAAGAAAAAAAGCCTTCACCAGTACCTGAGTAAGTTTCCTTGTGATTTTAACCAGATTTAATGTCGTCATTTCTTTTTTTCAATTTCACCGGCAAAATTGTTACCAAGGAAGGTTTGATTTTGTAGTTTGTTTACGCAATTCAATTTTAGAGCCCCAGAAAATTCCGAAACTCCAAAAAAGATGCCCGATTTTGTTCGCAAACAACTGAAAGCTCAAAAACCACTCCCCACGTTAAAGCCGCAAGTCTACTGGCTGCATGTAAGCGTTTTGTGTGTGCTACGGAAGCTGTGAGCAGCGTAATGTGATAGCGAAACTCCGCACAAGGTGAAACATAATTTTTACTGCAGGCTACGTTGTATACACTTGCCTGTGTTCTTCCATTTTAGATGTACTTCTTGCTGTATAGGATAATGTGCTTTGCATTTTTCGCTACTCTTGGTCTTTTCTCAAGCCCACTTTGATCTCTGGAAGCTTAAGGAAATGCCAGGCCCTTCGCGCAACCAACTGCATGGCGTGGTGGCGACTGCATCGCTTTCAATGCGGTAGGTCTGGTGCTCAATTCCTCGGACGGGCAAATTAAATAGAGTGTGGCCATCTCAGCGACATTTTTGAGCGTTCAAAATACGTTGCCCACGCGTCATTCTTCTGTACATAGATGAACCAGGCCACTTGTTACACGCTTCGGCATAAATCCGCGTGCATCATGAAAATTTGATTTTGAATCCACGGGTACGCGAAAATCTTCAATACCTCATGAAATTAAACGGAAAAGCTCAGTACATTTTCTTTATTCTTTTAAATTAAATAGTTTCTATGCAGTACTTCAGGGTTTAATCTATCAAGACTTCATTCTCATCTTCTTTTCTATTTTCTTTTATGTTTTTTCTCCTCTTCTATTTTCATTTCTTTGGGGAATTTTTATGACGTCTCTCTCAAGGACAAGCTGAAAATCACTCCGAAGCGACAAAACGGACTGTTAGTATACGCTAATCTATTTGCATAATTATGTTCTGATTGGCCTTGTCAGACATCGCTATTGGTGGGAAGGTCTGAGTTCGATTCCAAGGTCGGTCAAATCGGATATGGTGTAGCCAACGGCTTACCACCACAGCGACGTTTCTTCGGAGCTGTGTTGTCCAGGCACTAATCCGCGGAAATGGGGCCCGCCACTTGTAGCAGGCTTCGGCGTGACACCTCGGTTATCATGAAGATTTGATTTCGATTTAAGAACCTGGCTCAAAATGTCTAACTCTAAAACGAAACAAAATATAACAAAATTTTACAGGAAAGACCCTGGACACAGTTTAAAAGTTGCTGCCGCTGCTTATCCTAGCCGCAAGATTGAAATTGATGGTCCAGTTTCCGCCACTATTGTCCACTCTCAATACAACACTCCTGTGGGCATGTACAGTGCCAATCAGATCGCAAATACACTGGTTAACACAGCTGCAGCGAGAGGAGCAAAAGTGCCCGATCCAGAAGTATTTGGGTAAAACTAACTTACTTTTATAAAATATATGTGGCTAGTAGTCGGCCGGCTGATGTAGTACAATGTAGTGGCTAGAGGCATTGCTATCTGCGCGAAAGGTCTTCGGTTCGATTTCCAAATCGGACGCAGTGCCGCAAACAGCTCGCCACCGCTGCGACGTTTTTTCAAAGCTCTAATGTCCACGCACCAATCCGCGGAGATGAGCCCCATCAATCGCTACAAACTGCGGCGCAATACTGCGAGAATCATAAAGATATTTTGAACAGGTAGGAGGCGCAGATGCACATCACAAATTTATCAAGTAAACAAAAAAAATATTATTTTTTAAGCAATGTTCAGATTTTGTATAGCCAAGTTTCTAAATAACTCATGCTATTTCAGCAAGAACTAGAATTTATAACTTTTTTATTTATTAAGTACCCCCTTGGAAGCGCAGTCGTACGAAACAGACTGCAGGGGTCATTTTTGCCTGAATAAATCGTTTATAAGAACCGTTTAGATCGTAGTTCTCACAACTTTGCCCTGACTGCTAATGAGAACAGCTAATTCTTTGTTGTTGAACTGTCTAGTTACAACTTTTCGAGTCAAACAATTTAGTTTGAATATGTGAAGCAAAATTTGGCAATAGTAGAATACAGAAGAACAAAAAATGAAAACATAAAGCACGATCACATACTATAATAACAAAAAGGACAAACTTTTACATTATAGAGACCAACATGTGAGCGTGGATACCAATACAGCAGTGTACAAGATGGTCCACAAAACGGATAAACCCCGGTCCACTCCGGCACAATCGAGGTCCATCCAGATGTTGGATGCTCTGTTGGAGCATGGACAGGATATTCCAGGATCAGTAATGTAAAAAAATGACTTTTTAAAAACAATTAATTAATGCCTCGGTACGTGTTACAGTGAAAGTATTTTACTGCAATTGATTTTTTAGCTGCCTAAAAATCAGAAATACTGTACAGGGTTATCCAAAAGTCTTGGGCACATTTGAAGTCCCCATACCTCCTTAACTATGAATGCTGGTAGCAAGATAAAAGTCGCACCATTTTAAAGTTAATATTATATTAAGTTTTTGTAAGGCTACAGATTAAGTTTTTTGTAAGTTTTATATGCTTAATAGTTTCCTAGATATTCAAAGTCAAAATGTGCCGAAGACTTTTAGAATGCCCCGCTAATATAATAAAGTTGCAGTGTCATTATATGTAAGCATGAAGGGCGTTCATATTGTACTGTACAGGACGCAATATTCATTACGCGCAGAAGGGCATAAGCAGCAAATGACGATTTTTTTACCTCTTATTTGTTATACCTTCTTGTTCACCGACCACTGAAAACTCTGCAACAATTACTTATAATTGCTATTGCGCGTCGCTTTGCCGCCCGTCGCATAACGGTAAACGCATCCTTAAGTGTGCGACAGCTAATTGAGCTGTATGTAAATTTTGTGCACACTGCACACGGATGCATAATTTCAAAAAACGATAATGACCATGTTTGTTTGTGCGTAAAATTCAATCGTGTTTTTAAACATCATTAACTCTTTTCGACTAATTGTAATCATGCAACCTTAAAAAATACCATACGAGTAAATCAAAAACAATTTGTTAAGCCCCCCACCCCCAGCACGGTGCTTTCCTTCTCAACTCCGACGCTCTTGCGCATACGTTATTGCACCTTAGTAAAGTTTGCAATTTCACATTTATTGTTTTATTAACACGTTTTTGTCTCTGTCATGTTATGTATACCTGAGCACATAAAGGTAAAGGTATGGGACAGCGGGTGCAAGCACACATTGTTTAGGCCATTTTAAATTGTCGGCCCATTACAATTTTCAATCACGAACGATTGAACGCTGTTAAGGGACATAACATGACGAACAACACATAGACAAAACCCTTCGCACTTCCGCTTGTGCCGAGCGCCTGGCGCGAAAGCTGCGAATACTATTTTTAAAGTCTTTAGTATGACCCGACTGGGAATAAAACCCCAGTCTACCGGCTACCAAGTAGACGCTCTTAACCGATACACCAAGCGCCGGTTACTTGAGCACATAGGTTATAGTTTTTGTTTCTTGTTTATTGCTTTGTAAATTATTTTTGTGTGTTTTGTCTTCACTTTCAGCGCCGATTAAAACTTTCGAAGCGAAAATAAAAACAAAAAATTTAGCAAAAAAATTTTCGTTTTTTGGATTGCATTTAGAACAAAAAAAGATATTTTAACAGCATTACCGTTCACCGAAAACTATTTAAGAAATTGTTGAGATCATCTTAGGCTAAGGTCGAAACTGGACGAGTACTTATCAATCCATGTAATGGGCATTCACCCATACCCCATTTTCAAAATAAATAGGTCCAAGTTTTATTGTGTTTTTTCAACATGACGGCCCAATGATAAACTAGACGCAACCCAAAACGGGTACCTGGGACTACACCATCGACGCAGACCGACGTGTAGGCTAATTCGTAGTTGTAACATTATCATCCTCCTATCCGACAAATCTGCAGAAGCGCTATGCGGGTTCGCTATAATGCCACGTGCTTAGTGGTCTACTTATTTTCCATTCAAAAATGGGAAATCCCGTTGAATATTATCGTCAAGCAGAAAAGTTCGAAAACCAATTTTTAAGTGATTGGTCTGACCAGACTTGAAACGGATTCCAGTCAACCTCTCCGAATAAATAGGTTCTATCCACTCGACCGTCTCATTGGTTTAGTTATGAGTGGATGCAATCACATGTAATGAAAATTAAAATTGCGAACAAACAGTGGTAGCTGAGTTTTTGCAATGTGAAAAATGATGTGGAAAGGAAGACTTTAAATGCAGCTACCGTTATTTAAGTCATGTCTTAGATTTTATTACTGATTCGGCCTTTTTCGTGCAATAGCTCATTACTACTCTTTTGACATATAACCTGTTTAAGCGCGACAACGGTTTTTTTCTGGACCGAGCC
The DNA here is from genome assembly GCA_964006365.1 of Trididemnum miniatum. Lineage (NCBI taxonomy): Eukaryota > Metazoa > Chordata > Ascidiacea > Aplousobranchia > Didemnidae > Trididemnum > Trididemnum miniatum. The sequence continues at coordinate 5,547,193 of OZ023247.1, read as the reverse complement.
AAGCTTGATCCAGCGAAGCAATAGTTTGAGATCGAACCGGTAAGTTATGTTTTTTTCGTTTTCCTTGTGCTTGCAAAACTGCGCAGAGTTTACAAAAACTTCGTAAATCGTCATCCGCGGATTTAATTTTAAATCTTTCTTCCATTTTTTCTGGGTGCTTCACCCAAGTTCTCCACTCCAAGTACTCAGCATACGCCGTTTCATTGTTCGATAAATAATCCAAATACTCAACCAACTTTTCAGGAGTTTCGAAATCGGAAGTATGGATAAAAGATTTGGCGGGGGCAACTTTCAATACGTCTTCTTTCCGCGGCCCCCAAACGATGGGGACTGCCCCTGATTTTAAACCATTGTACCAGAATTTTTCCGTGATGTAGTCTAGGCAATCAATGGAGTTTTCAAAAGCCAAGTAAAACTTATATTTGGATAACTCTTCATAAAATGATTTGGAGTAGCTGCCTTCTCCAATTTCTCGTGCATTAAAACACAGTCCAAATGTATCAAGTTTCAAACCAGCTTTCATCAAGTTTTTTCCATAGGCTATACGTTTAGTGTAGCAATTACTAACCGCCCATGCAGCTATTTTATCGCTATTTCGTTTCTTTGCCAATAAAGTTTCAATATCGGTCTCTCCTTCAGCTCTAAGTTCCCTCAATATGAGATTAATGCTTCCGTAAGGAGCGTAAATATCCGCATCCGTACGATAATGAAACGTGAGGTTGAAGAAATGAGGTGAATCATCCGCAATAAATGAATGCAACGGACTTTCAGAGATCCACCACGCATAAAGTTGGGAAGGATATCTAAAAAAATATATTCTTCATTGTATTCGCGGCAATACGCCGAAGCGTGTAACGAAAGGCGGGGCCAATTTCCGCGGCCTAGCGGCTGGGCAACACAGCTCCGAAGAAACGTCGCAGCGGGAAGCGAGCAGTTGGCGTCACTGTGGGGATTTGATCGGCCCGGTAATTGAACCCCAGACCTCCAGCACCGGTAGCGTTATGCTTAATAACTACGCTATCCCGCCGGTTATAATATGATAATGTTCTGGCCAGTACCACAGCTCAGAAAGCAGCAGCGCAAAACACCAGATCTAAACTGTGGTAAGTCAGCATTTACAGTAGGCCTAGCTCAGCGCTTTTTGCCGGCTACGCATTTTTCCAGTATTTTAAAGACGTAGCGTAGCTCAGTGGGCTTGGAGCAACACTTAAGCTTTCAACAGGTGGATGACTTTACGTTTGATGCCGAGCGACTTTTCATCGGTGGTGGTGCTTAGAATGAAGATCTAACTGGAACATGTGGGGATTCCCCATTTCAACATGGAACAGAAAACAGTAGCCTTTAGTTTTTCAGCAATACATACCCAGAGGGGTGTATTGAACCCTAATTAAAAGTATGCTTTAAACATGTTTATGCAAACCGTAATATTTGTAACCTTGCCTCGTCTCCTCCGCCATCTAAATTATACCCTGGCTAGTGGCCACACCCTTGCTTCTAAGCGAGCTCGTTATAGCACTTCAGGCACGAAAGAAAAATAAAAATACAACTATAGATATAATCACAAAATAAAGAAAACTTGTATGCATACAGACCTGATTTTTGGAAGATACAAGGGAGATAGTTGATCAAATTTAAAAACAATTGCATCTGCAAGGTGAGCATTTTCCACGTCAATATATGATATTTCACACTTAATATTGCCTAAGCATTCCTGAGGATTGGCTGTGTACGACGGCGTACCTTCGCCGGCCATCCAAAGCATAATTTGGTAAGGCTCACCATTTTCATCTAGCATGTCTTCTTTGGAAAACTCTAGAGAGTCAGGGTATTTTTTTCGCACTTGGAAAATTTGTTTTTGAACTTTTTCATTCTCAAAGTTGTTTCCTAGACCAATGTTTCCATTTTTATAAAAACTTTGCTTGTTTACACTCTGGTACAGAGCGCAGCAAATGATAAAAACAAGAAAGTATAATGGAATTGTCTTTCGATTTCGTTTGCAAATTCTCAGTATCTTTGGTAGCATGGTTTGTTCGCCGACATTGAAAATAACAACATATAAACTTATCGCTAAACCTACATCCTACACACGACAATATCAGAATCAAAAATCAAATTTTCATTGTGCTCACGGTATTGTGCCGAAGCGCGTAACGAGTGGCGGGGTCCATCTCTGAGGTTTAGTGCCTGGCAGAGCCGGCACCATAGCAGTCGACTTAGGGGGGGGGGGGCAGGCCCCCCTGGTCCCCCCTTGGCGCCGGGCCTGGTGCCTGTGCAACGCAGCGCCTAAAGAACATTGCAGTTGTGGTGAGCCGTTGCTGACACTGTGCCAATTTCACCAGCCTGGGAATCGAACTCCTGACTTCCCGCACTGTGAGCGCGTGTCTAACAACTGAGTTAACCAGCCGGTCACGAAGCCAACTGAAAACGTCATCTGGATCTTATCACAACGTGGAGTGGTAAAAGTATAGACTCTCAAGCCAAGGGTCCTTTAAGTCCGGCCTATGTCAAGGTCCGACTTATAATGCTTAGCGCAGTATATCGTTGATCTGAGCTGCCGGCTTGTGTAGTAGTTATAGACATTGCTATCCGTGCCGGAGATTTTGGGTTCGAAATTCGATCCGGTCAAATGGGAAACTGTCGCCAAGAGCTCGCCACCGCTGCAACGTTTTTGTGTTGCTCAGGCGATATACCGTGGAGATGGGCCCCGCATCTCGTCACACGCTCCGGCGCACTACTATATACGAGTGCAATAAAAATTGATTTTTTTGATTTATGTTTAAAGTTATGTCAAAGAGTTATGCCCTTCGAGCGTCTTAGCCGAATCTAATAGGCCTATCGTCCGAGAGTTCGCTAAACGCTTGGCGATAAAGCTTAAAGAGCGCAAATAAGACCGCATATAAAAAGCTACTTCGCAACATTACATGCTTTAACCTTAATCTTTCAATTCTCTAGACGCTGTAAATGCAAATGACATTTGTATTGACTTTGTATTTAGTGTAAAAGTTCGGTCACTCCGTAAATTAAACTAAGTCATGTCATGGAGTACAAAATATTATGAACAAAATGCTAAATCAGACCATAGGACCTTTCGTATGCAAAATAAATCAATTTTGAGGTATACAAGACAGCACTGTAAGCGTTGTTGAAAGAAAATTGAAGGTTCGATTTCCGTGCAGGCTATACTCAATGCAGCACTGCTACAAACTAACCACTGCTGCATTGGCCTGCCTCTTTGTTTCTGACACTTGGGGCTGAGTTCAATTTTTGAACAGGCCACAGCAGCAGATTTTACCGCTAAATCATGGCGAAACAGGCGCATTTACGAGGAAGTCCTCATGTAGTATCGAACCCACGGCTTTTCGTTCCGCAGTTCTTCGTGCTGATCAAACCCCAAGTTGCTCAAACCCCGAGTTCTTAGACGCAGAAAAGGTTAACCAGGGTCACGAGAATAGGAAAAAGCGAATGAAAAGTTGATAAAGGTAGAAATTCAATCAAAGTTATTCCTCGAACTTAATCCAATAAAGACCTCATTTAATTGAAAAACTGCGGAAGCATTTGACTGAGCTGATCTGTTAACCAGTGCTCTAACACCGCATTTCCGTCTGGATGCTTTAAGTTTAATACTTCTGTATCGTATTTCATCAGTAAGTCAAGCCAAGTGCTAACTATAAAGCTGACAACGCAAGCAATGAGTCCACATTTTTTATTGCAAGAGCTACTGCTACACCGTGAAAGCGAACCTTAACTATTAACACTTATAAAGGTTTAAAAAGATGCTCACTTATTTTTTAGACCTTAACGCTAATATATTTAATGCTGCATTGGTGCTTCAAAAAAAATAAGCTTTTTGTCTTTCTAATTTGCTTCCTTCAGCAAAAAAATCCTGTGCTATCCTAAGTTGGTCCTCTTCTCATAATTGTGCTTATCGTCGGTAGGCCTTACATAGTGCACGTCAGCAATTCATCACATCAGTCATTCAGTTGTAAAACCATTGCAAAACGGAAGTTATGTCTAAAAATAGGAAAGTAATTCACGAATTGGTATGCCACAACCAGATGTCAGCATAGATTCAAGATTTCATAAATCAAATTTTCTTTATACTCGCGGTATTATACGCCCAAGCGTGTTGCGATGTCGGTGCGGTTGGTCTGGGATTCAATTCCCGGGCCGTGTTATTGCGCCAACAACAACAAGGAATTGCGTAGAGCTGCGAACTCAAACTCGCTCATTTCGTCTGTTTTGCGGAACTCGAACTTGAACTCAAACTCGAAAAAAGTTGGCTAAGTGTTGAACTTATTCTAAACTTGACACAAATTACTTAAATTAAATAGTTAGTCAGTTTATCAGTTAAATAGACCTACCACTTAGTTAATTTATGAGTTAAATCAAACATTCATAAAATGCTCAAGGATTTCGTGGATAGAACTAACTAGGCTAGCTTTCGTAAATAGCTGAATTTTCATTAATAGAAAAACAAAAAACCTTAAGTCTCTATGAGCAAGGGGGAAAAAGCATCAGCCAATGAAATTCTGCAACCTCGCCCAACCAACTAGATCTGACCACAGGCCGCACAAGCCAACCCACTAATTTGCAGCTGCAGACGCGTTTCCACCTTTTTAGGTCTCATCAGTGCAGCATAGCAATCTCCCCCTCACAATCACCTAACACCTGAACCAAACTTATTACCCTTCAACTGAATTTCCAACCTATGTTTCTGTGCTAAAGACTTTTTGACCCCTTGCTTAGAGCCTTAAAGGGTTTTTTCTATTAATGAAAATTCGGCTATTTACAAAAGCTAGTTCTGTTTCCATCCACGAAATCCTTGAGCATTCATGGATTATTGATTAATTTTTCAAAGAATTGTATCCCTCTAATCGATCCTGTTTATGTTAAGAGAAATGCGTGACGGGATCTACCATAATTCTAATTTCCTTCCGACATTCAGTTTCTTCGTAATTATTTTCTTTGGATAAATCAAACAGTTCGCGTTTATGAGGCTCTATGATATAATGGCCGGACAACCCAGATCGACAAAAAGTTACTTTATGTATGAGGAAAATTCGATTAGTATCAAAACAAATAATGGGGGGCTTATCTGGACCAACTAGCACTGGCAGGATCTGGGTGGGCGAGATAAAAGTTTCCGATCTCAATACATCTGATTGAGGGTTTAACATAAGCATTGGTAGCATCTTTCACGCTTTGCAAATAAGTTTTTGCATAGGATGTCCAATTATCTATATCCGTGCACTGTTCAATTTGGAAGCTTCGTGGCTGTGAAGGATCCAAAACATAGATACAATCATGAAAAAAATCAAATCAAAAACTCAGCAGAGAAAATTCGGCTACGCATGGCAAACTTCTGAGGGCAATTGGTCCAGGCTGGAATCAGAAGGATGCAGGGATAGGTAAAAAACGACGCAAAATCAGCAAAAGCTAAGAAAGCAAAGATATGCAAATAAATCCCGAATAGGGTTTCCCTTTTTCCCAGATTTTCAACTTTCCGGGGAAATTCCCGGGATCCCGAAAATTTTCTGGATTACCGGGATTCGAGAAATTCTCGGTAGATTTTTCCGGGAATTTTTCTCGAGCTTGATCATTTTGCCATTTTTTTCTGATTTTCTGCATTTCAGATCTAACTTTTAGCATTTTTTTATGTTGTTTTGACGAACTTCGTTTGAGTTTTTCAATTTTTTCGACAAATCGAGGAAAAAATTTTGATCTCACAAGCATTTCGTCATAAATACTTTTACGAATTTTGAAATAATAATTTTTTGTTAGCAAAACAAATTTTTAATTTGCACCAACGCATTTTTTTGTCGGAATGATGGATATTGGTATCTCTGAAATCCTTATTAATGTACAAGCAATATCTCGTCATAAATTTCCCGGGAAACGCAAAATTTCAAAACCCCAAATTTCCAGGGAAATTTCCCGCCCCGACTTACAGGGAGGAAACAGTAATTCCGAATTATAAAAAAGATCGGTTACTAAAATTATGTTAACAGCGTTTACCAGTATTTCCTACCGGTACGGAGCATTGGCGAAGAACATGGTGAAATTAGTGTTTCAAAAGGTTACTCATCCCATTGTCAAAAGTAAAATGAAGTGGAAAGCGCAGCAGCTGCAGCCTATTATTTTAAAAGAAAAATTGCATGAACTAATTGTTACACCAAAATAAACATGTTGGGATCGTAACTAAAACAATAATTTTTACGTCAAACTAATTGTTACACAAAAAAGAACTAATATTAAGCATGTATTGGTCAACATAGAAGGTTGATCAACGTTAATGTTAGGGGCAATTGTCAAGATAATGCTATTGACGAGGGAAATCTGGGGTTCGATTCCCGGGCCGGTCAAATTGTATATAATGTCGTCAATGGCTCGCCACCGCTGTAACGTTTCTTCGGAGCTGTGTTGCTCAGGCGCTAAGCCACGGAGATGGGCCGTGCCACCAGT